>JAEIFV010000277.1:0-370141 GCA_018904265.1 Lordiphosa collinella | reverse complement strand
ATTCTGGAACTAACTCGATAATTGAGATCCATCCCAAAGAGCTGCAAAATTTTCCTCGTACATCTCATGCAGGATGTTTACAAACTTTGACTAAATACCCATGTTGCTTAGCTTGTTAATTAGGCTTCTTCCGATTATTGTGTCAAACGCCGCTTTGAAGTCAATAAAACAGACAAAACGTTTCTGGACCGCAAATAAGATGCTGCAAAATAAAGATGCCGTCTACTGTAGAAATATTCTTCCTAAAGCCAAATTGGCTTTCGCTGAGCAAATCACCACCCAAATTTCTAAGCGCTTTAGGAGAATTGAAGAGAACAACTTCATGGCTGAGTTTAGAAAGGCTATACCCCAGTAGTTGCTTGCATCTGTTGGGTTTCCTTTTTTGTGTAATGGAAACATTACACTTTTTTTTTAACAATCAGGAATTTCTCCGGAGATAAAACTGCTGTCAAAGGTACGTGCAAGTTCTTTCACAAACTCTGGTGTCGCATTTTTGATAAATTCTGCAGGTATACGGTCTTTGCTGGGTGCCTTATTAGTTTTCGCTTTTATGATTCATTTAATAGTGGCTTAATTGGACTGAAACCTGCATGGCCATTGAGTCTGTAGAGAGGTGAAATGAAAATTGAAATTAGTACCCAAAATGTTCACTGGGTTATATTTGAGCAGTTGGCAAGGCCAACCAAAACTGTAATTTTGTTAGATAATTTGCTATGTTCGCGCTGCTTCCATTTTGCTTATTGGAAGTTTACTGCTTGTTCTGCCTGCCTATAGAGCTCACAGTTATGCGATGGCTGATCGCAGCCGGCTACATAATTTGCCTTTGACTCGCCGGTTAGTTTATCATCAATCAATATAAAACGAAGGAGCGTTTTTATTTTGGTTGGTGAGCTCGAAGTACATGGTCTGAAGCACACGACGGCACAGGGTCCAATGCCAACATTCTGAAATATTCTCCAGCTTGGCAGCGTAATTTTTTCACGTCATTTGGGACTCTGGAATATTTTCCGCTAAGCTGTATGATATAATTGGCGGAGACTGCTTCTGCAAGGCAAAGGAACTCGGAAGCTTAAATTGATTAGTGAAACTTGGTCCGACGTGCTGGACTCACGAACAGTTATTCGCAGTCACCATAACCTCAATCGATATTGGCTTGGTGACTGCTGCAAGATGGCTGATGAAGACGATTCGATCGCAATTGGGAAAGAGACGACACGAGGTGGACAAATCGGTGAAACTTTGAGCACGCTTGTGAACCAATGGTTAACCGGGTCATGGTCATGGTCATGGCCTTACGTATACGTCTAGCCAGGGGCACATTTTGATCGATCGGTGTACGAAACCGTTATAGGCAGACAAATGGTGGGTGCAACGACAACCGAAGCACCACTTAATTTGCCATTTTATGCAAACACGGCTGTGCTTAACTACCTACATGATCCTTTGCTGCTAAGCGAACTTGTTGCTAAGTTGCCAAGCAACATGAAATTGGATTGGGGACGGCATCGATTGTCAAATGAAGGCGTCAATTTGGCCATCTTTGACAATTGGCTGTTTAACGTTGCAATGTGCGCAACTATGGTCACACCATACGAGACCCCACGCCCCACAAAAGTTCGGCCAAAAACACAATGAGCGAATTTTTGTACATGAAGCAGTCAATTTCCGTGAGGATTCTCGCCAGCATCGTCAACAACAAGATGCAGAGAATTCATGCCCAAAGTGCGCTGGTATACACACCCTGTCAGACTGCTCTGAATTTCGATCTTTGGGCACGAATCGACGATGGGATTTTTAGTCGAATTTTCAGGGGATTCAGATTTCAGATCGAAGAAAATTTCAACAACAAATGCGCTGTTTAGACACATTTCGATTGTGCTCCATGGTAAGTGCAGGCGTACGCACTGGTCGACGAGTAAGCTTCGTGTACGCTAATGGAGAGAGCACTGGCAGACGAGCTGGAATTGGATGGGCCGGCAACAGAACTGTGCCTTAGATGGACAGACGAGGTAACCAAAACCGAGTCAAAATCATTGTCTGTGGCTGTGGGCATTTCAGATATTGGTCACACAGCTCAGCAGTTCACCCTAAGAAATGTACGAGCTTTGGCAAACTTGGACTTGCCAGAGCAAAGTGTTGGGCCGCAGAAACTACAGACCAAAAATCATTTGTGTGCACTCCCAATTAAACCGTACAACAATCAGAGGGCTCAGCATATTATTGGTCTGGACAATATAAAGATGACTGTGCCGCTGAGAGATAGCACCAGCCCTCGGCTGCTACATATTTGTTAATGCAGCGAGTCGCGAGGTATGGATGAGGCCCTGAAGAATTATTTTTCGTTGGAGTCGATGGGCCTAAGCATCTCTAAAAGTCCACTGAGATCTAAAGAGGATGAGCTCTCAATACAACTAATGGAGGCAACAAAAAGCTACCTGGAAAAGGAAAAGCGATGGCAGACTGGCTTGTTATGAAAATTTGATCGAGTAAATTTGCCCGACTCGTATCAAATGGCTCTCAAGCGCCTCAAATGTTTAGAGGCAAAGATATCGAAAGTTCCGCAACTGAACGAGTTCATGGTGAACACGTTGTGGGACTACAAGCGGAAAGGATACATCCGCCGGCTGGAGGATAGTGAGTTGGCGATAAACGCAAATCCAAACAAGAAGAAGACGCGATTGGTTTGGGACGCGGCAGCCAAGGCTAATGGTGTGTCGCTAAATGATTGTCTGCTCAAGGGTCCCGACACGCTGGCGTCATTGATGGGCGTACTCATAAGGTTCCGAGAGCGCCCAATCGCCATTTCCGGCGACATCCGTGAGATGTTTCACCAAGTGAAGGTGCGCCCTGATGATCAAGCTGCTCAGAAGTTCCTTTGGAGCGATGGTGATTAGTCACGCCCCCCTGAGATGTATGTCATGGTTGTTATGACATTTGGAGCATCATGTTCGCCTGCCCTGCGAACTATATATTGAATCGCAATGCTCTGCGGTATGAAGCGGACCACCCGGGTGCCGTGAGAGCGATTTGCGGTAATACGTTTGTGGATGATTGGCTCCAGTCTGTGGATTCCGAAACCTAATTAATACAGTTGGCCAAAACTATAAAGATGATTCATGCTAATTCAACGCAGGTGGTGAAAGCGCTCGAAGATGACTGCGAAGATCTGGACAAACGTAAAAGTGCGCATTACGAAGCGAAAGAAAAGGTCCTGGGCATGTGGTGGCTGCCTGGGACAGATTTGCTGACGTTAGTGGTGAAGCCCGATCTGGTATCAAAAGCAGCCAGTGACCGTCAAACCAAGAGACGTGTTCTGAGTGTAATCATGTCAATTTTTGATCCACTTGGGCTGCTGGGGTTCTTCAAAATAATTGCCAAGATCATTCTTCAAATCGTGTTTAGATCTGGCATAGGATGGGACGAATGGTTCCGAAATTGAATGACGTTCGTATTACCCGGTGTATGACCTAGGTAAGTTGTGATCCAGCTGTGCAAATGCACATACTTGTCGACGCCAGTATAAATGCCTTTGCCACAACCATATTCCTGCGTGCTGAAGTAGATGGCCAAGTTTGCTGCAGTCTGGTAGCCTCCCAAATACAAGTGGAGCCCCTGAAGCTCGTCTCGATGCCCAGACTGGAACTTATGGCTGCAGTTTTTGGTCTAAGGCTGGCCAACAGCATCGGAAAGGAAATGTCTGTTCGTATTGTCAGACGTTTATTTTGGAAAGATGTTTTGTACTGGATCCGATCCAAAGCGAGAGATTTTGGTAGGATCTGATGTGGACAGTTGGCGCTGGGTCCCATCAGCACAAAACGTAGCAGACGATGGCACCAAATGGACCAAGACGCCTGAGGTTCATGGTTCGATAAGGTGGTTCAAGGGTCAGAGCTGCAAAAAATGCTGCAACTGAAGCGCAGCAACAAAATGGACTTGATTTGTATTCGAGTCTGTCAAGAGGAGGAGTTTTTTGATGAGATCAGCTGCCTGAAGTCGGGACGCCCTATCACCGACCACAAGAGCTTGCCCTACCTGGATGATCAAGGGAACAGGGTATTTTGTAGTCGGGGCACTCGACTACAGCTCCCTTACTTGTTTAAGTACCCAAGGTACGCTCTTCCTGTTCATTAGCACGACTAGCTCTTGTCGCAATCAAGTGTAAACTTATTTTTGTTTTGAACAGAACTCACTGTATTGCGTAACAGCGAAACATCTTCCCTGATTAGCTATTACACCAAGAAAAAAGTTTGGACTAGAATGGTCCAAAATTACCTTATATATTAGGCCATTTTGCCTAAAATAGGGCATTAGGAATATTGGACGCGAATTTAGGACATCCATTATCTAAAAAAATTAAAAAAAATTTTGGTGGGGGTGGGTGGTTGGGGGGTTGCATGCGATCACACACACCCCACAACAACACCACCACTCTTATTTTACTGTGTGCGATTGATTTTTATTTTTAAATACTATATACAACTTTTCAAAGACTGCAACAACCGCTGAAACCGCCGTCTAAGACATCACCACCAAACGTCGCGTTGTTCTGTATGCCTTTAAATCTTATTATAAATTGTAGCCCAAGCCCGCTTGGTATTTTGAAACGAATTTGGAGTTCAGGCATTTAGCTAAGAAAAGGGCTGTTATTTCTCTAGAACGTTGAGGTCGAGGGTTCAAATCCCCGTAGGAGCATCGATTTTTTTTTAATTTATTAATTTTTTAAGGTGTTTTTAGCATTGTCTATATTTACATTGCATTTATTGATTTTTTACGAACATAACATCAAAATATACAAAATATATAGGCAAAAATATTTTTAGCCCATTGGATTTTTTTTAAGCACTCAAATTCCTTAAACTTTTTTACCTAAAATTAAAAGATTTAGGCTATATTTAACATTTTTAAGGCAATTATTGCCTAAAAAGAAAATTTTAGGTCATAAAAACCCGATTCCTAAAATTTTAGGAATCACTTTTTTATCAGTGCACTGTGGGCCAGAAATCTCATTTTGTTGTCAAAAACTTTGGCATTTCTACACCAGACTAGCTAGAAAGCTGAAATTTTTTACGAAATGTTCTTAAAAGATTGAACTTAATGCACATAGTTTACAAAAAAAAATTAAAAATTTTATAACATATTGATAATCCAATTCAAAGTTGGAAAAATTTTTCAACGTTTTGGTTTTTAACTTGTAGTTTTTAGTTTAAAAAAAAAATTTTTTGATTAGATTTAAGCCAAATTTTGCGGAGGGGTAAATAATGCAAACGTTATTTTTTGGAAAAAAAAATTGTCATGATCTGATTAGTCGTTTATGAGTTATTGACCCAAAATGGTACTAATTTTGACTGCCCACCCCGTTAAGGATTTTCAGTCAAGCTGATTACTTTCACCGTTATTTTCATTTATTTCATATATAGTGGATTCTGAAAACACCAAATTAAAAATAAAAAATTAATTAATTAAAAAATAACAAGAAAGAAAGTCGGTCAAGCCCGACTATTACATACTCTGTACCTGTGAAGTGCTGCCCATCACCGTTGCGACCGGAGGTGCCCATAATTGTTTGTTTTCATTATAACTCGACAACCGTTCATCTGATCTCTACCATTCCTTTGGCGGATCGATTATTAATCCTAATAACTAAATGTGTCCAGAAGGAACGAACCTTCTATCTATAAACCTGTGGGAGATATGATGTTTTTTCCAGTTTGCGGGGCCGGGAGGGGGCGTGGCAAAAATTAAAAATAAAGTTGATCTGCCTGAAAGTATAAGAAGCATAAGTCCCATACATGTCAAACCTCTATCTCTTTCCATCTCTGAGATCTGTGCGTTCATACGGACAGACAGACGGACATGGCTTTTGAACAAACTTATTATACTCTATGTACCTTTGGTACAGAGTATAATAATTTTAGTATGTATTTTAAACCGTAATTCCGTGCTTCTAAAAGTATGCTACACATTTTAATCCATGGGATTCATGGGCAAAATTCCGATGTTTTAAAAAAGAAAAGCATACTTTTCGGCTGACTTGAAATTGAAACTGGCTCGATGCCAAATGGGGTTCAATTTTTAAATCGATTTTATAAAATCCAAAGCTAAACCGCGCAAAAGCGCATACCTCCAGCTATAGTACAATATTCAAAGAAAATAATTAATCATGTAGCCCGTGAATACCCAGTGGCACTCGTGGGCACTCAAAAGTCAAAGTTGCAAAATGTAACAAAACCCACAAAATTTAAGATTTTTTCCATTTTTTATGAAAACGAATAAAATTGAAAACTTTTTTTTAAATTTTTTATTGAAATCTTTTCCGAAGTCGAAAATATACAATCATACTCTAGAAGCTGTGTCTTTTCTAGTATCGAATATTAATTTTTGGTTTTTTGGAACAATTTCAAGAAAAATCAACTTTGAATTGCTATCATTCAAAAATTTGTTTGTAAAAATGTACCAAATTTTGGCATAAAATAGCTATAAGTATTCTTAATCATTTCCGACAATCGATTTATCCAGTTTATAAACAAAAAGTGGGACTTTTGGCCAAAAGTTCGGCCGGCTGGCCCAGTGTGTATTGCTCCGAGAGGTATTTCACGGCAATAGGCGTCTGCTTGGCATTAAAAATTGCCTCGGTTCTTGGCGCCAGCCACACAGAGTTGTCTTGTTTCGAAGAGAGATAAAACAACAATTCCCTTGCGTATCAGCGCAGGGCGCTGGTAAGTCGCACAAGCAAACAGTCAGCAAAACAGGTGCAGTGTACGCGATCGAGACGACTGCAAAAGCAAACGTATGCAGTGTGTGTCTGGGAGCCTCGCCAATAAGAGGTTGTTGTTAGACTGCTCCCAAGCTCAAATATTATGCCCACCGCTGGTTTGAGATATAATAGTATAGTGACAGGGGCGGAAACTATGGGGGGCAAGACACTTTGAAATTAAAGAATAAGCCCTTTATGTGCACTATTCAGCATATTATCGTCCAATTTGTCACCTTTTTGTATCCCTTTTTTTCTCAATTTCAGCATTTTTTGGACCTTAAATTTTTGGAACACTGGATATTGTTATTGTACCGTGTTTAGTGTTACCACAATTTTAAGCCAAAAAGATTCTAAGATTGCAAAAATAATATATAAAAAGTTCAAAAAGGTGACAAACTGGCAACACTGCCCTAATGTCACAAGTATGACACACCAAAAACTACTCGAATTTTTGACATACAAAATTTCTATTCTATGTGTATACAAAACGTAGCAAGAATGGCCCATTGCGTTGGCGCTTACTGTAATGGATGTTGTGGACCAACCTCATTCAGCTCTGCGCCGCTGGGTAACTAATTTAAATCCAATAATTGATTAGTGCTTGAGTATTTAGCTATGTAAAATAATTTAATAGCTCTGAGGCTGATTGACTAAGCTCTAACTGATTAGCTTATCTTCTGATTTTTATTCCAATAAAATGTTTTATTTCCGACAAGTCTGTCATTCTGAATTTACCCTTCAAATAGTTTTTAAAATTTGACATTGTTTCCAATTTATACTTTTCTACCATCCGTACTCTCATTCGGGACATTACAATGAACATCTTCCCTAATCTCATTGAGGGAATTTTTACCGTTCGTACTCTCATTCGGGACATTAGAATACATATGTATCTCCCATACTTTCATTCTGGGCATCAATTTCTGGTTGTAGATTTTCATTTTTCAACACAATGTCAAAATCAGAATTGTCACTTTTCAAGGCACCATTGTGAAGATTATGTATGTACGAGTATACCCAGAGAAAAATATGACGTTAAAAAATCGTCACCAAATGGTCATGATTTTGGTCTGTTTTTTCCGTTCATAAAAAATTAACGGTGGTCATGAAAAGAGGAAAGATATCCGAGCCGGGTGTCGAGAGCTCCCCACCCCCCACACACACCATGATAAATTTTTGTTTTTTTCGAGCACAAAATGTTCTTGAAACAAGCCCAAAATGTTCATCAACCAAGCTCAAAATTTTCTTGAAACAAAATGTTCATTAATGAAGCACAATATTTTCTTGAAACAAGACCAAATCGATTATGAGTGAGAAAAAATCTTAACGGCATAATGTGAACATATGTTCATGAATAGAGAAAAAGCGGGCTTAGCAGACTCACGATTTTGTACGGATTTTTTCCTTTGTGTACTTATTTCATCCACAGTTACATCTCTGGCTACTATAAATTTTCTGGCTTCTTTCAACCATACCTTGTTGTGTACCCAATAAGTATGGTTTTGTGAAAAGTTGTACATGGAGTTCTATTTATTAAATAGGTTGCTGTCAATACAGCTTCACCCCAAAAACGATTGTCTAGTCTCGCTCCACTAACCATCGTACGAGCTTTCTCAGTGATTGTCGTGATCATTCGCTCAGACACTCCATTTAGCTGTGGAGTATGTGAATTGTCAAATGATAACTAATGCCTTTCTCAACACAATATTCTCTCATTTCATTTGACAAATACACAAAAATCTACAAAAATTACATAAAAATTTTTCCCATCAATTAAAGCCGGTGTTATCGGACCACAGACATCTGAGTAAATAACAAAAATCAATGTAATCTTAATTTTTAAATTTTACAAATGACAACCAGGCTTGTTTTCCCTTAACACAAGCTTCTCATATGTTTTAGTCCTAGTAGACCAGGGCAAACGTGTTTTTAACAAATTTTTGTCAATTTGTTTACTGCATATTGTCTTTTGCTGACAGTGCAGCTTATGAAATAATAATTTAAGCCATTTTGAAATTAAAAGCGAATTTTTTATAATTTTATATTCGTAAAAAGTCAGCACAACATATAATGTTGTGCACATTAACTTTGGCCTACTAGGATAAAAATCAGTTTAAAACAAGAAAGAAAGTCGGTCAAGCCCGACTATAACATACTCTGTACCTGTGAAGTGCTGCCCATCACAGTTGCGAACGGTGCTGCCCATAATTGTTTGTTTTCATTATAACTCGACAACCGTTCATCCGATCTTTACCATTCCTTTGGCGGATCGATAAACAATCCTGATTACTAAATATGTCAAGAAAGAATGAACCTTCTATCTATAAAACTGTGGGAGTTATGACGTTTTTTCCAATTTGCGGGGGCGGGAGGGGGCGTGGCAAAAATTAAAAATAAACTTGATCTGCTTGCAAGTATAAGAAGCATAAGTCCCATACATGTCAAACCTCTATCTCTTACCATCTCTGAGATCTGTGCGTTCATACGGACAGACAGACGGACAGACGGACATGGCTGTATCGACTCGGCTGTTGATGCTGATCAAGAATATATATACTTTATGGGGTCGGAGATGCTTCCTTCTGGCTGTTACATACTTTTGCACAAACTTATTATACTCTATGTACCTTTGGTACAGAGTATAAATATGCAAAATCCGCTGTCTAGTTATCATCAAATTTCATACTTTTTAATAAACCAATATCTTAAAACATTTTGATCTGTGTGATTTATTTTAGTTTTCCCTTACTCATATGACCCAGACGTTAATGCCACAATCAATCCATTTTTATAATAGTTTTACTTGTTATATATGCTCTGTGGCATAAGTCAAATTCAACAATTGGAATGTTAGATGCGCACATACCTTTGAAAACGATTTGACCTTCTTTGGTTACCTTCACACCTCCTGACGAGAACTCGATTGTCATTACAGCCTCTTGCATCCTCTGTACACAAAGCAAGTTTTAATGTACTGTTTTGTTGCCACTTGTACTATTCCCCTTGAAGTCACATACATGTCTGTACTCATTGCACTTGGCGACTGTGATCTGAATTGGCTGCTCCGATTCATCGAATCTCGCAAAGAGATTTTTATCGTTGATCATATGATCGGACGCACCAGAATCCAAAACAAAAGAGACGTTACTTGTTCTGACTTTCCATGCTTGTTCTGACTTTCCATGTTTTTTTTGGTATTTCTTTGGTTTTTTTTTATCATAATCGCGAAACCGGTATCTGGCCGAGCTGCGGTGGCTGTTTGTGCTTGTTTGGACTGATTTTGATTGTTTTGAAGTTTCTTAAAAATGTAGCAGTCCTTTTTTAAAATGACCATTTTTACTACAGTGGTCACATTTTATATTCTTTTTTATTTTACTGTGAAAGCTGCTTTTATACCAGGTGGGCCAAAAAGAAGTCACCCGGGCCAAAAGACCTCTTTTGGAAGATGCTCTTATTTTTACAAATAGCCGCCAAAGTCAGATCTGTTTTTACATTTGTGGACTAGACAGATGTAGAATATATATAATATTTATTTCTTTATATTTTGGCGGCTATTTGTAAAAATAAGAGCATCTTCCAATAGGGTGATTTCTTTTGGCCGGTGACTTCTTTTGCCCACCTTGTATTTGTTGTTGTAATTCCTCATTACTTCACTGTCCTTTTTATGATCATTTCCGACTGCCGGTAGAATTTTCGGACTTGTGTCTTTACTAGCATTTTTCAGTTTTATTTCATGGTCTAGTAGTCGGTTTTTAACAAAAGCCAATGTCATTGTTGTCTCAGATAATGTCTCAACAGCATTTACAAGTCCGTCATAGGTCGAGGGAAGTGTGAGCAATAAATGAGCCACTTTATCCACCTCCTCAAGTTTAGCACCCGAGTCTATCAACTCTGACTAGATCGTCAAATATATTAAAGTGACTTATAAGATTGAAACCTGGCTTTAATTTTAATAGTTATTTGGCCCGTCGAGAGGGGAGGGGGACTGGGGTGCTTCCCCTGACTTCTGAGTGGGGCCCGGAACTCGGATTTTTGGCTAAAACTTAAATAAATAACATGAGAAAATCCCCCCGGGCCAGGAATCCCCTTTCGATAGGCCTGATGAAAACTGTTTCCAAACTGAAAGCTGAGACACCAAATCCTTTTTTTTCATATATTGAGTCCAAGTTAGCTAGAATTTCTTTCGCGGTATTTTCAGAAGTTGCGAAATTCTAAAATTAATCACTTAAAAATTCTATTATTAAACTTTTCGCTATTCTTTCAGCTTTTATCCACTGTTCATTATCATCCACTGGTTTTTTTGAATCAATAATTTTTGAAACATCGTTTTCTGCCAAAAGTGCTCTAACACGGAATTTTCAAATTGAATCTTTTCCGCCGTCAAATGGCTTAATATTCTTTTTCCTTTTACCATTTTTCACTATGTGGACACCAGAGACACAGACTTATTTCACAAATGAACGCAATTTAATTTTATTAAAAACTTACTCGGTGGTTTTTTTTTTTTTAAAATTTTTTTAATTTAATTTTTTAAATAAAAAAATAGAAATTAAACTTTTTTGGTTTTCGATTACCATTTTTTTTTTTTTGTAGGGGGTCGGATGTGTGAATGTTTTGAGGGTCTTGCTTTTTATACCCTGTTCCCATTGAAAATGGGAAAAGGGGGATCATGAAGTTGTGCAAAAGTATGTAACAGGTAGAAGGAAACATTTGCGACCCTATAAAGTATATATATTCTTGATCAGCATCAACAGCCGAGTCGATTTAGCCCTGTCCGTCCGTCTGTCCGTATGAACGCGTGTTTCTCAGAGACTATAAGAGCTAGAGCCACAAAGGTGCATGTAGGTAGGTGTATGCCCGATTCAATACGAGTTTGTTTCAGATTTGGAAAATTCCGAGCCACAATTTTAAAGATAGACCTTCCAAACTTTGCAAATATCAAGTAAGGCCCAATATCTATCTATTCTGAAAAGATCAATAAGATCGGACAACAAACACCGAAGTTATATACGCATCAATTTGGCTTGTGGGAGAGAGGGGGGTCTTGCATTGTCAGTTATCGCGCGCGGCCGCATGCCATGCGTTTGTGTGTATGTAGGAGTGTGTGTATGTGTGAGTGTGTGTGTATGTAAAGAAAAAACACACGAAATCAAGGGAACAGGGTATTTTGTAGTCGGGGCACTCGACTGCAGCTCCCTTACTTGTTTATGCTTTAAAATTTAAATGCATGTATGCACACACACATACACATTTGTGTCTGCAATCCATCATCTCGCTCTAACTTATGAATACAATGATCCCTGCTTGTTTTGTTTATTCACAGCGACATATTATTATACTCTGTACCAAAGGTACATACAGGCCTGTTCCGGTTTTCACATATTTCTTCGATTTCAAATGAAAACAAAATCGAACGATTTGGTTTTAGCTGTTCTGGTATTCGAACGATTTGCAATTCGAGTGTTTCATTTCCAAATTGTTTCCGTTGACTACACTTTCACCTTAATCAACTAGTCAATCAAAACAAATCACTCAAAATAGTTGATAGTAGTTGAATACAGGTGTTTAAAATGTCGTTTCTATTTTTAAGGGCATTTTATGAACATTTTCCGAGCGTTTCATAAACAAGTGAAAACCAGAACAGCTTGAACAAAATATGTGAATTCGATTTGGATGGCACGTGGCCAAATTGAAGCTGTTCATAACAATAATTAATTTTTTTATTAAAAATCATTTTTAAGGGAATGTATACTAAACAATGGTACAAAATTAACTTTAAGCCATTATTTTGACGATTTTATGTAAAAAATCGAATTTTCTTTTAAATTCATCGGCTCTAAGCAATGTGAATTCAAATCGAGTAAATCTATCGAATTGTGAAGACCGGAACAGGTAACCAAATCGAATTCGAGCAAATTTAGTGAAAGTGAAAACCGGAACATATAATAAGTTTGTGCTAGCCATATCCGTCTGTCTGTCCGTATGAACGCACAGATCTCAGAGATTGTAAGAGATAGAGGTTTGACATGTATGGGACTTATGCTTCTTATACTTGCAGGCAGATCAAGTTTATTTTCATTTTTTGCCACGCCCCCTCCCGCCCCCGCAAATTGGAAAAAGCGTAATATCTCCCACAGTTTTATAGATAGAAGGTTCGTTCCTTCTGGACATATTTAGTAATCAGGATTTTTTATCGATCCGCCAAAGGAATGGTAAAGATCGGATGAACGGTAGTAAAGATATGAGCAAACGAAAATTCAATATTTCTGGGCTTTTCCTGCAGCAGCAAAACACATACGTATGTATGTAGATGTATGTGTATATGAGCAACGACTACACACCAGCAGCAAGACATATACGTATGCAGATGTATGTATATATGAGCAACTACTACATAGCAAAGTGATAGCCAACAATATTTTAGGACAAATTTTTATTTAACGATTCATATTGGATCGTTGTGGTTGTGATAACCCCGCCCCGCCAAAAATGCCATTTTTTAAATTAATAAAACCTGCAAATATATTGTCTGAGAAATTCCAACAACGAAATCCTATACAAAAAACCTAACAACTATGGCTAGCTCATTAGATCCAATTGGATTCTTGCAGCTAACTGGGACGCTCTCTTTTTCCCCCCTTCCCTTTCCTACATACACTATATTGAGAGAGAGAGAGAGAAATTAGAGATGGTCGCGGGAAAAATATATCGCCCGATACCCATCTGACTACTAAGACAAGGATTGTTTAAATTGCAAATAATATAAAAATAGTCTAGTTCTTTAATTCTAACATAATATCAAGCAATCACAATGATGTTAAGTCATTCTGGTCACTCCGGAGTCCCGCGTAGTTTTCGATGTACGCCCATCTCTAGCTCTGGCAAATGCAACGGTTTTTATACTCTGTACCAAAGGTACATAGAGTATAATAAGTTTGTGCAAAAGCCATGTCCGTCTGTCCGTCTGTCTGTCCGTATGAACGCACAGATCTCAGAGATGGTAAGAGATAGAGGTTTGACATGTATGGGACTTATGGTTCTTATACTTGCAGGCAGATCAAGTTAATTTTTAATTTTTGCCTGACTGATTAGAATTCATCACAAGACTTCGTTTAAAATAAGTTTTTTGTATCACTTTACAATAATTTTAAATTGTTATCAAATTGACACTTTTTCACTGCACGTGCTGTTTAATAAAAACCGCTAGGCTTAACAGCTGATTTCGCGAATGTGGCGCCATCTATGGGAATTTCTGGTACGCAACTGAGATGGTCACTCTTTCTCTGGTGCAGAGCGATCCAAAGTACGTAATTTATTTAACTTTTAAAAATGAGGTTTTGGCCAACAAAAGTGGTCCTCTGGACTATAGTGCACTGTCTCACTTATATTTTTTAATGCTCTCTTCTTGTGGATAGCACTCATTTTTCGCTGATTGCACAGCATAGTAAGAGAGGATTCTCTCTGGCGCAGAGTTTCGAACAACATTGTATGAAATCGAGACAATCGAGCCTTGACCAATACAGCTAGTGCTTCTTCTTTTGATATTGCGTTCTAACAACAGTCTCTCTATTGCCTACTTCGGTTGCAGAAGCTAGCATACTCTGCGAATAACTGTCCTGCAAATCTTTTGTTTTTCAAAGCTTTGAAATGTTACTGCTTTCATCAAAAGCTAGTTCCTTGCGGCCTAGTTTCAGCTCGCACCCGAAGGGTACGATTCCATTTAGCCAAGTTTGATTGACACTGAGAAACCGTTCTTCCTTTCTATGTGAACATGTCCATCGAGACTTAAACTCCGATATTAAGGGGGTAGTACAAGTTGCGCGTGGTGTTTTTAGATGCTTTTTTAAAAATTCATAGAAAGAAAACGAAAAGATATTTTTCAAACCGTTTTTTTTATTTGAAAGTTACTGAATGAATAAAAAATAGAAAATTTTTTGTTTTAGAATCGTGAGGTCGGCTGAAAAGTTTCTGGTCTGCAAAAAGTGGTATGAAAAAAAGTGCGCCCATGGCGTCCGTGATTTGAGTTCACTCCGTTATCCGAACTCAAAAAGGAAAAAATATTCTGGTTTAGTATCGATGTAATTCTGGCCTGAACCTCAGATTTGGAAAAACGTTAATTTTTGACAAAATGGTGGCACTTTAAAAATAAAAAATTTTTGTTTGGGATTTTTTTTGTAGTCTAGAAGAAAAATACTAAAAATTGTTGTACCTAAAAGTTAAAAGTTCAGGCCAGAATGACGACAATTCTGCGACGTTCGACACCTCATTGAACAAAATCGGTCCCAGTAGTTTTGGCTAAATCGCGGCCGCCATTTTGAAAAACGTGGTTTCGAGAAAAACGCCCACTTAACCTAATAGGCTTCCGCTTTTGTACGTTGCTTGATCTCTTCCTCCAGGTGTACAAACTTGTCTCCCATCAATGTACATCCCGAGCTTTGCATGATACCAAAAAGTTCTCGTCGACTATAGAAAATCGGTTTCGAATCTGTTCCTAAAATAAGTCAATTCAGGGTTACAATTGTTGTGGAACTATAATCATACATAGGCTTGCAAATTACCGACAATATCACCGTGTCATCACCTAAGCGCTAATCATTTCTAAATAAACATGTTAGCATATTAAACATATAAAAACAACACATTTCCAAATAAACACTACCTTCTTCATTTTCAATGGATATTTGTAGAAATATTTTTTCAAATTTAATCCTCTCGCAAATATCAAGAAAGTAAACAAACAAAACAGATGTTAAAACAGCTGACTAGAGCCTTTCAATCAGGGCTTCGTACTGTAAATGCGCGAGAATGTTCCAGGGCTGGCGATATTTGAATTTTGAAAATGACTTCGCTTACTAAAATTAGGACATAAAGGTTAAGGTTAATTAATAATAGGACATAAAGTTATATATTGAAACTTCTTTTTAAAATAATTTTAAAGGCTGAACTTGCCTGATAAATTTCTTTATGTCTAACAAAAACCAAAAAATTTAGTTTATTGGAACTTTTTTTTAAAATGAAAAAAAAATTTTAAAAATGTTTTTAAGAAAGCTTTACTTATGCTAATGAACTAAGAAAAGTCAAAACTTATTCTTTCAATTGGTGGCCGGGTGTGCTCAGCGGCTAGTATGCGCGACCGCTAAAACTTTACACCCGGTCACACCTCTTTGCTGTTGGCGCCAGCTTTGCAGTAATTAGCCATGAAAAGCCTCTCAAAAACTGCCGTTCGGATTCGGCGTTAAACTGTAGGTCCCTTTCTCTTGTGCTAAAATTAGAAGCGCACAAGCCAAGAGAAGGAGAGAGGCTCGGCTTTGGCCCTTTGGGGCTGTGTCATCTTGACAAGCTAATTTTACTTTACTATTCTTTCAATTGCCACATATCCGCATAAATGATTCATATTCATGAAAAACAATTGCAAACAGACATTAAAATTACCTATTCTGTGAATTCCTTAAATTCAGGCTCGAAAGGTGAACTTTTAATAAGGGTTATGGGACAACCGAACATCCTAGACTATTTTTGTTTCGGATTATGCAACATTTTATCATCTTTAAAGTTGCATTTAAACATTCTTAAAAATCTAAAAAAATTAATTTTGGTGCGACATTTGCTCTAGATGCCCCAACGTGCGACGTCAACGTCAAAGCAAAAGAGTGAATTAGGCTTGAATTTGACAATGCGTGAATTCTGGAACTGAAGGGTGGATCGGCAGACCTTTCACACGCACAGCACACTAATATAAAATTGAAAATCACATTTTCCCTTGCCATTCACTTGTATGGCCGTTACTCTTCTTATTGAGTTCAATAGTCTTTGGAACGACAATGGCATGAACTTTTTATTCTGCGCGTACTTAACGTTATCCAATATATAGAAAATGTCATTTGAAGGTCCCACTATCGATTCGTAAGGTGCATAAGCAAGTTTATTTGTTCCAAAATCTTATTTCACATTTGTTGAAAAACAATTTATGTTATGAGAAATTTAGTTTTCCAATTGTTAATAATTCTTATTGTTTATTAAAATTACATTTGATACTTATAATATGATTACTAGAGAAAGGCTTTGGGTTTCTGAGTTTGACCAATTTGAATTTCAGATCAACAACTTATGTATCTGTTTTCGTTCCAACTGTGTCTGAAACATATTTAGTTCATTTACTGTGTAACGGTTATGCAATATCCGATTAAAGGTATCCTCTAAAGTTAACCCATTTTTGGTTCAATTGTGTATCGATATTATGTTAATGCAAGTAATTGGCTGTGGTAGCTTAGATTTGAATTACATCAATAGGTTTGAGTGGTATCCTTAAAACTATCCAGCTCTGATTTTTTATTTCCGCAAACTCTGCTAAAGAATTCTCCCCACATACGACGAGTGACTGGATCTAAGATAATAAAATATATAAATATAACGAACCCTTGTAGAGTGGCAGTAAGACAAAACAAATACGGGAAAACAATGCCCGCTTTCATTGCCGATAGTAAGCCAAAACACCATGTGAACCCCAACAGAAAAAAAAGAAGTATTGAGAGTCGAATTTGAGATATCAACATCGGTTTATCCGTGTGGCGAATAGCTGTAGCAGGTGCACGCAATATATTGTACAAAATAAGACAGAAAATTACAAAGTTTGCAATTATAATCGCTGTAACGGGCAGAATGATTCCCAAGTAAAGACTGTACCCCGATGGATAACAAATATCACCCTTGCTGAAAGAATCGTGATCTAGCAAAATAACTAAAATAACAGGGAAAAGGGGCACCCCCCAGCAAAATGCTGTTGCTTTTAAAAAGAATCTTTTTGGTCGGGTTTGTCCAAACACTTGAACGTATCTCTTAAACTGCAAATATGCAATGACCATCATCCAGAAAAATTGAACTAAGATAGAGTAATGAAGGCATGCACCTATGGCCACACAACTTGGTACTATCTTGTTGATAACCAAGTGTAGAGCGTATTCCTGGGTGTTGACAAAGCAAAGGATAATCATCTGCATAGCGATTGCCGCAGACAGTTGAAGTAGTACCTTTGATGAGGCCTTTCGGCGCCAGCTATGAAAAACGGCAGCAGTAATAAATATTCCGGATATGCCTAAAAGCGATAAAGAGCAACCTGTTACGGTGATTATATCCATGGCCTTGTCATGAACCGCTTTAATACTGACTTCAATATTATCCTCCACTGTAAAGTTGTATCCCACTAGGTAAGCAAAGGGTGTCAAGTGAGTTAAAAGGCACAATAATACACTCGAATTTTTTTCAGAGTGTTCAGAAAATGATATGCCATCAGTCGCCCAACTATTATAATTCCAATATTTGCAAAATTCTGCTGACTTATTTAGGTAGTTATTGCTCCATCTGCGGAGGACTAACGGTATGGATTCAGGTAGATCGGACTTGTAGCCAGGAATGGATATGGAAACGACGCGACCTGGCACCTTATGGGATTGCGGATTAAGCTGTTGAAAGAGTTTGTCATTTGAGTAAACCTTAATAACCACAATAGGTGACTTTCTTGTGGTATTTCCTCCGACTGGAAAAGTGTTTAAGCTTCGTAAGAGTTTTATTGGGACATATGTTCCGAGCAGCAAGTTTGGTTCATGGATAAAATCCTCAATCACATGATCCGATTGTAAAAACCTGTAGTGTTCATTCTCAAACGCGCCGGAAAGCATTTGTGTTTCCTCCCAAGAATTATTATTATGAAATAATGCTATTCCAGATATGTTGGCTATCGAAGGATCAATCAGAAAGTACAAAAGATATTTTGAAATTTTAACCGACACTCCAATATCCCAATAGTCTAATACTTTAAAATTTAAATTCGAGCCGTCTTCTTCAGAGCTGTTCTCGTCCAAAAATGGCAAAGATGATAGGATATCTATCGCATTTTCGAGCGCCTCTAACAATTTGTTGGTCGAGTTTAGCCGCGCTGACATTTTAATTACATCTGTCCTGACTTCAATCATGTAATTGTATATGACCATAAAATCTCGAGTGGCATTCTTCCACATAGCAGTATTCTTAAAAATATCTTCCAGCACTACGTTCGGTTGAATTAAATTCAGCTCACTAAGACTCTTTACAGAGGCCTGTATTATATTAGAGGTAAAATGTATATCTGCTGGCACAAGATTTCTTCGGTTTTCTTCAACTATGGTCCTTACTGTTTGAACAACTTTTCCGGGTGAAAATTTAACCAAATTTGAGATTTCGAGGTCGTAAAGACTTTTGGTAGTTTTTGTGTTTTCTGGCTTAGAATCACAGACAATAGCTTCTGGTAGATCCTGCCATTGAGCTCCACGTAGAAAATCGCCTTCGCACTGTCTTGTGAAAGGCATTCCGTTCTTGCGCAGACATAAAAGCTCAGTAGTCGCTGCCTGTCCCCTAACAGCTTGCATCCATAGTGTTTGGACATTGTTGTTTACATAAACTTTTTCTGGAAAACAGTATTCTGTGCTGCGAACTGATGGTATACTACCCTCATTATGATTTAAATCTAGTTGCTTGAGCAAATCCAATACATGCATACGTACTGAGGTATCGTGCCTGATTCGCGCCTTGTCCTCTAAACTGTTATCTTCTTCACTGCTTTCCTCGCCGCTATTATCCACAGCCGATCTTTTTAAGGAAGCAGCTACGTGAACCCAACAAACAATTCTTTGGCCTGTTATCTGCTCAACATTCATTATGCGGGCACTGTGTATGACCAGACCGTCCAAATTTCTTTTAGATTCTTTTTGCAGTTGGTGACGAATGTTTTTCCCCAATTGTTTAGCGTTTTTGTGAATGTTAGTGCATAAGTCCTTATTCTGCGACATGCAAGAGAGATTCATGCGCATGGCAAAAGCATGACCACGTCGCTTATTGGTAGCGATCAACCGATTCGAGGTCACATGCTGGAAATTGAAGATTGTGTGGCCTTCGCACCAATATTCTCCCGGACCATCTCCATCTAACTTTAACCGGAAAATAGACTTGTTCAATTCATCGTTTTCCCATATAAGATCAATCGAGGTACTTCTAATTATCTCATAATCGGCGTTGGTAAAACACCGAACACCAACATTTTTGTCATCAATGTGCCAAAGAAATTTGCGGTGGTATACGACCAGATCGAGCTCATTTTCCTCAGTATCCATTTTTAATATCATTTCCACTGCATTTAGTTGAGTATCCATAATGCGCTTAGTTAGGTCTAAAATCACTTCTGGACTTTGTAATAAAACGCTCACACGCTGTTTTTTGTTAATAGCTACCACATAAGTTTGGTCGTATTCGTCTATGAAGCTGTCAATTTTAACAAAATCGTCTTTTCTTTTCTTTGGTGTGAAGTCAGAGAGAATCAGCCTGATAATATTTCGTTTTTTAAAATACTCATTGATTTGTACATTTTGCTTCGTTTCAGCATATACTAGATTGTTCCAATTTACTCCATAGCATTCATTTGGTCGATAGCTTAGAGCGCCAAATCCATCTGCACAGCCAGTGCTTGCCAAAAATTCTTTTTTGAAAACGCAAACCGAGTGCAAGGCAGTTTCGCAGTGAGTAATTTCAACTTTGGGGCTCAACTTCTTGTTTTTTTTGCTTCTTTTTTCTGTTGTATTTGTGAATCTCGCGGATACACAATTTCTATCAGATATTAAATCTGTTGTTTGTACATCTTCGTCAAATATTTTTTTCCACCGCTTTCCTGGCAATCGTACCGAAAATGAAGAAGAACCATTTCTGCGTCTGAATGGTAACCAAAATTGATTTATATTTTTCGTTAACAAGAAACTCTCAATTGCGTCAAACTCTGATGATGATAAGTCGTTTGTTACTATAACATTTGATCCGTAGCAGAAAGTTTCATCATATGGTTGCGGCACATTAGAAATTTTTATACAAAGCGGTTCGTCGTTATCTTGTTTTACTTCTAGGAGATCCTCTGGACAATATTTATTTTCATTTTCCATCATTTTGCACGTAACGGAAGGTGGTAGCCACTCTCCAGTATCTGTATTGCATTCTCGCAAAAAGAGTTTTCCGCTTTCCATCCAACAAAGAAAGTCTTCAGATGTTGTATAGCGTATGCCTTTAAACTTCCAGTAAGCGACGTCATCGTTGTGTTTCGTGGTTTCGTCTTCACACTTCTGTATTTAAGTGGGGAGAAGTGGAGATACTCAAAGAATTTATCCCAAAAGTAATTATGTCAATTCTTACCTTTGTTTTTGTCGATGCGTAATTAGTTTGTGCGTAATTAAAAAGTATCCATATCGCACAGTAAATAGAAAACGGACGAATCACCATCACGATAATATTGCCGGAGTACAAATGGTGAACCTGCTTTTCGCTTTCCTATTTAGAGGCAGTTTGTTGTCTGAGATACATATCTTTTTATTGCTTATCTCTATTCAGAATATTATTGCAACTGTTTTATCTTTGTTATCTGAAAAATGGTTGTACGTATGTTTGAGTGTACACAAAACAAACTTATTTACCTTTCCCCAAGTTCTATCGTGCAGCCGCCAGAACAAATCTTTAGAGGAAAGATTTAACACGTACTTACTTGAGAAATGAAATGTTCGTAGAGACGGCGACTACTTTGCATGGGCAACTGACCCCACTAGCTATCCAACGGAAACAAGGCCACACTAATTTGCTAAGGGAGAAATTCAATTAATTTAATTGGTAACAACTCCACCCATTAATCTTAATGGGTTCACAAAAAAGGCCTTAACAATTTTGTCACACCTTAAAAGCATTAGCTGGTGAAATTGGTGCATTGTATTTTAATCAAAGTAAGTTCCAATTTTAAGCATCTTTAAGGTAGTTGTCGAAATCCGCGTTGAAAAAATGTATCGTCCTGTTGGCGATCCAAGAATTGACCTATATTTTGGCTCTGCTCGGCCAGTTCAGGGGTAGTCCAGTGGTAGTCGACGGAGCAATGTCTATGTATACACTGGGTGTGATAAGACAACCCGGTTTATGGTTATGTAAAAAATAAGTTTTACCCTTATTTCACTTGCAAACATTTTTTCAAGAGATGTGATGATTTCCACATCATTTTGCTTTTGCCATGAACATCCGTCAAGGATGATCACCTAAATGGAGGAGTACACAGAAAGAATGGGACCATTGAGATCATTCAGAGAATGACATCTAGAATTTGACAGTGAATCAAGGGTATAAGACCAAGTTGTATTCATAAAGTTCCTCATGAAGTTTTGGTTCATATGAAAGAGATGTGGGGAAAAGTCGAAGCAGTCAAGGCATCATGACTTAGCTAGTGTAGTTACCCCCACCTTCAGAGTAGGCGGTGAAGATGAAACTGTCAAGAAACCAGGGACTGCAAATAAAAATTATATTTTTTTTATTTTAAATTACGAAATAAGTATTATTTTTAATTTTAAAAGCCAAAAATTACTTTCAATTTATTTTTTTAATTTGTAAAAATAAAAAACTTAGGGCTTGTTGTAGAAATCTTCAGATGCTGTCACTCGGCAGCTTTCTGGTTCCGATCGAACTCAGTACCCCCACTACATCATAGATTTTGGTTAAAAAAAAAAAAAACAGTTTTCTTATATAGTTTTAATTTTCGTAGACTTCTAGTATTTTGAGTTCAAAAAAAATTTTAACAATAGAGCGGATAATCTACATCAGTCTACCATTGTTGATTTTATTTCAGTACAAACGGTCTATTGGTTTTTAGCTATCGTATTAAGGCCAATGATTGAGATGACGGGTGTGCTTATTCCGAAACACGTATGTACGAGGGCCGTCCCAGAAATGGCCGATTTAGCACAGTAGTGTTGGAAAATGTTCACAAAAAATATTAAAAGGGGGAAGTACCGACTATTAAAAGCTTAAGTTTGAAGTTTGGTGCCTTTACCTTGCACAGTTTTTTTGGTCGATTTTATAGAGAACGCTTGTTATTGTTTTGCAAACATGAACAAAATTGGTCATCGTTATGTGATACAATACTTTCATATAAAAGGTCTTAGTCCAACCAATATTAAAAAGGAGCTGGATTCTACCTTACGGAATTCTGCTCCCTCGTTTACAACAATGAAATATTGGGTGGCTGAGTTTAAGCGAGGTCGTTTGAACTGAGAAGATAAACATCGTAATGGGCGTCCAAATGAGGTGACCACTTCAGAAATGGTGGCCACAATTAAAAAATGTGTATTGACCGGCGATTGAAAGTTCGTGAGTTAGCTGAATGTGTAGGCATTTCAAAAAGTGCTGTGCATCGCATATTGACCGAAAAATTGGACATGAAAAAGTTATGCGCATGATGGGTGCCGCGTTTACTGTTCCATCATGACAATGCGCCGGTACACACCTCTCCCGTTGCAATGGCTAAAATTAATGAATTAAAATTTGAATTGCTACCTTACGCCCCTTATTCGCCAGACTTAGCTCCCTCTGATTATTTCTTATTTCCAAACTTGAAAAAATGGGTCGGAGGAAAAATATTTTGCAACAATGAAGAGGTGGAGTCCGAGGTTAATGCCTATTTTGAAGAGCTTCACAGTTCTTATTATAGGAAAAGGTATCGAAGCTATTGAACATCGCTGGGAAAAGTGTATCGACATAAAAAGATCCTATGTTGACAAAAAAAAATTATAAATTTTTGTGTTTTTGTAGTTAGGTCGGCTATTTCTGGGACGGCCCTCGTACATATGCGCTGCCTGCGCAGAAACAGGCCCATGTGTCAAGTTATATTTTAAGCTGAGGGACGAGATAGATTGACAAACGGACAAAAAGAGAGATCAGCCATATTGGTCTCACAATGTTTGCTGGAAAGTGATAAATTATTGGGCGCTAAAAAGTATATATATTTTCATATGTACAAACATTGGTCTTTTGGTCTAAAAGTTATTTGAGCTTAATTTTTATTTTAATTTTTAAATATAAAAATTTTTTCATAATTTTTATTTTAAATTTTTTTCCATAAAAATTAAAATTATGAAAAATTTTTATTTTAATATAAAATCTATACATCTATTAGGGTATTCACTAGCTCTCGTAAAATGGTAAAGCGTAAATTTACCACACAGGAGCTACTGAGAGACCCCTTGAGATTCACAGTAGTAATTTTCAGGGCCAACTTTTTTGTAAAATCCTGCCGTAATTTCGGTCGAACTAATTTTAAGCAAAACTGTCACCTTTTTGTATGGCAAAGGAAAACTTTGGCTGCCTTAAGGAAATTTTCAGTAAGGGCAGCCTTTATGCCCTAGTGTAAATTGGCTATTAACCATATGTTTAGACGAGCTATTATTGAAGTTCCAAAACTTGTCAAATAACAAGAAAGAAAGTCGGTCAATCCCGACTATAAAATACTCTGTACCTGTGAAGTGCTGCCCATCACCGTTGCGACCGGTGCTGCCCATAATTGTTTGTTTTCATTATAACTCGACAACCGTTCATCCGATCTCTACCATTCCTTTGGCGGATCGATTATTAATCCTAATTACTAAATGTGTCCAGAGGGAAGGAACCTTCTATCTATAAAACTGTGGGAGATATGACGTTTTTTCCAATTTGCGGGGGCGGGAGGGGGCGTGGCAAAAATTAAAAATAAACTTGATCTGCCTGCAAGTTTAAGAAGCATAAGTCCCATACATGTCAAACCTCTATCTCTTACCATCTCTGAGATCTGTGCGTTCATACGGACAGGCAGACGGACAGACGGACATGGCTTTTGCACAAACTTATTATACTCTATGTACCTTTGGTACAGAGTATAAAAATAACTAAATAAAAATGCCAAGGCAAAGGGTGCAACAAGCTTTGTGTAAGCGAAAAATACACTTGGTTCTTTACCAGCAGCATCAATAAGAATAATAAAAACCATGTTTGGAGTAGAGTTTTATTGATTGTATTTTTTTTATTTTTTTAATTCTTGGGTGTTCACGACGCCTAGCTAAGCTACGGAATTGTTAAGTAGAGTTATTTTAAGTTATTTGTAAACTTCTCGTAGAACGGTCTTCTTTTTATGAATTGATGGCGGGTGGAGGGACCCTTTGCAGCATTGATCAGCTTATCGACAAGCACTCGGCATAAGATTGGTGATACTGGTCCAGTGAGATACATCTACATGAATCATTTCGAGCGAGCGCTTGACAGTGCGACAGGAACTCAGCTTCTTGCTATTGTTGCGTCCCTTCAACATCAGCGTGCAGGTCAGCCGATCCACAATGGGGCACTGGGCCTTGCGGAACTCTTCCAGAGCTTTGCATTGCCTTCCAGTTTTCTTTTTTATAATTTACAGTTTGCTGGTGTGACCGCACATTTTTAAGACAAAAATCTCGAAATGGCTCGATACTAAGTATTTTAAGTCGATTCTTTGAAAAATTTTACAACACTTCAAAACTTTACACTTTTTGACATTTACGACTGATTTTTTAAACATACCCTAGGGCATGTTAAAAGTGGTAATTTTTTTCTCATGTGTTTTGTTGTTGCTTCGCAAACTTTGGATTTACGCTTTGCCATTTTACGAGAGCTAGTTAATACCTTCGGAAGGCAGGAAGGTTTCTGCGGAAGGCAGGACCCCTCCTGTGGTTATGGGGGCGTATGTAGTGAGGTAAAGTTGCTGATCGGTTTAACTCCTGCGTCCCAAGTCGACTCACACCTCCCCGTGGTAACCCTGGTAACAGAGCAATGCATCCGCAAAGCTGCTGGCTAACGTGAGCGGCGCACCTTTCCTTGGGACAAACAGGGGGCGTCGCATCGGGCTTGGCACCCGATAGGCGTCTATTTCCATACGCCAATGAAAACTAACACAATGCCTCGGATACGGATCCCCCCGACGACGACCCACGCAAACGTTTTAAGGGGGTCTTCTCATTGAGCAACTTTTTTTTTCGACTTTTTTTTTTTGCATTTATTTATAGCTTGGATATTCAAAAATATCCCCCCAAAAGGATTTTCGAAAACTCGAATTAGTTTAGGATATATAGTCCATTTAGTGACCCAATGTGACCTAAATTCCCAAGCAACTGCAAACTTAAAGCGCGTTTATCTCGAAACCACGTTTTTCGATTTGGCGGCCATGATATATCCAGTTCAACTGAACCGATTTTCATGAAACAAAGTGGAATCGACGCAGAATTGTCACCATTCTCGGGTGAACCTCGACCATAATTTTAAAAAAATTTTTACTATTTTTTTTTACACTAAACTACAAAAAAAAAACCCGAAATTGACGGTCAAAAAGTCACAATTTAAAAAAAGGTCTTGATTTTAGACTAGCATGAATACGTGTATATAGAGAAAAAGATCGCAAGGTCCAAAAAGGTTTATAACGACATGCAGCCTGCACTAGATTAAATATAATCGCTCTCTTAAGAATCATAAGAACCCGGGCGACGCCGGGTATTCAGCTAGTTTAAAATAAAAATGTATCCCTATTTTAATACCAGGCTCAAAAATATGAACGCTGGTACCTCCCCCTTTCATATAGAACCTTTGGTTAAGAAAAATTAAAATAATTTTATTTTCCATAACTGTTATTTACGGTCCCTGCAAGAAACCAATTTAATATATAACAAAAAGCAAAGCTAACTTCGTCTGTGCCGAAATTTAAATACATTTGAAACTTTTGTGACCAGTGTCTTTTAGTGGCCAATGATTTTTTATAAGCTTTATATTTTGTGTCAATATTAAATAAAACAAGTAAGAAAGTCGGTCAAACCCGACAATAATATACTATGTACCTGTGAAGTGCTGCCCATCACCGTTGCGACCAGTGCTGCCCATAATTGTTTGATTTCTTTATAACTCGACTATCGTTCATCCGATCCTTACCATTTCTTTTGGCGGATTGATGAATAATCCTGATTACTTAATATAGAATAGAAGAAACAAACCTTCTATCTAAAAAACTGTAGATATATAATGTTTTTTCCAATTTGCCTGGGCGGGAGGGGGCGTGGCAAAAATTGAAAAATAAACTAGACATGTTTGCAATTATAAGAAGTACATGTCAAACCTTTATATCTTACCATCTCTGAGATCTGTTTGTTCATACGAACAGACGGAGGGACACACGGACAGACAGACGGACGGACGGATAGACGGACATGGGTAAATCGACTCGGCTGGTGATGCTGATCAAGAATATATATTAAAGTGTGTCAATTTTTTCGCGACAAAGCGGTTGTCAAAATCGTAATCTACGGCGAATTCTAAGAAGGTTTGCAAGAAGAAACTATTCGGACAGACTCTAACACACTCTGTACCTTCCAAAGATTGTGTTAAGGTGTGTGAAGTGCCGCCCAACGCCGCTGCGGTCGGTGCCACGAAGCATAATATTTTTTTCCGTATAACTCGACTACCGAACATCCAATCTTTACCAATAATTTGGCGGATCGGTAAATAGTCCTGATTACTAAATATGTCCAGCAGGTACGATCTTCAAAACTTAATTTCATTATTAAGGCGGTCGAATTTAATTCCAAACTCTAGAAAAACGTTAATTGTGTAATTGTTAATTAATTAATACACTGAGTAAAAAATATTATATTATCACAAAACTTAACAATAAATTTATCATACACCAAATGGTCAAGCTGTAGTTTTTGCACAAATTAAAAAGCTTCCGATTTTACATTTTAAAATGTAAAAAAAAAAATCAATTTTTAAAATATTTGAGTGTGGTCTGAAAATTGAATCAAGCATAAAATGTGTTTAAAAATATACGGGAATTCCGAGTCGGGTTTCGTGAAAATGTAGCTTTTTCTAGTTTAAAGCATGATTACTTAAACTTAAAAAAAAAAATCACCCACTTATAATTGACGTAGAAAAAAACAAGTAAGGGAGCTGTAGTCGAGTGCCCCGACTACAAAATACTCTGTTCCCTTGACTTCTTGTGTTTTCATACACATATACACACACTCACACATACACACACACACACTCTACTCTTCAGTTCTAGAATTCATGCATCGTCAAATTCATGCCTTTTTCCCGCATCTGCTTTGCCATCGCCGAACGAAGAAGTTTGCATACCCTTCAAATTTTACCGAACATTAAAACCATATTTTATATGTATTTTAAAGAGTTTTGAATAAGTGGATTGCACAGATCGTTAGTGGAATAGCCCTAATATAGACTTTTATTATTATTATCTCAAAATAAATAATTTATTTATAGATCATTAAAAAATTTACACAAATACTTAAGTCGGATATGCCTTTACATTATATGAGTAGAAAAGGGTATCGCGCACAGAAGGCAAAAGACAAAGAAGAAACGAAATAACTGTGTTTCTGTTTTTGTGTTTGACCTCTTCCGAATCGCCACTTGCAAGAAAACTCTTAGGCGAGCAAGCCCAGTTTGTTAAAAACAACCCTTGTTAAAACTAATTATTAGTTAAACAGGTACATATTTAAATTCATATGTTACAATTTTAAAATAATTTTTTATGGCCGCTATGTGACAGTGCTTGTTGTTTTTTGTTGTGGGTTTGTTTGTTTTGTTTGTTGTAGTTGTGTGCAGATTTGCTGTGATGTTTTGAGATGTTCGGCCGGTCCCGTTTTCGATTTCGATCAGATCATGCGGAATCGGAATTGGTAGCTGTTTCCGTTTCCGAAAAACGATCAAGTTATTCGGTTTCAAAAGTTTTGCCTAAGAGTCAGCGGAATGAAAAGTAAATGCAAATTTTCTTGGCAACGGTGATTCTTTGGATCTTGCAAGTATTTTTATTTTAACATGTCAAATATTGTAGAGATTTTGAAGTATTCATTGATATATCGAGCCTTCAATTTGATTTAAAATTATTTTTATTAAATTTGTACATCAGAAATTGCTTGCAGACGAAAGAAAAACGATCGAAATGAAACCGAGCTGTTCGCAATTCCGAATCAGCGCATGCGCAGTGCTGATCGAAATTGCCAAGGCTGCCTTATATCTGAATTTAAATTTGAAAGCGATTCGAACATTCATTCGAAAAGACAATCGATTTCTATTTCACTCGGAAACGGGAAAACCAATTTTGGTATCATTTGAAAGCGATTCGGAATTGCGATCGTTTTACTTTTTTATTCCACTCGGAAACGGGAACAGGCCAGGTTGTGTTTTGTTTGTTTTCATCGTAAGTATGTATTTATGTTTGTGCATTAATTGTCCGCAGGTCAGTTGCTGTGCTGCGTAGTGAATTCCTCGACTTGTTGTTGTTGATTGCTTGTATTGTGGTAGTCCAATTTGATGATTGTTGCTTAAAATAAGCATAATTAAACTTAAATTATATAAACATGATTTCTTTGCAAAAGTCTGCGAGGAATCATGGGTGAATCAAACATGAATTTATAGGTGAATTCATCAATGAATTTTGCAAAGAAATCATGTGTGAATCATTGATGAATCGATTCGTGAATTCATGGGTGATTCACCTAGGACATGCCAATGTTAAATTCATGTATAATTTCGTACAATTCATCGGTGAATCCTTGGTGATTCACTAATGATGAGTACTGAAGGGTATATACGCACTCACGCACGCGCAAACGCGGTAACTGACAATGCAAGGCCCCCTCTCTCCCACAAGCAAAATTGATTCGTATACAACTTCGGTGTGCCGATCTTATGATCTTTCAGAATGATAGATTGGGCCTTACTTGATATTGTAGTTTGAAGGTCTATTAATTGTGGTACAGTTTTTTGCGCTTAAAGGGGGGAGGGGAGGAATTTTCCAAATCTGAAACAAACTCGATTTGAATCGGGCATACACCTACCTACATTCAAAAATTTGTTGCTCTATCTCTTATAGTCTCTGAGATCGACGCGTTCATACGGACAGGCGGACGGACGGAAAGACGGACACGGCTAAATCGACTCGGCTGTTGATGCTGATCAAGAATATATATACTTTATGGGGTCGCAAATGCTTCCTTCTACCTGTTACATACTTTTGCACAACTTCATGATCCCCCTTTTCCCATTTTTAATAATAATTTTTATTTTTGTACAGTCTCTGTAGATCTGCCATGATTTTTAAATTTCTGATTTTTTACGTTTTTCTTCAATGTTAATCATTATTTTTTAGTTATTTTATAAAACTTATACCATAATCATTATTTTTAATCAAAAAAAAAAAAAGTATAATTCAAATATAATGATTATTAAAAATTTTTATTTTTTTTGCTCAAAATAAAACTTAACAGAAATTGACGGCTTCTGTGTTAGACTTTTCACCAATATTATTGCTATCTTTGAATATCTTTGAAAGGGACCACAAAGCTACCCCCCAGAACTAATTTCCCTTTTCAAGAAAAATTTTTTTTATTAATTAATTAATAATTATTTATGATTTTTATTTTTTTCGATCAAAATAAACCTGAACTGTAATTTGCGGCTTCTGTGTTAGACTTTCAACCAATATTATTCTATATCCTTGAAAAGGGACAAAAAAAACTATCCCCAGTAATATTTTTTTTTCAAAAACTTTTTTAAAAATTAATTAATGGCTTTTATTTGTTTTGCTTAAAAAACTCAACAGTAATTTCCGGATTCTGTGTTAGAATTTTCTTAATATTATTACATAGCATTTAATAGAGACTACAAAGCTACGCCCCAGTGTTAATTTTTTTTTTTCTAAACATTTATTTTACAAATTAATTAATTCATAATTTTTATTTTTTTTTCGATCAAAATAAAACTCAACCTCAATTTCGGCTTCTGTGTAAGACTTTTCACCAATATTGTAAAAAGTGTAACACAGAAACCGCAAATTACGGTTTAGTTTTATTTTAATCGAAGAAATAATAAAAATCATAAATAATTCTGAACTAATTAATTTTAAAAATTATTTTTTTGAAAACGGAAATTAGCTCTGGTGGTAGCTTTGTGGTCCTTTTCAAGGATATGAAACAAATGTGACTAACGTAATAATTTATAAGTCTATCTCATGACTTGTAACGTTAGGATGATATTTAAATAAATATAAATATATTGGTAAAAAGCAGGGACTGCAAATAATGATTATTGGTTTTTTTTAAATCAAAAAATCATTCACTTGTAGCAACTTTAAGACAGCGAGAGATATACCAAAATTCTTGTGTAAGGATCCTTTATCCATTTTCACCATGATTAAGGATTTTTCAGGATTTTTGTTTTACTCACAAAATAATGATACATTTTGAGTTATACTTTACAACTCAATCAATAATCATTATTTTTAAGCAAAAAAAATAAAACTTATGACATAATGATTATTCTTTAAGTTTTATTTTTTGCTCAAAAATATAAACTCAAACTGTTATTGCTGCCTTTTCTTAGGGAGTAAGTGAAAATTTTTTGTATATTCCTAATCAGTAATCAGTAAGACCAACCAATAATTTAAATTTAAATTTGATTTAAAATTGAATTTAAGATTGATCACGTCTAGCTGGGTTGATGGTTCATGGGATGGAACGCAAAAACTTGAGTTTGAGAACTGGAAAATTGACAGTTGTAACTCGTTTAAATGGGATTCAAATAGCGTTACGTTGCAACGTATCCTATTTTCTCAGTGTCATCAAAGTAATTGTGTGTAACGGAATTTTTGTACTTTTCTTGAAGAAAGAAATATTTCTGAGTGCAAAATTTGTAAAGAAATTTTCCAAGGAAATTATGTCTGCAATCTCAAGCGCCATTTTGTTGAGCAGCACAAAAAAGAATACGTGAACGAGTTGGCGGAAGAAAAGGCTGAAGTTCCAGAAAAAAAATTTAATTTACAGTGACTATGTGCCCAAGTAAGGTAAAGGATGCATGCGTTGATCTTGTGACCACTCAAAAAATGCCTTTTTCTGTATTAAATTCAGACAGCTTCAAAATTCTTACATTGCAAATTTTTAATGGCCTGCAAATGCCAGTGGTGACGTCAAGAAATCTAATGAGCTGCAAAGTATGATAAAATAAAATCAGAAATCGTTGTTTCATAACTGACAAATTTCGATACCTAAAAATGGACACAGCCACTAGACTAAATCGTGGAATCTTAGGCCGGGAAGGTTTCCAAGTAGAAGAAACCGCGAAATTTGCAAGATGTTCAGGATTTTAGATTGTCATGAAGACGTGTATATAGAGAAAAAGATCGAACGGTCCAAAATGATTATACCGACATGCAGCCTTCACTAGATTGAATATAATCGCTCTCTTAAGAATCATAAGAACCCGGGCCACGCCGGTTATTCAGCTAGTTATTGAATAAAAATAAAATAATTAAATATTTTCTTCAACAAATATTTTTTTCAAGAATTCTTTTTTTTCCAAAAATGGTCTTTAACGGTTGGTCTTGGGTTACTGATTAGGAATATACAAAAAATTTTCACTTACTCCCTAAGAAAAGGCCGCAATAACAATTTGAGTTTTATTTTTGAGCAAAAAATAAAACTTATAGAATAATCATTATGTCATAAGTTTTATTTTTTTGCTTAAAAATAATGATTATTGATTGAGTTGTAAAGTATAACTCAAAATTAATCATTATTTTGTTAGTAAATCAATAAAAATTAAAATTAATCATTATTTTATAATTTTTATTATAAAACTTATAATGATTACAGTCCCTGGTAAAAAGTCTAACACGGAAGTCACGAATTAGAGTTGAGTTTTATTTTGAGCGAAATATAAATAAAAATCATAAATGATTAAGAATTAATAAATTTGTAAAAAAATGTATATAAAACAAATTAACACTGGGGCGTAGCTATGTTGTCTCTTTTTAATGAATTGTAATAGTACTGAGAAAATTATGAATTAATAAATTTTTGAAAAAAAAATGTTAGAAAACGGGAATGAGTTATGGTGGTAGCTTTGGTGTCCCTTTTTAAGGACATGCAATAATATTGGTGAAAAGTCTTACACTGAAGCCGCAAATTACTGCTGAGTTTTATTTTGAGCAAGACAAAAAAAAAATCAATACAAAATTATCGGGGGTGTCCTGGAAATCTCTAGAGATGTTGGCTTCGGTTGGTTTGCAAATCGCTAGAGAAATCTGTCGGTGTCCCAGAACTTCGAGAGATTTTGTAAGATTATGGTCCTAATACAGAAACAGTGATATATTGCGTGGGTTCGTGAATTCGCTATTGGTTTGTTAATGTATTAGATGGCTTGTGTATTGGTTGGTTTGCCAAAATCTCCCAACAAAATACGAGAGGCTTGAAACCAACTGAAAGAGATTTCTAGGACACCGAGAATCGGCTTTGGGTTGGAATTTGGTTGGAAGAGATTTCTGGGACACCGCCGTATATTTGAGTTTTATTTTTTGATCAAAAATAATGATTATGGTCTAAGTTTTATAAAATTACTCAAAAATAATGATTATCAAAAACGTAAAAAATTGAAATAAATTCATTACCATGCAAGTTTTATAATATAACTTATAATGGTTACGGTCCCTGGTTTAAAATTCACAGATTCATTGAAAAGTAAGAAGAATGTCTGTGGCTACTAGAGCAGGTCGTCTCGTTTCGACGAATTGAATCCACTTGGCATTGAGCAATCGGTTTTAACTACAGATGTCGGAAATAATATCGATATATCGAAATATCGATATTTTTGTCCAAAGATACGATATATCGTTATCGAATATTTTTCCGAGTCGATATATCGGATATCAAATATTTTGGGGTGATATTTTTTATTCAGCTCTTCGAATGCTTTTTATTGAAGTTTGCTGAATTTTTAAAGTAAGCACATCTTCATGTTCAAAGAATTTAGATACAATTAATGATATGCTGATTTTGTGTGCTGAATCTAAATATTACGACTATTAAAATGCTTTAAATCATTAAAATTTTCAAAAAAGTTATTCAAAATTTGAACTCAACAAATTTTGTTTTTTTGAACTCCTTTTGTTTGAACTCCTTGTGTATCACACTGCGACACTCAAAAAAGCCCATCCCTTTCAGTTCCATCACGAAACATTGATTTATTTTGCTGAAATTTTATATTTAAGTTACATTTGATATATTTCAATATTGATATATTATTTCAGGATTTAACTCATGTTCCGAGAAAAACTCATAGAAACCCAGAAAAATTACCCGCACAAACGTGCGGGCTAAAATACAGCTAGAATACGAATTTTTCGAAAAATTTTGATGCAAAATTTACTCGCACATATGTGTAGGTAGGCACTGAAAAGGAAATGAACGGGACCAACTAATTTTGAAACAAGAGGCATCAGGTAGAATTACCTCATACTCAGTTTTTCTTGATTACCCAAATTTCGCGGTAAATGGCAATACAATGGCACTTAATAACAACACACGGATGCAACATCTGATGCAGGTTGAAAATAGATATAAAACTAAAATTCACAAAAGAAAAATGATTCACTGCGACGTTACGAGGGCGGTCCCAGAAATAGCCGACCTAACTACTAAAACACAAAAATTTATCATTTTTTTTTTTATTTTTCAACATAGGATCCTTTTAGGTGAATACACTTTTCCCAGCGATGTTCAAAGCTCTTCAAAATAGGCATTAACCTCGGACTCCACCTCTTCATTGTTGCCAAATATTTTTCCTCCGACCCTTTTTTTCAAGTTTGGAAATAAGAAATAATCAGAGGGAGCTAAGTCTGGCAAATAAGGGGCGTGAGGTAGCAATTCAAATTTTAATTAATTAATTTTAGCCATTGCAACGGGAGAGGTGTGAACCGGCGCATTGTCATGATGGAACAGCAAACGCGGCACCCATCTTGCGCATAACTTTTTCATGTTCAATTTTTCGGTCAATATGCAATGTACAGCACTTTTTGAAATGCCTACACATTCAGCTAACTCACGAACTTTCAATCGCCGGTCACTCAATACACATTTTTTAATTTTGGCCACCATTTCTGAAGTGGTCACCTCATTTGGACGCCCATTACGATGTTTATCTTTTCAGGTCAAACGACCTCGCTTAAACTCAGCCACCCAATATTTCATTGTTGTAAACGAGGAAGCAGAATTCCGTAAGATAGAATCCAGCTCCTTTTTAATAATGGTTGGACTAATACCTTTTATATGAAAGTATTGTATCACATAACGATGACTAATTTTGTCCATGTTTGCAAATCAATAACAAGCGTTCTCTATTAAAATCGACCAAAAAAAAACTGTGCAAGGTAAAGGCACCAAACTTCAAACTTAAGCTTTTAACAGTCGGTACTTCCCCTTTTCAATATTTTTTGTGAGCATTTTCCAACACTACTGTGCTAGGTCGGCCATTTCTGGGACGGCCCTCGTAAATGTATTGCAATAAATTATAAAATTTAATATATTGAAACATTTCATTGATGAATTTGTCTTGTGTTGTTGTTATTGTTTTTCAAGGTTACATTGGAAAAATTTTGCCTCCGGCGCGTTTTTTGATAAGGGACACATAATAACACCACGATTTCCAGAGTTCACCTTTCAGTACACCTAAGTTTTTTCTTGGCAGTTTTCAGCATAAACGATGGTTCCGATTATTAAAAATGGAGCTCTAAGTACACAAGTCAATAACGCGTTATCATTGTGACAACCGACAAACTTGTGATCTTAATCGTGCTCTCTTATTGGATCATTTACTTTCATTAGTTTCATTATTTAACATTGACAAGTATGAAATTTGTATATTTATGAACAATTTTTGTGATAAAATGACGTGTGTTGAATTAACGCGCTGATATTGTTTTGTCTTATACAGACGCGGAACCTTTTTACACTTTTGATTTGAAACGAAGTAAAATTGAGTTGCAACGCAAACAAAAATATATTTAAAAATAGGGCACTGCTGCTACAGCAACTACAACAATTTTTTTTCAGCTCGTTGTTGTTGTAAACTGCAGTCGAGCCGAGACGAGCAACGGTAAAAGAATTGCATTGTGTGTTGAGCAGAGCTCCCAAAATATGCTCAACCAAAATTTCACTAGCTGTCTGCTCACTGAAATAACAGGGAAAAATTAGACAGACTCGCTCACTCTCTGAACAGAACACTTAAAATTTGTGTCTCTCGTGTTTTCTGTTTAATGCTGATCGGTGAGAGAACACACGAAGCGCTCTTGCGATAACAGTTTGAATGGGATATTTTTGCTCGGCGCTCCTCAACTGAGCCTCGGTAACTGAGCAAAACGATTTGCGCTAAAGCACTAAGTGTCTTCTTTGTTGTTGTTTCGTTAGTGCTTTGTTGTTGCTTTATTTCATCAGAGGCAAAGCGTGAAAGTGTGAGAGAGAGAGAAATGGTCACTTGCTGGGACGTCAATATATGCGTATGAATATACATATGACACAACTAAAGCGAACGCGCAACACACAAACATGCGCAAAAGACACTCTCACCGATTTCAAGTGTCTCGAGTGAGCGCGTACATAAAGAGAGCGACAAGAAGCTCTCACTGAGTGAGCAAAGAGCACGCTGAGTAAAAACAGGTTTAAAGCAGGGTTCCCCAAGAAGAGAGGCTCTCTGCCTCTCTCTGTCTCTCTAACACACTTTGAGGCTTTGCTTCGGCACGCATTCGGCTTGAATCGTCGAATGTGTTCGGCCCCCCGGGGCATGGCTGGGGAACGCTGGTTTAAAGTGTATTTTCGATCCCGTTTTCAATTTTGTCTGCGAGCAACAGTTCTTTTTGGGACTTCCTGCAAAAAGGGACCACTTCTTGCGAGCTCTGGTGTTGAGTGAAAATAACGGTGCGGGCTAGGCGGGCTAGGCGATGTCCACCCATGTTATAAACAAATGAAAACTTGACCTAATGAAAAGCTTCGCTGCTTGGTCAGTTTCAGCGCTATATTAATATATACTACGTTAATGCTATGAAATTCATGATTTCTTCAATTTGTAAATTCGCAAAATGACCAGCGCACATATAAGAAATCAAAAGATCTGGCAACACCAATGTAACGTTAAGTTGGCTGCGCCTCGGTATTAAATGAATTGACGGCGAATTTTCAGTGTGTAAGTCAAATTCATTATCCTATTTTTCGGACCTATTTCATGAAATGATTTTGCAAAATGAGCATATTATAAACGCAGTAATAACTTGACAAGTGTGAGGGTGGAAATTCGGTGAAAAGTTTTTTTTTAGGGATTTGGTCAAAAGAACTTAAGTTCAGAGACTTTTGTATTTAATTTTTATTTAAGGTACGAGTTTTCCTGGCTCGTGGTCGAAAAAAGTTGCGTTTTTTCACAACTGTAAACAACTTACGTATGCATTGATATACCAAGGTGGATGTATATACAGAACTGTTTCATGGATGTCCAAATCCAATCTTCAGTAGGGGTTCGCTTATGACTTTTCGTAACTATTTTCCTCGTTACTAATTACACATTAGATAGATCGCTTAATAAATTACAAACCTATTTTTATAACCTTGCAGAGGGTATTATAAAATTGTTCGGATGTTTGTAACGCTTTCCGACCACATAAATACATATAATATAATATTCGTGATCATAACGACAAACTGAGTTTATTTTGCCATGTCCGTCCGTCAGTTTCTTTGCTATCTCCCCCGTCAGTTTTAAAGCTATCTTGATCAAACTTTGCACGAAGACTTTTAGTACAAATACGCTGCACATTTGTCGGAACCGGCCGGATCGAATGACTATAGCATATTGCTGTCATGGGAACGATCGGTCGAAAAAATAGTTTTAGTGAGAAAAAGTTTTTGTTTTTAATTGAAACGACTTCAAACTTCGTATTTTTTAGTTTTCTATGAAATGTCCTTAAAATTGGTAATTATTTATTTGGTATACTTTCACACAATTTTAGAAATTTATTTCAAAATCAGATGACTATAGCATATAGCTGCAGTACGAAAGATCGGTCGAAAAAGAAGTACTAGTAAGAATAACATTTTAGATTTAAATGGAATCGACTCCAAATTTGGTACATGTTAGTTTGTTATGCTTTTTCATGATTCCACTAAGTTTGGTTGAAATCGGACATCTATATAGTATTGCTTCCGTAGAAAAGTAATGTCCGAAAAGTAGTCTTGGTTAGAAAAACGTGCTGCAAGGGTATACAAATTTTGGCAGAGCCGAAGTTAACTTACCTCTATTTTTATACACTTGAAAAGTGAATTATAGTTTTGCCCAGAAGATTGGAAGGCATAGAAGGAATCATCTCCGACCACATAAAGTATATATATTCTTGATCAGCATAACGAGCTGAGTCAATTGAGCTTTGTCCGTCCGTTTGTCCGTCTGTCTGTTTCTACGCAAACTAGTCCCTCAGTTTTGAAGCTATCGAGATGAAATTTTGCACAGAGAAATCTTTTAGCTGGACACTGCACATATGTTGGAACTGTGAAAATCAGTTGGTGCCACAAAAATTTTTTTTTTTTTAGTTTTTTATTTAATATTTCTATGACACTAAACATTAAGCTTACAAATTAAGTCATTAGTCACAAAATTACCTTAGTGGTCAAAAAAAGTTTCAAGTGTTTTTATTTTTAAACTTCGGCACTGACGAAACTAGCTTCTCGTTTATTTTATTTTATTCTTTTATTTGTTTTTTTTTACAGATAAATGGCTGCTGTTAATTCCCGACACTTTGTTTGGTTGTTTTTTACAGTATGCGTGACTGATGTGATGGTAAGTCGCATAATCTAAATTTTTGAAACCTTTTTCTTCCACGGAAGAGAGCTATTTCGATAGTTAATTTGAAGTTAAATATTATATATTTTAAAAACTTCGTTCTTTTCAGGGAATTAATAAGCGAAGCATAGATCTGTCTGCCTCCCATGTGCTGATTCCCGATGTTCGACTACCAAAAGAAATAAAACCCCTAAGCTATGATCTTTACGTTGAACCCAACCTAGAAGAGAACACGTTCACTGGGACTGTTAAAATACATTTGAGTTGGGTGGAAGATTCAAGAAAAATTTCGCTTCACGCTCACTATGACTTACTTATCGAGGACAAACAAATTAAATTGCAAATAAAAGAACAAAATAATGGGTAAGGCATTGAAGATGTACCTAATTTTACTGAAAATAATTTGTTGAATAAATTAGAAACAATCCAGACGAGTACAAGAACTCGACTATTCTTCGAGGTGATCGTCTTCCGAGAAAAACCATCTATGTGTTGTACTTGAAAGAGACGATAAGACAAGGATCTGAGGGTGTAATAATAATACCGTTTGAAGGAAGAATTTGGGACAGTGCCGAAGGACTATTCCGAGGATCGTATACCAATTCCTCTACACATAATGAAGAAGTTTATTTGGCTACATATTTGAGACCACACAATGCTCGACGTGTGTTTCCATGTTTTGATGAACCAGGGTTTAAAGTAAGTATATAAATAAGCTATAACTATGTCAAAACATCTGACAGAACAGCAAAGAGAAAATAAAAAATACAGGAAAGTTACCTGCGGCTCGGTCGAAGTTTGTATATCCTTACAGCACGTATAAAATGATTAAATACAGTAATTTTATTTTCGCTTTGAACAATCCTAACAGAGTGATTTCCAAAGCTGACCAATAGATGGCGCCTTTTCTGTGACTTTATAGGGATTAAGGTTGTCCTTAATCGACTATAATATTAATTGTTTCACCTAACTAATTGAATACAAATTGTAATCGATAGTCGCTGGTGACTAGTGTAGGCAGAGTCGCCAGAGTACTCCCCCTCCAGTGACCGTGTGTGAGCTAATGGATGAGATGGGTAAAAGCTGCAGAATCCGTAGTACTGAGCACGTGCACCGAGTACAGAATTACGTAGTTGCGTCGATGGGCGGTGGTTGCTTCGAGTAGGCGTCGATGAGCAAGTTCGTCTGCTTAAAGAGGGGTCGATAAGCAAGTTCGTCTGAGCCAGAATGATGTCGCCTGTTGTTGAGGTTGATGGTTGAGTTTGAAGTCGCCTCTGGTCGAGGACTTCGTGTTGCCTTGGTTGACGACTTCGTGTTGCCTCGGTTGAGGACTTCGTTGCCTCGCGTTGAGGGCTTTGTTCTTCAGGTTCACGGGCGTAGTAGACACGACTAAACCAGAATCGATGTGCCTCGGATGAGAACTTTGCTGCTTCGCGTTGAAGGCTTTGTCGCTGCCTCGGATAAGGACTTTGTCGATCAGGTTCACAGGCGTGTGCGTAGAAGACACGACTGAACAAGAATCGGTTGTTTTTCGGTTGAGGTACAGATGTGAGGGTCTCTGGCTAGACGTCGGATGTTGGCGACAGCCGTGTTAGTTAGACGACTGTGGGCGCAGGCACGTTTGTTCGAGATCTTGTAGATGGCTCAAGCTGGCAGTAAATGCCAACAAAGAGCGTTCTCAGGATTAGCTGGTCTTTTGTGGCCGTTGGTCGATCGAGTGGCCTGTTTCCTGCGATTCAGGTGTGCCAGCAAAGAAAACAGTTGTTCAGCTGTACAAGTTTGTACGAATCGATGGGCATGCAAGTGCATGCGCGTTGCTCGATGTGGAACGAACGAAGTTGGATACGATCAACTGCATCCGTGGGCGCTGAACCAGGAATAGGGTATGCTGATCAATCTGGTCAAAGCATTATTGTCCCGTCGTGAGAAATGTGTACAGTTGGAGATGTGGCCATGGACCGTTGCTGTATGACTTGTGCGACAAAACATACCTTGGCAGATGCACATGTGTGTGTGAGCTCGCTTTGAGTTCTTTTGAGCGCCACTCGTATTTGAGGGTTTGTCTGCGCGCTAATGTCACAACAGATCGAAATTCGTTTGTGTGCGTTGGTTCCACTGCGAGCATTTTTGTGTGTGTGGTCAAAAACGTTGCTGGTTGGTTGCAGTGGAATGGCTGGCGGCTGCTGCTGGATGAAGTTGTCCATGTCCATGTAGTCATCTGTGGAGCCGTTGTCGTCGATCGCTAAAAAATTTTTCGACACACGCTGCTTGTGAGTGAATGTGTGAGCGCGAGCTACGCGAATGTGTGCGTGAGTGTGTATTTCGCAATTCCGCGAAAACAATTTTTACAACTGCAGCGGCTGCCAATTGAGGGTGGATATTGCGAGTTGATGTTCAAATGTCAAGGTCACCACTTATAGAGATTAAGGTTGTGCTTAATCAGCAGTTTATATTTATTTTTTCACTTAACTTAATTGGTTAAACATGATTTGTTGATTGCGAGCTGGCCACAAGCAGCCAAAGAGCATTTGCACACGCCGTCGAATGCTCAATCTCTTGGATATGAGTAAGCTTCATGATAGTGTGGTAATCGATAGTCGCTCGTGACTAGTAATCGATAGTCGCTGGTGACTCTGCCACCACTAGAGACGAACGACTATCGATTACTCTGGCGGCTATTGTTACACTATCACGAAGATTATTTATCACCAGCATCTCCGGTTGTAGTCAGTGTGTTTCAGCATTGGCGCTGGCTGGCGGCCTCGGGCCAGCTCGCAATCAACAAATAATGTTAAACTAATTAATTGAAACAGTACATATTAATAGTAGATTAAGCACAACACCTTAATCCCTATAAGTGGTGACCCTGACATTTGAACACTCGCAATTTTCTCCAACAATTCGCAGCCACCGAAAATTGCCAAAAATTCACACGAAATCACACACATATGTGCGAGTGACGTGTAGAAAAACAAAAAGCCCGCTCTCACACACACATGCAGCCTGTGTCGGCGAATTTTTTATACGAAAAAACGGCAGAATTCGGCCAACGATCGACAACGGATCTAAAGATGATTACATGTACATAGATATCTTCATCCTAGCATGTCGCAGTGCAACAAACGAGTATCGACCTGCTGTGAATTTCACACACGCACTGGCAGTGCGAACCAACTAGGGAAGTCGATTATTTTTAAAATCGTATCAACGATATTTTCAGTTTTAAAAAAATATCAAAATGATATTTACTATATCGCTTTGAAATATCGATATATTCGAAATAATTGATATATTTTATTTTTTCCCCTTTTTCCCAAAAAAAAAAAGTAATACTGTGCCCGACAATAAAAAGAGATAGTCTATATTAATCAAACATAACAATATAATACATTAGATTCCAGTTTTCCAATAGGTAAAAGCTATTTAGTGCTTATCAAGACCAAGTGTCGTGCTCATCGATTGCCCCGAGGCAGGTGAAATTGATACATTTTTGGTTCGTCGAGCCAGATCTACTTGAAGGACTGGTTGGTCCATGCCGTGTCAAGCGTTTTCCGTTGCTTAGGACAACGGAATTTGTGGTTTTTAATAAAAACTGTTAATACAACAGGGTCTACTTGGTGACCTATTAAAAACAAATTTAAAACGCGTCACAAACCAGTTTTTTTTTTTTTTTTTTTGGTCCTTCGAAAAATTGTTTTGAGCTCTACACATTTTTTGGATTATCGAAATCCGTAAAGTGGGTGCGAATATTTGGATATTTGACAGAACCATGGGGCAATTCAAGTCAAGGTTGAAGGTCAATATGAGTGACCACGCCATGCAGGACGCCGGGCCATCAGAACGAAATGATGTGCAGCGGTACACGACGCCCACACTTGCTACTTAAACGGACAGCATTCGATCTACCAGCCCAGTAGACGATGAGACGATGAACTGGACCTGGCTATTCAGGAAGCTAGGGAAAGCTACATGGAATGGGACGATTACGATCTTGTGGAGTCAGAGTCGAAAATTCAAATTAGGATGACTATGTTAGACGAGAAGCAGAAATCAGTCTTGACCATGTATAAGCTCAATGAGACTGACAACGAGAAGATTATCGAGATGAGGATTAAGGCCACGGCGATGTTGGAAAGGATGGACAGAAAACAGCGACTACAAGGAAGAAGCAGAAGCATTACCACCACCAGCTGCACCAGCAATGAAAATGTCCACATTTAGTAGAAAACCCAAAGACTGGCAAAATTTCTATGGATGGTTCAAAATGTCAATTCACGAGAGAGCAGATTTGGGGATGCCACGAAAATATATTATCTGAACCTCATCATTTTTGAACCAACCTTTTTATTATTTAATAGCATGGGAACGTATATGCAAGATAAACGAAAAACATCAGCGAGCGGCAGATATCAACACCGTCCAGGGGGCTACTAAAAACACTCGGTCTGCCTTGGAGTTTATGCAACAAGCCACAGAGTCCAACAATCTGGATCAACAACTCAATGGAGAAGATAAGGACGCCAAACAACACAGTCACCAAGTCGAGCAGTTAAAAGGGCAACTAATGGAGGTGGAACGCACTCAGGAGGAGAGCGAGTTCACCATAGAGACAAAGGATAAGGATGTCTTTCGGGCCCGTGAAGAGCAGGCGGTCAACTGTAGGCTACAAATGAAAAACTTCGACAAAGATGAAGAAACAACAACAAACAAAACAGATGTGGAATCTGTACATGAAATGGTCCCTCCGCCGCCAGTAGAAAAAGGGAAACCATTGAAACCGAAAAAGAAGAAGCAGCGGCTCAAACTTCAGAAGCAGCAGCAGTTCACCAAGATTACCATAGCGATAGAAAACGCAACCAGTGCCTCATCTGTAGAAAACCCCAGCCTAAAGATGTGCTTAGCAGAGACAAAGTTAATCGTGAAGATGCCCACTACACAAAGGGATTGCAAGCAAGCAGTCCTTTTAATCTGGAGGCGCTGGTTGAAATGGAGCGGCGGGGTAAGGCGGGAGATTCGCAATTGGACTCCCAATTGGAAGGTTATCGCGACAACGATATCCTTACTGACGACGAAAAGAAAGCGCCTACAAGCCTGCTGGAGGGTACGGGACAGAACACCTGGACTGCATGCTTGATCAACGAGCAAGCCAACAAGAAGAAGATGGATGTTCAACGATCCAAACCCATTGGGGCCTTTAGGCCATTTATTTCCGAATCTTCTCTTCTTTATTTCAGGCGAAGACTGATCTTTTACTGCACTTCACTTCAGGAATGTGTCATAATCGAAGGTGACACGTAAATCTCTTGTGATTTTCTTATAAACGCTTGTATTTCAAACTTAAACTGCTTGCCTTAGGAAGTGAATTGTCTCCAAAATGCTAGGCTACTAGGTTAGGTTGCTTGCTAGATTAGTTAAAAAAGTTGAGCGAATTGAAACCGACTGGTCAAGTAGATTTATGAAGTATGTTCAAATCGCTTCAAATTTACCATCTCATCTAGCAACCGAAGATACAATTGACACTTGACATATATATAAAGCTTCATTTACACGACCTGATCGCTCAGCTGACTTTTCGCCTGAGTGGCCGTCAGCTCGTGTAAACAGGTGTGTGAGTAGGCACCTGATTTACTCAGGTGCAAATACACACTGAAAGTGAAAAGTCAAAGTCCAACCATCGGCGGCGACGCGGCGTCATTTTACGGTCACTTGCTCTATCTGTTACCCGTATGGATGATAACGCTCCAGCAAAACGGGTGTACAATCGGCATGCGAACGAGTTGGGAGGCATTCCCCCGCAGGGTCCACCGAAGCGGAGATGGCGCGACCAGGTGCAGGGAGATATTGCGAAGCTGGGAGTGCCCTCCTGGTGGAATGTCGCTCGGGACAGAGGAGAGTGGCGGGCATTAGTGGCAGCGGCCGAGACCGTAAAACGGTTGTGATGGCCAAAGAAGAAGAAGAAGCTCTATCTGCTACAGAGAGAAGCACGATAAAAGGGAACACACAAAAAGGTTCGCCAAAACTAAACGTAAGACGAATAATATTCTTCGTGAAACATTCGATTAAAGCGAACCTTCGCCTGTGCGTCGGGTGGTTAAGAAGTAGTGGCAAAAACCTGCAATCTTGCTTTCGATTTTGTATGCAGATTTTATGCCTTCCAACATACGACAATAAGAACATGTTTGCAAAAAACGAGCGATCGTCAATCGTTCGAGTCCCATTTTGCATTTTGGTTTCCAATAGCACTGGTGCAGCATGCATGCTATTAGAAGGGACGTTTGCATGTTGTGCAGACTTCTTCGCTTCTAACCTACTGCCAAAAGGAACGTGCATAAGTTTTCTTACAAACTATAGGGGGTGTCCTGGAAATCTCTAGAGATTTGGTCTTCGGTTGGTTTGCAAGTCGCTCGAAAAATCCGTCGGTGTCCCAGAACTTCGAGAGATTTCATTTTCTTAGTGGAAAAAGATAATTGGTCCAATATGGTTCAAAATAATTGTTTAACTCACATAACAGGGTCGCATTACGCGCAAAATAATTTCCCTTATAATAGTTTTGAATTAAAATGATGTTAAAAGGGAATCTGTTAGTAGTGGCAAAGGTTTTATTATTCATGCTAATATTATTACTTATATGTGGTGTATTACACTCTGAAATACAGTACGAAGTGTGCCGGTTGACAGACAAATTCATTCTACTTTATTGCTTTACATTCTTGTAATCTTGTTGCGCTTATTCTAATGTTGAGGGAGTGGCAAGATTGTTGGGTTGGCTTTAAACAAGCTAATATCTAACACGCCCCTCATACAATTTTGATTTTAAATTCCATGTTTCTTACAATTTTGAAATAATGTTAATAAAGACTCACTTTAGTGTTACAATTCATAATTCATACAATTTCGTTACAAGTTTACTTTTAAGTAATTTGGTAGTGAAGTCTCATGATTCGACCTTTAAAATTCAAGTTTAAATTTAAAGTCTTGCAAAATTCAATATCAGCTTTACTTATAAATTGAGATACGTTTTAATTATTTTTAGTCGGCTTTACTACCTTTTCCGCCTCTCGTGGTCTCAACTCTCTTCTGGTGGGATCTTCTTGAGAGGGGATCAAATTATCTTTAACTTCATCAGTTATTTTATTTTCATTTAAGGAACGACTGCTTTCGACATCACTGCCCTGACTTTGAGTTGCGATGTCATTATCAGCATTCGTATCCTGGTTTCTTATTTGATCTAAATGTCGTTTTATTTCTCTGCTGTTCTGAGATAAGACACAGCAATATGATCGAGGGTCTAATTGTTGTTTAACGGTCGCTTGAGTCCAACTTGCCTTGTTAGGATTTTTGTAGTCTCTTACCATCACTTTCTGACCCTGCTTGAACTGTGTGCTGCGGTTACCTCTATGATTTTTAATATTTTCGTTTTGTTTTTGTTCAATACGTACATTTACAATCGGTGGTTTCAAAAGTGAAAACCTTGTTTTCAATGTACGTCCAAAAAATAATTTAGCAGGTGATTCTCCTGTTGTACAAATGAATTGTATTACGATAGTCTATCAAGAACCTATTCAAAAATGTGTCAAACTCACAATTTGCATCAGCTTTCATATTTGCGTAAATTGACTTTTTTACCGTCTTTACAAAATTTTCGGCTTGACCATTCGTAGCTGGATGGCCAGGTGCTGTGAAAATGTGGTTTACACCGTTGTTACTCATAAATGTTCTAAACTCTTCTGAGGTGAACTGTCGACCATTGTCGCTCACTAACACGTCTGCTAAACCATATCGACAAAATACTTCTCGTAATTTGTTAATATTAAATAAGGAAGTTATTTCCTTGGTTTTGAAAACCTCCACCCACTTTGAGTAAGAATCAATGATGATCAACAAGTAATTGTTTTTAATTGGTCCTGCAAAATCTATGTGGATTCTACTCCAAACTTGGCCAGTTGATCTCCACGGAATCAATGAGCTCTTTTCTGGACTTGGCTGAAGTTCTTGACAAGGAATACATTTGTTTACAATTTTCTCAATTTCCATGTCAATTGCAGGCCACCATACGTAAGAACGTGCTAACATTTTTGTCTTCACAATACCTAAGTGTGATTTATGAAATTCACAAAGCACTTGGTTTCTTAGTTTGGAAGGAACTACTACACGATATCCCCATAAAATACAGTCGTATTCTACCGAGAGTTCATTCGATTTGTTTATGTAGCTCGAAAACTCGCTTCCACTAAGTTTTGAAATCGATCCATTCTTGATTGCCTCACAAACTTTTGATAATACTGGATCCCGCCTTGTTTCTTTAGCAATCTCTTTAAAACTTAATCTAAATACGTTATCAGACTGGATGAAATTGACGTAGTTAAACTCGTCAATGTCTTTTGACGTCTTCCATTGAGGCATTCTTGAGAGTCCATCAGCGATGTTAAATGTGCCTTTAACATGTTCTACTGAGTATTCAAAACCTGATAAAATCAGTGCCAATCTCTGCATACGTGCAGATGCCATCAATGGCAATCCTTTTAGTTCCCCAAATATTCCTAATAAGGGCTTGTGATCTGTTCGTAAGACGAATTTATTTCCCAAGAGATATTGTCTCAGCTTCATCACGCAATAAACTATTGCAAGAGCCTCCTTTTCTAGAGTGCTATAGTTGCTTTCACTTTTCGATAAAGCCCTAGAAACAAATGCTATTGGTTTCAGTCCGTCACTGAATTTATGTGATAATATGCCATAAACTGCGTTGCTGCTCGCATCTGTTGTTAAAACAATAGGTAAGTCTGGATTGTAATGAACCAAGACTTGATCAGAAGTTATTTCTCTTTTGATAGCTTCATACGCGCTTTGACAATCATGTGTCCATTCAAACTGAACATTTTTGCGAAGTAATGTATATAATGGATTCATAATTTGCGCAAAATTCTTTACAAATTTGGAATAATAATTAACCATCCCAATAAAAGCTCTAAGCTCAGAAATATTCTTTGGAGTTGGTGCTAAAAGCACACTTGAAATTCTCTCATTGTTTTTGCTCAATCCATTTTTGTCTATGGAGAATCCCAAATAACAAATTTTAGATTTAAAAAATTCACATTTGTCCTCATTTAGTCTTAGCCCAACTGATTTCAGTTTATTCAAGACCATTTTCAAATTCAATATATGTTCCTGAAGATTTCTTCCAGTTACGGTTATGTCGTCCTGGTATACAACGACTCCTCTAATTCCTTGAAACAAGCTTTCCATAGTTTTTTGGAAAATTGCAGCTGCTGTCTTAATACCAAAAGGTAAGCGTTTTACTTTCAACAATCCAATATGTGTGCTCCAGGTGCACATAAGCTGTGATTTTTCATCTAAGAGCAGTTGATTATATACATTGCTCAGATCAAGTTTAGTGTACAAAGTACCTCCCTCCAGAGCTGCGAAAATATCGTCAATCCTCCAATCCTCAATCCGCCAAAGTTAAATGACCTTAAAAATGTCCTGCCAAGTAAAGGTGGACTTGATGTATTTGTGACCACAACAATAATTTGTTTTCGAACTCCTCGATACTCTATTGCTGCGTCGTACTCACCCAAAACCTCAATTCTGTCTCCATTGTAGTCTACATATGGGACATTACAATTCCTTAATGATCTTTTCTTGATCGACTTTTCATAAAATGATTTCGGAACCAAAGTGCAAGGTGCTCCAGTGTCGCAAGCAATGTCCATCTGACAACCGTCGATATTTACAGGTAAAAAATAAACTCCACCAGAAGATGATGATGCCACGCTGTACACAGAAAAATTAAAATTATTAATTTCAGAATTTGAGTCATCGTCTGATTTGGAATTAGATACGTAATTTACGGATTTTGATCTGCATACGCTTGCAAGATGTCCCATCTTTCCACAGGTGTGGCACTTGTATCCTTTATATTTACAATCACTGGAATTGTGATTTCTCCAGCCACAATGTGAGCATGGCTTCTTCGATCTGCCTGCGTCGCCGTCGCTGCCTGCGCTTCTCGAACTCGAACCTCGTTCGCTTCTCGAACTCAAACCTCGTTCGCTTCCAGTGCCCTTGTAACTTCTTTGTCCGCCACCCGCATTACTGTTCTTATTTACATAGTTGATGCTGCAGTTGTCCGTCTGCTTTGTGGTTATTTTCGTTTCCATGATCATTGCCTTCTTTAATGCGTCGGACAGTGAGAGTCGTTCGTCTTCTTCACATATTCGTTCGAAAATTACATTTGGAAGACTCATGACGAATTGATTTAGGACGAACGCTTCCAAATTTGATCCAAATTTACAGTTAAGAGCCAACTGTTTTACACGAGCATACCAATCCGCCACTGATTCGCTGCTGTCTTTGATCGATGTGTGAAATTTCTTGCGCTCTCGAAATACCAAAGTTGGTGGTGTGTAGTGAGTGTGTAACATCTCAGAAAGTTCCTTATATGATTTTGTTACAGGTGATTCGGGACTGCACAAACTGTGTAACACACTGTATGGAACGGCACCTATCGACTTCAACAAAATCGACTTTTTTGCATTCTCTTTCTTCACATTCAGCTCGCAATAATGTAAATCAAATTTCTCTTTCCAAATGGCAAATGTTTCGCTGCTTGGCACAAACTCTACCGGAGTTGACATTTGATAAAATGTTGGTGCTGGTACTGGTGCTGTCATCTTTGATGTTTGTCTTTATATTAATAAATTGATTTAGTTTGTGTGTGTATATTATACACGTGTCTTTGATTTTCTCGTCGCCAATTATGTGGTGTATTACACTCTGAAATACAGTACGAAGTGTGCCGGTTGACAGACAAATTCATTCTACTTTATTGCTTTACATTCTTGTAATCTTGTTGCGCTTAAATATTTTGGGGGGGGGGTGGCTGGTTTGTTGGGTTGGGAACAAACTAGCTAATTGTTGGAAATTCATCTGGCCGAACTCCCGGCCTGCCGCCTTTTTATCTTGCAAACATAAAACCTATCGATATCAGTTGTCTCTGCCGCCGCCAAACGAAGACGTCTGCCTCGCGTCTCTCTCTTACCTTTGTACAACACTAAACTTTGTATTACTTTTCACATTAAACTCTGTAACTAAAAACCCAACAGGTTATGAGCACAACACGCTTCCAGTGCGCAAGTAAAAGTGATTAAGTAAATTCGGAAAGTTAAGAAAGAAAAAACTTAATGGGCGATGGAAAATTACACATCGTTGTGAAATTGTGTTTGGCGACAAAAAGAACAAAAACGTAAAGACAGAAGCGAAACTGTACGGTAGTTGCCTGTGTGGCGACAAAACATTTCGCAGGAAAACTGATCTTTTGGTTCGCGCTCGTTCGTCGGAGACGCGTGTGTTATTGCTTGTGTAGCTCTAACTATTGCTTTTGTAGCAAAAATTAACTGTTCTTTTGGTCGCGCTCTCGCTCGTCGGAGACGCGTGTGTTATTGCTTGTGTAGCTGTAACTATTGCTTTTGTAGCAAAAACAACTGTTCTTTTGTTCGCGCTCTTGTTCGTCGGAGACGCGTGTGTTGGTGCTTGTGTAGCCCTAGTCTTTGCTTGTGTAGCTCTGACTTTTGCTTGTGTAGCAAAATAACTGTTCTTTGGTTGCGCGCGCGTTCGTCGCGTCGGTGTGTGTTGGTGCTTGTGTAGCCCTGGTTGTAGCTTGTGTAGCTCCTCCTTGATTGTGCTTGTGTAGCGCAACAACAACAACAACAACAAAAAGTGACAGAAGTTAACGAAAAATAATTGTGAAATTATTATTGAATATACTGCACAAAAATGAGTGTCGCAAGTGTACGTATAGAGCCTTTGGGCAAAGACAATTTTGATACTTGGAAGATTCAAATGGAAGCCCTGTTAATAAAAAACGATTCGTGGAAATATGTGAACGGTACATGTGTAAAACCGGAAGAAAATGACGGGCAGTGGTTGAACGCAGACGGAAAGGCAAAATCGGACTTAATTTTAGCCATGTCAACCACGGAATTAAAACAAATCAAAAATTGTGTTACCTCTAACGAAGTGTGGCAGAAGTTGCATAACATTTACCAGTCCACAGGGCCAGCTCGGAAAGCTGCTCTACTGAAATCATTGATTCTACTGAAATTGAATCCAGGTGGTGATATGAGAAATCACGTTGATAAATTTTTTGACATTGTGGACAAAATAAACGAAGTTGAACTGGTAAACATAAATGATCTGCTAGTGATCCTGCTGTTGTATAGCGTGCCTGAGGAATACGAGACGTTTCGTATTGCCATTGAAACACAGGATAAATTAATATCGCCGGACGCACTTAAAATAAAGTTATTGGACGAGTATGAGGCTCGAAACAGAAACAAAAGTGAATCGTCGCCTTCGCCGGGGGCATTATTGGCACACAAGAAGAGCCAAAATAACAAGCCTAAGTTCAAGTGCTACAATTGTGGCAAGGTCGGTCACAAGGCAGCTGAGTGTAGACAGAAGAACCCGAAAAATGATCAGAACATTAACAAACCTAATAAAAGCATGTTTGTTGAAGCAGCAAGTTCGATCGGTACAAATGAGTACAAAGGTTGGTGTTTGGATTCTGGAGCGACATCTCATATGTGCTCACAGAAAGAGAAATTTAACCAAGTAAATGCAGCAAAATGTCCCAAAGTAAAGCTGGCAAATGGTGAGTCAACAGAAATAAGGGGATGCGGTTTGGTGCCATTTAAACCAAACAACAAGTTTTCTGCAAGCCTTAAGAACACCCTGTATGTACCAGATTTGAGAGAAAATCTTCTGTCAGTGTCAAAAATATGTGATCATGGCTACAACGTATTGTTTGACAAGGATGGTGCCAAAGTATTCAGAGCATCAAATGGCAAAACTGTTTTTACGGCTCGTCGTAAGTTGGATCTGTACTACACAGAAGAAGTAGGCGAAAGCAGCCAGATTGCTGTCAGTCAGCAAAACAGTATTAAAGTGTGGCACGAACGATTTGGCCACATTAATGAGAAGGACTTAAGGGAGTCGTACAAAAGGGCAGAATTCAGGGTGTAGGTGGAAATTTAAACGAAGACCTACCAATTTGCGAAATATGCATCAAGGGAAAGCAGTCCCAAAAGCCGTTCCCGGCATCAAACTCCAGATCAAAGGAGATACTGGATTTGGTGCACAGCGACGTATGTGATCCAATGCGTGTTAGAAGCAACGGACAGAGCAGATACTTTTTGACTTTCATTGACGACCATTCGAGGTGGTGTGAGCTTTACACTCTGAAAAGCAAATCTGAAGTGTTCCAAAAGTTCAAAGAGTATAAGAATTATGTTGAACGGCTAACTGGAAAGAAACTTAAGACGCTCAGATCGGACAACGGTGCTGAATACACAAGTAATGAGTTTAAAAATTATTTGATTGATGCAGGTATTAAGCACGAGTATTCAGTGGAATACACCCCTCAGCAAAATGGAACGGCTGAACGCAAAAACAGAACTCTCGTAGAAATGGGCCGGTGTATGATGTTACAGGCAGCACTACCACCGAGTTACTGGGCAGAAGCGGTCAACACGGCTAACTATCTGCGAAACAGATGCCCATCCCGAAGCCTGTGTGGCGAAACACCATTTAAATTGTGGAATAATCGCATTCCAACGGTCAAGCATTTACGCACATTCGGGCAAATTGTGTATGCGCTCGATAAGCGATCAAGGAGTAAGTTTAGCCCAAAATCCAAGAGATGTATATTCATTGGGTACTGCAACGACGCTAAAGCCTATAGGCTTTATGACCCCGAGGCTAAAACTGTACTGAAGAGCCGTGACGTGGTGTTTGCTAATCTGTTTGGAAATGAATACAGATTTGAAGAGTTTGCTGAACAAGAAGATGTTATTGAAGCTGAGTACTTACCTGAGGACCAGCAGAACGATGATCATCCAGTCGAAAATGTCGAGGATCCCATCGAAGAAACTGATGAGCAAGTGCCTATGAGACGTGGACCTGGAAGGCCGAGAAAACAGCTCACAGGTAAACCAGGAAGACCTAAACTAATTTACAATCAAATTGTTGCAGTTCCAACCGAACAAGCTAGTCCGGAAGACGAAAGTGTGTCTGAGTCAGAGGACGAATATTTCGAGACCACGCAACTTGCACTGACCAGCAGCGAGCTCACAGCAAATGAGGCTCTGGCAGGTCCAAATGCTTTGGAATGGAAGGAAGCTCTGATGACGGAATACAGAGCATTGCAGAAAAATAAGACTTGGGGATATCGTGAATCGCCAAGAAAAGCAGAAGGTAATTGAAACCAAATGGGTCCTCCGAACGAAATACAGACCAAACGGTGAAGTGGATTGCCGTAAAGCGCGTCTAGTAGCAAAAGGTTTCACACAGCGAGAGGGCATTGATTACACCGAAACGTTCTCTCCAGTGGCTCGAATTGGATCTATACGAGCCTTGATTGCAATTGCTGTTGAATTGGGCCTGGACGTCCATCAGTTGGATTTTAACAGCGCTTACTTAAACGGAGACATCGAAGAAGAACTCTATATCAGCGTCCCTCCTGAGTTCCAGAAAATATTAGTTGGCAAAGAAAAGCAGAAGTACTCCCAGGATAAGGTTTGCAAACTAAAGAAAGCTCTTTATGGCTTAAAGCAGAGTGGGCGCCAATGGTATAAGAAGCTAGACCATAAACTTAAGGAAATGGGTCTAAAGCCATTATCAGCTGATCCTTGTGTGTACGTCAAAAGGCAGGGAAATGGGATCATTATCGTATCACTATATGTAGATGACCTCATTGTTGCATCAAATGACGACCAGATGTTAAGTCAATTGAAGTCCGAATTGTCCCGTCAGTTTGAAATGAAGGATTTGGGGAAGTTGGGCTACTGTTTGGGGATTGAGTTTCATCAAAACAAAGGAAAGAATGAAATATCAATGGGTCAGCCGAAATACATTAATGACGTCTTGAAGCAATTCAACATGGAGAATTGCAAACCAGTCAGCACGCCATTGAACACAAGTGAGAAGCTCTCAATTGACATGTGTCCAAAAACTGAGGAAGAAAAGGAAGAAGCTTCCAAAATTCCATATCAAAATTTGGTTGGAGCATTGATGTGGCTGGCAGTATCTACACGTCCCGATATTGCACATGCAGTAAGTCTGCTGAGCCAATACAACTCAAATTATGGTAAACAACACTGGATTGCAGCGAAAAGGGTGCTGCGATACTTGAAGGGCACACAAAACCACGGTTTGGTATACAGTCGCTGTGGAGAAGACCTGGTTGGCTATGCCGATGCCGACTGGGCTGCTAATATTGACGATCGTAGATCTTTTACGGGTTTCGCATTCAAAATGGCAAACGCGGCCATATCCTGGGAATGCCGAAAGCAGCGAACTGTAGCATTGTCCAGCACAGAAGCGGAGTACATGGCCCTGTCCGAATCCTCGAAAGAAGGTGTCCACCTAAGAAGTTTTTTGCGAGAGATTGTGGGTCCACTACATACTACCGTGATCTACAACGACAATCAAGGTTCTGGTCAACTCACAAAGAACCCCGTGTTCCATAAGCGAACAAAGCACATCGACATCCGTCACCATTTTGTAAGAGATCTTGTCGAGAAACGTGATGTCTGTGTGAAGTACATGCCGACTACCGAGATGCCGGCAGATGTCCTAACCAAAGGACTATCAACATCAAAGCACGAGTCCTGCATACAAGCATTGGGTATGCGGAAAATCGACTAGTACGGTGCCATCTGAGGGGAAGTGTTGGAAATTCATCTGGCAACGCACTACCGGCCTGCTCATCTGGCAACCATGCAACCTATCGATATCAGTTGTCTGTCTGCCGCCGCCAAACGAAGATGTCTGCCTCGCGTCTCTCTCTTAACTTTGTACAACAATAAACTTTGTATTACTTATTCACATTAAACTCTGTAACTAAAAACCCAACACTAATATCTAACATTATATTAAAGTCGCGTTATCCAAAATTAAATTAAAAATTTAAAAGTTTTTGGGCAAATTTCAAACCCTTACGTTTGTTGATGTTGGCTTTCCCATTTAGCGCTAGTGAGGCCGGTAGATGGCGCCAGTGGCACGATTGTTGTGTCAACTCTGCCACCATTAGAGACGAACGATTATCGATTACTCTGGCGACTATGGTCACACTATGATTCAGCTATCATCTCTCTCATCTCCAGGAGTTTTAGTCAGTGTGTATCGAACTTGGCGCTGGCTGTCAGCCTCGGGACAGCTCGCAATCAACAAATCATGTTAAACCAATTAAGTTAAGTGAAAAAATAAATATAAACAGCGGATTAAGCACAACCTTAATCTCTATAAGTGGTGACCTTGACATTTGAACATCAACAATATCCACCTGCGAATTGCGGCAGCCGCTGCAGCTGTACAAATTGTTTTTGCGGAATTGCGAAATACTAACTCGCACACGCTCGCGTATCGCACGCCCTCACACACACTCGCACACATTCGCGTAGCTCGCGTTCACACATTCACACACACGCAGAGTTCGCCAAAATTTTTCAACGATCGACGACAGCGGCTCCACAGATGACTACATGCACATCACCCTCCTAGCAGCAGCCGCCAGCCATTCCACTGCAACTAAGCGGCAACGTTTTTGATCACACACGCACACTCGTGCTCGCAGTGAAACCAGCGCACACAAACGAATTTCAATCTGTTGTGAAATTGGCGCGCAGACAAGCACACACATACACATGCGCGTGGCGCTCAAAAAACTCAACGCACTCTTACACTTACACATATGTGTTTGCCAAGATACATATGCACGCAGCTTTTGCAACGGTCCACGGCCACATCCCCAACAGAACACACTTCTCACGTCGGGACAACGATGCCATTGACCACATTGATCAGCATACCCTATTCCTGGTTCAGCGACCACGGCCGTGTTCAACTTCGATGGCTGCAACATCGATCGTCCCTCATCGAGCAACGTGCATGCACTTGCATGCCAATCGATTCGTACATACAAACTTGGACAGCTGGACAACTGCCTTCTTCGCTGGCATAACTGAACCGCAGGAAACCGGCCACAACGAGGAGAGCTCCAATCATGGCAAACGATGCCAGCTTGGGCCTCATCTCCAATCATTACAATCATCCCGGCTCAAACGATCTTGCTTATCGACCCCCACTCGAAGCAACCACCGGGTATCGACAAAACTACGCAAATCTGTAGTTACTACCCATTTTATCCATTCGCTCCCACACGGTCACTGGAGGGGGAGTACTGTGGCAAGTCTGCCACCACTAGAGACGAACGACTATCGATTACTCTGGCGACTATGGTCACACTATGACGCAGCTATCATCTCTCTCATTTCCAGGAGTTTTAGTCAGTGTGTTTCGAACTTGGCGCTGGCTGGCAGCCTCGGGCCAGCTCGCAATCAACAAATCATGCTAAGCTAATTAAGTTAAGTGGAACAATAAATGTAAATACGCACAACCTCAATCCCTATACGGTTTTGGTTGAAATGGCAGCCTTCGGTTGGTTTTGCGAAAAATTTATTAAAAATCGAATTTCAATTTTAAATTAAATTATACATGTTATTTATATGATGCAGCCTATCCAGTAAAATAATGTTGTTTACATTTCCAAAACTTATTTTGCTTATCACCGCTAAGGTGAATTTAGCAAAATCTCTACCCAAATCACTAGAGGCTTGAAACCAACCGAAAGAGATTTCTAGGACACCGAAAATTGGTCTTGGGCTGGAATTTGGCTGGAAGAGATTTCTGGGACACCGCCGTATGTGACTGTTTCATTGACCTTTTTGAAAATCAATCCAGGTCAATAAGCTATGTTTGCTCTAAACTTTTAAAACAAGATACACATCTTCCGTAAGTCGGCAGAGGCCATTCCATGCCACCAATGAAATGACTATTTGGGAATTTCAAGTCAGCACAAGAGCAAAAAAACACTCATACGGCAGCAACGCCAAATTGACAGAAGCCTTTGTGTAATTGTCTGTAGATTGTCCGTTCTCCAGCCATATTAGTTAACCAATTCAAACCAAATTTACTAAAAACCAAATTAAAGTTTTTTTTCTGGTTCTTAGGATACCATTATTTTGATTTAAACATGAAAAATACTATTTTTCTAAGAAATTTCGTATTTTACGCAAGTTACAAAACATTCTTAAAATTTATCTGTTAAAATAAAATCGCGAAATAAACTAAATAATAGAACATTGTATTCCTAGTTTTACAACATTTACACATTTATGATATAATGGCTATTTTAGAAGTTCTAAAATAATGGTATTTTAAGCACCAGAACAAAACTTTGGTTTTAATTTTTCGTGATCGTTATTTAATTCAGCTTACGTAGAAATAAATTTGGTTTGAATTGGATGACTAATATGGCTGCAGGACCTAAAAAAGTGAACAAACCTCGTTAAACACTAGGGCGGGTCAATTTGTATGGATGACAAAAAATTAACAAAACGTATAGCAAAAACGTAATCTACGGTAAGTTCTAAGAATTTTTCCCCAAGAAACCAAAGGTCTACAATCAATTCCTAGGTCCTAGCCAGGTCAAAATTATATACCTTGTTCATCAAATATTTATCGTTCCTAGACCAGGAATTTGGTTTACTAAAGGATAAAGTTCCCTCTAGGCCTATAAATTTTTAAGCGCATCATTTCGTTTGATAAATTTTTAATAAATTTTGAAAAGTGCCATTTAAGGTTACTTTTTCAACTTTGACCATCGATTTCTCAAAAAATTTACGCGCTCGAAAAATTTGGAAAATTGACTTGTATTCAGCTTGAAAGCCTCTATCGAACGGTACTCGAGTGTCAGCCATGACCAAATACTTGTTGAACTATTTATGGGGGTATTGCTGCTTGGAAGGCTGTTTTTGGACCTTTTTTAAAAAAAATCTTATTAGAAAACGGAAATAGTTATTTAAATTCAGTTTTGTTTTTATTGTATTAAGAACATTGAATTAAATAACATTTTTTTTTCCTTTGTACGAGGGCTTTTCAAAAAGTTGTCGGGCTTCAAAGTTGGACCTCGAAAATAAAGGTATGATGCTGGTGGCACGGATAACTCCACTTCGGATCATCTGAAATGAAAAAAGTAAACGGCGTTAGATTCAGTACAGGTGTAATTCGGACCCCTATTTTAATCATAATTTGGCGATTTTTTTATTACAAAATGGCGGCCATTGAAAAATGGAAAATCGATTTTAGGCAATTTTTAAGTTTAGTGTAAAAAAAAAATAGTAAAAAATTCTTTAAAATAATGATTGAAATAGGGGGCATAATAGTGACAATTCTGCGTCGATTGCACTTTGTTTCATCAAAATCGGCTTAGAACTACGGGCGCAATCAGTGCCGCCAGCACGAAAAACGTTGTTTCGAGATAAACGCGCTTAAAGTTTGCAGTTGCTAGGCAAATCGGGTCACTTTGGGTCATTAAAAGGGCTATATCTTGTAAAGTATTTCGAATTTCTAAAAATTCTGTTAGGACGATATTCGCCAATATCCAAGCTATAAAAATATGCAAAAAAAAAATAGAAAAATAATGTTTGCAAAACAGCGATACCGCCTTCATGCATATAATTTTAACATTGATTTTAGACCTATGGTTTCTTGGGGAAATTTTCTTAGAATTTATCGTAGATTACGTTCTGCTATACGCTTGGTCGATTAAAAATTTGACCCGCCCTATTAAACACACGTTTACGTAAATATCTCATAAACTGACATGCTGGGAGCAAACGGATAATTTATTTGAACTCAGAGCCCGAAAATATACAAGGTAGGTCAAAAGAAGTCATCTGATGTTGTTTGGCTTTCATTTTTTTTTTAAATAAAAAACGTATATTCTGTTTTTTGATTATATTTATTTGAACCCTTAGAATTTTATTGGTTATTTCGAGAAGATGATATCGACCAAAGGGGCGCCGTTACAATTGATTGCCATACGGGCTCGTTTTATGGCATTTTTCATCACTTCGGCAAGAACTTCGGGCTGCAGATTCTCGCACTCGTGTCGATTGTTGTCCTTGAGGGCTTCCAAGGTCTCGTGCTTGGTTACGTAAGCACGGGATTTCAAAAAAACCCACAAAAAAAGTCTGGAACGGTTAAATCGGGCGATCTTGCAGGCCAGTGCAAATCGCCAAAACGAGAGATGAGTCGACCCGGGAACGTCGCCTTCAGAATGTCGGTGGTGGCTCGCGCAGTGTGTGCCGTTGCGCCGTCCTGTTGGAACCACATGTCCTCAGTCCTAATTCGTCCAATTGCGGCAGAAAAAACCCGGTTAACATGACCCTATAACGCGCACCGTCCACTGTTGTCGATGACTCCTCCAGCGTGAACAGCGCATAATGCAGTCACTTTGAGCGGGTGTAATGGCTCCTCGTGCATCACTCGTGGATTTTCGGTGCCCCAAAAGCGATAGTTTTGCTTGTTCACGTAACCGCTGAGGTGGAAATGAGCCTCATCGCTCATTATGATTTTGATCGAAAAATCGATTATTCACGATTATTCCGCGTTCTTGGGGAGTATGTCGATCTATGGCACTTGTATTCTACATCTGTCTAGTCCACAAATCTCAAAACAAATGTAAAAATAAGAACATCTTCCAATAGGGTGACTTCTTTTGACCCACCCTGTATAAAGAACGTTTGCTATGATCTATGGTTAAAAAGTTGCCTTTTTTGTAAACTTCTTTGATTACACGGTGTGACAAAAAAATCAAAACAAAACTTCTGGGATGGGACATTGCGTAGGTTGTAGACATAGTTAAGTAGATTTTTGTGGCATACTAGAATTTTTTGGTGCACATAGAAATTTTGAATAATGGTAAAATGGTAAAAACCCGTTTTTTCAGCACAAGCACTTATACGCCCATATCTTCGTCATATATCCAATGATTTTCATTTTCTTACAGGTTTTGGAAAGAAGAAATTTAGGTCTTTAAACATACCATAAATGACTTAACAGGTTTCATTTCTTATCTTGGAGTTTTTGCTAGGTAAACCAATTTTGTTTGTTCTTTTTTTTTTAATTTTTTTGACTGTGGTGACACTATTTGGTTGGAGACCCCTTAAATTTGTTTTATTATTTAAAAGAATACATCTTCACGGTTAAAACGTGTGCCTATTTTCTAAAATCGATCAATAATTAGCAAAGCTCTCAAAGTTTTTCGGATAACAAAATTTTCGCAATATGTTGATGAGTCGCGCTAATATAGCCCTGTCGAGCGTAAAATTGTTGAATAATTTTTTTAGAATAAGCACTGTATAGCCATGTCCGTCTGTCCATCTCAGAGATGGTAAGAGATAGAAGTTTGACATGCTTGCAGGCAGATCAAGTTTATTTTCGATTTTTGACACGCCCCCTCCCTCCCCCGAAATTTAGAAAAAACTTCATATCTCCGACAGTTTTATAAATAGAAGGTTCGAACTTTTTGGACATATTTAGTAATCGGGATTCTTTATCGTTCCACCAAAGTATTGGTAAAGATCGGTTTAACGATTGTCAAGATATTAGCAAAAGTAACTTAGCAGTTTAAAGGCTTTACCAAACTTAGCACGAAGTCTTTTGGTACAAATACGCTGCACATTTGTCGGAACCGGCCGAATCATATGACTATTGCATATAGCTGTCATAGGAACGATTGGTCGAAAAACTAAGTTTAGTGAGAAAAACTTTTTTGTTTTCAATTGAAACGCCTCCAAGCTTCGTATTTCTTAGTTTACTATGCTTTTCCATGATTCCACCAAATTTGATCGAGATCGGACATCTATATAGTAGAGCTGTCATAGAAAAGTGGAGTCAAAAAAGTATTCTTAGTAAAAAAAAAACTTTTTGGTTTTCAATGGAAATGTCCTCAAAATTGGCAAAATTTGTTTTATATGCTCACGATTCTAAAAAGTTTGGTCAAAATCGGTTGACTATAGCATATAGCTGCCATAGGAACCCGGTCGAAAAACTAATTGATGTAAGAAAACCTCTTATGTTTTTAATTGCAACGTTCCTTACGTTGTCATACATTTATTTTATATACTTCTACAAAGTTTTTTCAAAATCGGATTACTAAAGCATATTGCTGCAGTATGAATGATCAGTCGAAAAAAAGTTTTAGTGAGAAAAACTTTTTGGTTTTAATTGGGATCGCCTCCAAATTTTGTAATTAACAGTTTGTTATGCTTTTCCATGATTGAACTAAGTTTGGTCCAAATCGGACATCTATATATTATAGCTCCCATAGAAAAGTAAGGCCCGAAAAGATGTCTTAGTTAGAAAAACTTTTTTGTTTTCAATGGAGGCTGCAAGGGTATACAAAACTTCGGTTGAGCCGAAGTTAACTTTCCCCTATTTTTTATTATAAGGCTTTTTTATGGGATTTTTCCTAAAAAGCTCAACCAAATATTATCCGATTTTAAAAAACTAAGTAGCAGAAGACGCAAAATTAAATGTTTAAAACTGCATACTAAAATTAAATAGTCTTATACAAATTTGACCTACTAATTTCATTTTAAGTACGGTGAAGTCGCAAAAAACAGAAAAAATAGATTTGTTTTTCATTTTTTTTCCCAGATTGCAATATAATACACCTTTGGAAAGGTGATACTTTTCTCTTTCTAAAGACGTATTACAAACTATTATTTTTTTAGTTTTTTAGCCGTTATTCAAAATTTTGATGTGCACGAAAAATTTGTGGTATGCCACAATGTTACATTTAACTATATATACAGCCTACACAATGTCGCATCCCAGAAGTTTTTTGACTGCCACACCGTGCTATCGACGGCAAAATTTCGCTTATCATGTTGATAACAGCAGCTTGGCAGACTCTGTTAAGAATCTGCGAAACATCGTCTATTTCGCTCGTAATTTTCCGCGTCGAGTTGACACCTTGCTATATTAGATGTGCCTACGGTGAATGGCCTATAACCTCTGATCTTGTTTTGTTGAAAGCTTATAAATATTTTTCTGTACTCTAGATAAGTAACAAAAACTTGCTTGTTTACATTTCTTAGATTCCGTTTACAGTATCTATTGCTAGGCCAACTGAGTACGTATCGCTTTTTAATACCCCATTACTCCGCACTGTTGAGCAGTAAGTATTAAAGAAAAAGATTTTAATCTTTAATTAATAAATCATATTTTTGCAGTCCCTCAATGAAAAACTACATGGTAGATCAATTTGTCCAAACTGCTCCCATGTCCACCTTTACTTTCGGGTTTGTTATCTCAAAGCTACAAAAACTAGAACTGGAATGTGAAAACGCTGGAATCTTCGCTGCTTCGCCCTGCATTCAAATTTGGTCTACAAAAACTGATGAATCAAGTTTAAAGGTAAAATTCAATCCTTATTAAGCGAAGTGGGTATTTAAGGGTTATGGTGTGACGAGTATCCCTCGATAATGTTTAACAACTTTTGATTATTCCTTGCAACTATCAGCCCGATCGCTGATTTCCGAATTTTTATCTCAGGGATTTCTTTTGACAATAAATTATAAGGTTTTTTTTTATTCAAATCTTCTTCCGGTTCTTGCGACTTCTTTAATAAAAAAATTTTTTTTGTTAGCTATAGGGAGAGCGTAGCGTAATTGTAATTCGTAGGTTGATGGTATACTTATGATCAGAAATTTAAATGGAAAGGGGCAGTCAGAGACTCGAAAAAACAAGTGATTTTAATCATTATAATCTGTACCAGAGGCACACAGTGTATAATTAGTTTGTTCAAAAGTATGTAATAGCCTGAAGGAAGCATTTCCGAAACTATAAAATATTTATGTTCTTCATCAGCAGAGTTTTTTAAGGAAAACAAACAATTATGGGCAGCACCGGTCGCAACAGTGATGGGCAGCACTTCACAGGTACAGAGTATGTATAGTCGGGCTTGACCGACTTTCTTGTTTTTTTTTATCAGTAGATTCATTTATTTTATATCAGTAACAAAAATTTATCATCTTCATTTCACCCAAACTTATAAAAACAGTACTAAAATTAAAGCTATTGGTACAAAAGTGGTATTTTGCGGTGACCATCTTCCGAACTTGGATCATAGTACTTCTAATGTATGGAAACAGTCTTATCAACCTTTTTAGGACCGAACTAAAGTGGGTGGACTTAAAAGATATTTCAAGTCTTGTTTTTGCAGTTATGGCCACAAAGGTTAACTGATATTTATTTATTTATTTACTAGCTGAATACCCGGCGTCGCCCGGGTCCTTATGACTCTTAAGAGAGCGTATTGGCTGCAAATCGCCATAAACATTTTGGACCGTTCCATATTTTTCTCTATTTAACCATCTTCATGATAATCTAAACTCATGAATATTTGGAAAATTTCGTGGCTTTTTTACCGTTTGACTTATACCTCCTATTTTCCCATCTACAATTGCCGTCTATCAAATCATCACAAAATTCCAAGCTCAAAACAAAAACTTCCAAATTTCGCAATATTTTGGACCGTGTAATCTACAGCTTCCATGTACCAACGCCTGCATTGTAATTTAAGCACTAAGCGCTTTCATAAACACTCATAAGGTTATTTTGCAAATTTCGCGATTTTGGACCTTAGAAACCTTCGCGGCCAAGCGTCTAACCATTGACCAAAATTTAATCGCAATCGGAAGGACGGTATAGTTTTTGAATATTCGCAGTTTTTGGACTATTTCGCACACATTTCTTCAAATCAGAATCCTTAGCGTCCAAACATTTTCCAAAGTTTCATAACAATTGAACATTTTGCAAATTTCGCGGTTTCTTCTACTTGGAAACCTTCCCTTTCAAGCGTCGATCTATTTCCCAAAGTTTTAGCGAAAACGTAAACTTTGCAATTTTTGCGGTTTTTTGACCGTTTTGCGCAAATTTTTTCAACTTAGAAACCTTTCCGGGCAAGCGTTCAACCATTCCCAAATTTTCATTGCAATCGGATGAACGGTATAATTTTGCAAAATTCGCGGATTTTGGACCATTTCACAGACAGGAGAATGACACCGGTTCAGCGGTGACGAAATTTTTTATTATTTTTTATTAGATTTCAGAAAATCTAGCCATAAAATGGTTTTGCCCTAAATATAAAGAAATTTTCCTAAATTGGTGAAATTTTGACCTGAATTTAAAAAAAAATAACCATTAAAATAAAAAACCCTAAAATTGAGAAAAAAATTTCCTAAAAATAAGAAAAAACGATACACTCGTCTTTACCTAAAAGTAGGCAAAAAAACGATGCACTCGTCTTTACCAAAAAATAAGAAATAACGATGCACTCGTCTTTACCTAAAAACAAGAAAATAATTTCCTAAATTTTAGGAAAAATGCTTGCAGTAACGAGCTTCGCGTTTGTCGAAAAAATGTATTTGAGACCTCAGTGCATTGTAAAAAATATCGGATAAAGCCGGGTATCCAGCAACGCAAAACCAAAAAATTCCTGCCAAAGTTCATATGAAAAAAATTGTGCCAGGAATTTTCTGTTTACGATTTCGTTTGTTTAAGCCGGGTATCCAGCAACGCAAAACCAAAAAATTCCTGCCAAAGTTCATATGAAAAAAATTGTGCCAGGAATTTTCTGTTTACGATTTCGTTTGTTTAGTATCCAGCAACTTGACCAAAATCCACACATTGTATAGATAGCGGCGTTTCTTAAGCGTGTGTGGAACCTAAAACAGCTATTGCACAGCTCAGGAATATATTGTTGACAATTATTTTGGATGTGATGAGCGTATAGATGGAGGCAAATGGGGTTGGAGAACAAAGCAAACGCCAAATAATGTTTATATAAATATAATAGCGGTTTCTGTTTTGTAATAGTGTCATTCTCCCTTATTGCTACACATGCAGCAGATTCATTTTGCCAAGGTTCTGACCCGGCTGCTGAGCTCTTGTTCTTATCTTGTATTCAAATGTAATAGACTTTATTTAATTGGCTACCAACCATTGAGTCTTATTTCTTTTACGGGCCACACTGGAGAGTCTTGCTCAGCCCTCGGCCCAATAATTTAGAACGAATTGTGAGACCAATGTGGCTGATGTCGAGGTGTGATGTCATCACACCCGACCGCTCAATCAATAATAATCCACTATCTACAATGGTAGACCGAAGTTGGTTAAACGTTATTTTGTTTAAATTTAATTAAATTCAATCTTGGCCAAAATATTTTACTTGGGTTCCACAAACTCAAAATAAATAGCAAATTCCTGGCAAGAATTTTCCGTAGTGCTGGATACAGGCCTTAAATATAGAAAATTTTAAAAACAACAAAACTAAAAAACAAAAGAAAAAAAAATAGAAAATAAAAATAATTTTTATGTCAATGCCTTTTTTTTTCGTTTTCGCTGCCGAACAGGTCGGACGTGTTTTTGTCGCGCTCCGGTTTAAATCGTTGTAAAAGTGCCTAATTCGGTTGCTTAAATAAACAATTTCGACACGCGATAAAAGACGCTAATGGACATTCATAAGCACTCATGCTTATGTTGTCCAAAAATATCTAATAGTTAATATTTAACTAAATTAAATTTTGATAAGTGTCAACGCGTAATAATTCAACAAATGCAACTGGCAAAAATACCAACAACACCATGAGTCAGAGAGAACTCAATGCATAAATGCTACACGCAACAACGCTTACTTTTCGATTGTGTCTCCCGACGCAACCACCACAAGCAAAGCGACCGTAAGCTCTCATACCCCTACTCCGACGTTCCCCACTAACCTACTTTCAAAAATGTCAACTCAGCACGACCTCCCGCAAATACATACACAACAAAGTGCAACACCTACTACTCGTTCGTATGTGCAGACTGGCATCGATCGGTATGTACAAATAAATAAACGCAAATTAAGCCTGCAAAACAAAAAAAAGCGGCAACACTCCAAAGATAAACAAAACAAGCGATATACCTGTGGACAAAGATCCCCTCACTGGGAATAGGTTCCAAATTCTTGGCCAACAGTCTGATGCTGAGTGTGAAGAAAAGGCTCCAAATGCATCTAAACCAAAGCCTCCACCCATTTATATAAGGGATAGCAACTGTGCGGCCCTAGTAACAAAGCTTGTATCGCTAATAGGCAACAACAACTTTTATGTAACATCCGTCAACAAAGGCAATATACGCGAAACAAAGCTCCAAGTCAACACCGAAGAAAACTAACCAGCAGTCGAAAAATGCCTAAGAGCTAAAAAAAAAGCTACTACACCTACCAACTAAAAAGTAGCAAAGGCCTACAGGTAGTAATCAAGGGCATTGAATCAAGTGTACCTGTAACGGAAGTCGCTTCTGCCTTGGAGGAAAAGGGATTCAAGGTCAAGTCCGTTATAAACTTAATAAACAGGGACAAAAAACAACAGCCACTATTCAAAGTTGAACTAAGCCCGGAAGACACAGCTCCTAAAAATAATGTAGTGCACCCAATTTACAAACTACCTTTCTTATTGCACCGCAGAATAACCGTAGAGGAGCCGCACAAACGCACAAATCCAGTGCAATGTACCAATTGCCAAGAATTTGGGCACACAAAAGCCTAGTGCACCCTGCGATTAGTTTGTGTAGCATGCGGAGAGCTGCACAACACTGCCTCATGCCCTGCTAACAAGGAGGATCCATCTGTCAAAAAATGCAGTAACTGTGGAGGTAACCACACTGCAAACTACAGAGGTTGCCCAGTCTACAAAGATCTGAAGAGCAGGATTATTACGCGCACAGAATTTGCCCGATCCAAGGGAAACCTTAATCAGTTCACACCTTCGCAGTCGACCCCTGGAGTCTTCTTCACCAAAGCTACGAGATCGACCTTTGCCCCAACGACTACAACCCAAGGTGTTTCTTTCGCAAGCGCCTTGAAACTAGGAAATGATAGACCCGCACCCATATCTACGGTTTCGCATGAAATTCGAAGTGAGCAAGAGAAAGGGACCTACAGTTTAACGCCGAAACCGAACGGCAGTTTTTGAGAGGCTTTTCATGGCTAATTACTGCAATGCTGGCGCCAACAGCAAGAGGTGTGGCCGGGTGTAAAGTTTTATTCAAAGAAAAAAACTTTTCATTAGATGTTCCGAAGCGGGATCGAACCCACGACCTCATGCTCAGCAGTCGCACACACTAACCGCTGAGCCACTCCGGCCACACGATCATCTAAATATAGTAGCTTAGAAACTATGTTTCTATCGTTACAGCAGACGCTAAAGTATTTTATGGTATATATGCAAAACGCAATGCAAGAACAAATGAGAACACAAGGAATTCTCATTCAAATGCTCGCTTCGCAACAATCCAAGTAATGGCTCTCCTACGAGTTTCACTCTGGAATGCAAATGGCATTCCCCGTCACAAAGTGGAGTTATCAAAATTTCTCCAAGACAATAAAATCGACATAATGCTTCTTGCAGAAACTCACTTGACGGACTAATACAATTTTCAAATACCTGGGTATGCATTTTACGGCACAAATCACCCAGATGGCAAAGCCCATGGTGGCACTGGCATCCTCGTCAGAAGCCGCATCAAGCATTACCCACTATCAGAATTTTCGGAAAACTACCTACAAGCCACATCGATATGTGTAGAGTCTAAACGAGGCAATATCATTCTGTCCGAGGTTTACTGTCCCCCACGTTTCGCAATATCAGAAAATCAATTCCTAGATTTCTTTAATACACTTGGTCAACGCTTCTTGGCTGCGGGTGACTATAATTCGAAACATCCCCACTGGGGCTCCAGACTGACCAATCCCAAAGGGAAGCAACTCTACAGCGTACTCACGCGCGCATCAAGCAAACTCGACTATGTATCTCCGGGAAGGCCTACATACTGGCCGGCAGATCCAAAGAAATTACCCGATCTTATAGACTTTGCTATAACAAGAAAAGTTCCACAAAACTTGGTAACTGCAGAAGCCCTTGCTGACTTGTCGTCAGACCATTCTCCAATAATATTCACCCTTCTGGAGTGCCCTCATGTTAGAGAATATCCTCGGAGACTGACATCACACAAGACAAACTGGCTGAAATACAAAAAATATATCAGCAGTCACATCGAGCTGAGCCCAACCATAAAAAGCGAAGAAGACATTGACAATTCAGTTCAAGCCCTCACCTCTATCATTACTGCCGCTGCTCATCACTCAAACCCCTAAACAACAACAACAGCACCACAGCCAGATCGTAGATTGACAAACAGTTACATTGACCGGCTGGTCTCAGAAAAGCATCGTGCAAGAAGAGAATGGCAAAGCTTTAGATCGCCTGCCGCAAAAAACCGTCTGAGACTTGCAGAACGCGTACTTCGCAAAACACTCGAAGCCGAAGAGCAGCTAGCACATAGCCGTTATATCGAAAAATTATCGCCTTCAAGCACCAAATTTCCCTTATGGAGGGCTCGCGCCAGCATAAAGCCACCTGCAAAGGTAGACACGCCTCTAAGAGATCAGACAGGAAGATGGGCCCGCAGCGACGAAGAAAAGGCAACTGTCTTTGCACTTCACCTTAGAAATGTTTTCCAGCCAAATCCTCCAACCAATGGCTATGAACTTCCATTGTTTCCGACCGCCGCACAAACTGACCCAATCAAAGTTCATTCGCTAGAAATAAAAAACGCCATCGGAGAGCTAAATCCCAGAAAAGCTCCTGGACATGACCTTATTACACCTAAAATGATTATGAAATTTCCAAGTACCGCCATTACATATATCTCAAGACTTTTCAATGCTGTTCTGCGATGTGGATACTTACCAACTCAGTGGAGGAAGTCCACAATCATAATGATTCAGAAACCAGGAAAAGATAAAACACAAGCGTCATCATACAGACCCATTAGTCTGCTACCTTGCCTGTCAAAACTATTTGAGAAGATCCTGCTCAGTAAGATTGATGCCCATGCACAAAATATCATTCCATCACATCAATTTGGGTTTAGAGCAAAGCACGGGACTATTGAGCAAGTCAACCGTTTAACTTCAGACATTCGGACTGCGTTTGAACACCACGAATACTGCTCTGCAATTTTCTTAGATGTTTGACCGCGTTTGGTTGGATGGTCTTATATTCAAGGTAAGGACAATGCTTCCCCCAAATACTCACAAAGTATTAGAAAGTTACGTCAGTAACAGAGTATTTACAGTTCGTCAAAATGAGTACACAACGGAAGAGTTCACTATAGGAACCGGAGTGCCGCAGGGTAGCGTACTCGGTCCTCTCCTATATGTAATGTACACTGCCGACATACCAACAGACCCCCGACTTACATGCAACCCAGATCCCGCAATCAAACGATGTTGTATACCTAGGTGTGCACCTCGATAGAAGGCTCACATGGCGCAAACACATAGAGTCGAAAAAGCTTCAAATCAAGCTAAAGGCCAACAGCCTTCACTGGCTAATCAACTCGCGTTCCCCTCTGAAACTGGAGTATAAAGTCCTACTGTACAAAAGCATCATAAAGCCTGTCTGGACGTATGGCTCGCAGTTATGGGGAAATGCCTGTGCGAGCAGTGTGGACATCCTTCAAAGATCACAATCAAGAATTCTCAGAACCATCACTGGAGCGCCATGGTACATTCGCAATGAGTGTATCCACAACGACCTCAGCATCCCATTGGTCGAAACTGAAATATAGCAACTTAAGCAAAAACATTCTGAGAAGCTTCTCACCCACCCAAATCAACTTGCAAAATCGCTTTCCATGCTAGCAACGCATTCTCGCCTCAGGAGAAATGACCTACCAACCCAGCGACTGACTTGAAGGGCCGCAGAACACAAACTAACTCCAACAGGGGATGGTTTATAAAATAGCTTCTAGATTAAGATCTGAAAAATTATTGTTAGTCTCATTAAGAGAAGATTCAATAAATACAAAATAAGCTTAAAAAAAAAAATGCCTTGAATGGGATTCGAACCCACGACCTGGCGGCTGCCCGGCAAATATCTTGCCATTCTACCACCGGTCTTGATTGCATTCTTTACTGTCATTTCGCCACCGTCTCGCGCGACACTGTTGTATCGGTGAGCGTTAAGACGTCAGTCGTTCGTGTTAGAGTGCCGAGGTCCTGAGTTCGAATCCCAGTAAGGGTAAGTAAAAAATAAAATAAATAAAAAATATTGTATTTAAAAAATTATCACAGCAAAAGTAGTGGGTGGGGCGCAGCAGCAACAAGTCTTGGTTGGAACACGCGTGCCCGCGTGCTCTGGGGCTGTTCCTCACTGGATGCAGTGCGTCGCTCTTGGGGTATAGGGCCAGGGGTCGCCTGGATACCACAAGATACCTTAGTAGGTGACCTGAAATTTTGGTCAGGGAGCCGATTCGGACATAGCATCCGATTCATCCACTGCCGATTCGGAAATCGCGCGTCCGAAGCCGATCGAGCCTATTCGTAAGTCGAACAAGATCCCTTGGTCTGGGTAATCCCTGTTTCACTGACGGATGCAGTGCGTCCGACCTGATATATTAACACTAAGGCCAGTTTCTTTGAATGAATTAATCATGCCTTTTTCCTGATCCGCTAACCGTTTTGCACGTGTCATGTTATTGCTTATTTACTTTAATATCACCTAAATGCTGAATAGACTTGATTTCCGGGAAATTACAGCTGATGCTTTCACTTAAAACGCATTTTAGAAGATATGTCCTATAAATATTAAACGCTTGCCGGCAAATAAAAATATGAGATTTCTTACTAAAAAAAATAAAGGAAAGTTAACTTCGGCTCGGTCGAAGTTTGTATACCCTTGCAGTGTGTTTTTCTAACTAAGACCACTTTCCGGACCATACTTTTCTATAAGAGCTGTACTATATAGATGTCCGACTTAGACCAAATTTAGTGAATTTGTTGAAAATCATATCAAAGGAACAATTACGAAATTTGGAGGCGATTCCATTTAAAACAGTTTTTCTCACTAGAACTACTTTTTCCACCGAGCATTTGTACTGCAGCTATATACTATAGTCATTCGATTTTGACAAAACTTTGTAGAATTGTGTAAAAGTATATCGAATACGTATATTCCAAGGCAATGGACATTTTCATTGAAAACAAAAAAGTTTTTCTTACAAGAACTAGTTTTTTGACCGATCATTCCTATGACAGCTATATGCTACAGTCATCCGATTTTGACGAAACTTTGTAGAATTGTGTGAAAGCATACCAAATAAATAAATGCAAATTTGAAGGACATTTCCATTAAAAAAAAAAGATTTGTCTCACTAAAACAAGTTTTTCGTCCGATCGTTCCAATGACAGCTATATGCTACAGTCATCCGGTCTGGCCGGTTCCGACAAATGTGCAGCGTATTTGTACTAAAAGACTTCGTGCAATGTTTGGTTAAAATAGTTTTAAAACTGACGTGAGTGATAGCATAGAAACAGACGCACCCTGGGCGAAACAACCGATTTAGCAGAAGAAAAAGCAAATTTTGAAATACCCGACAATTTTTAATTACCAACAGACTATTAAGCCAACCAATACTTTTCATTTATTCATGTGGTTTTTATTCGCCAATATTCGCTTTGCTTAATTCAATTTTCAAAGTGTTTTTGTGTCAAAATTGAGTCGCTATCTATTACTAATGCTCTAGTTGATCAGCTGTGAGCAGTCAAACACAACATATGTTTCAACAGGAGCCTCATTAGGCTCTTCCGCGCTTTATATGTGCGTTGCCAAATTTAATCTAAAGTTGCCTTTGTTATAATTAAGTGGAAGAAAAGTGTTATTATTTATAGCTAGAGGAATGTATTAACTAAAAAAATTTTTTGTTTTTGACCTGTGCTTAAGAGTTGTATGAAAAAATGTAGTTAAAGTTGACTATATCACTAACCACTTAAAAACAGCGAACGTAAGACTTCCGTGGACCAGAACTTCCGAGATACGTGGGGACTCGCGCTAGAATTTTTTGTATTAAATTACCATGTTGTGTTGTGTTTGTGAAATGTCCAATATGAAACCCGACAGCCACCAACTTAACATGATATTAAATTTTTCAGGCACAGTGGACGAAACAACCAATTTAGCGGAATTAAATTAATATCTTCCAAACTATATAAGATATTCGCAATCTGTTTTTTTTATTTAAAAAGTAGAAAATAAAGATTCAAAATAAATCAAATTAAATTTTTTTTTATATTTTTAAATTTAAAAAATTGTTTTTAATTTTTTAAATTTCGCCGGTGCGATAAATCTTTTAGAGTAAAAAGGGTAAACTAAAGTCGTGCAAATGTATGTAACGGTCAGAAATAAGCATCTCCGACACCATAAAGTATATATATTATTGATCAGCATCAATAGCCGAGTTGATTCAGCCCTCTCCGTCTGGACAACCGTCCGTCCGTTTGTATGAACACCTAGATCTCAGAGACTAGAAGAGCTAGAGCCACCAAATTTTGCATGCAGACTTCTATAGTCTGTATGTAGATCAAGTTTATTTTAAATTTTAGGCACGACCCCGCCCCCACAATAAAAAATGTTTGATAACTCCCACTTATTGTAAGATATCGATCTCAAATTTGAAACTCACATTTTTGTTCGCAATGTCTATAGTCCCACAAATTTTCATAAAGATCGGAAAATAAATATGCATAGCGAGCGCTGTTTGCTTACATAATGTTAAAGTGTTCACACTAATGTTAATGTTCTGTTAATTAACATAAGGGAAAACTGTTTAACATTTGTTCCCCTGAGTAATAGGTATGTCGAAGTCGGACATGACCGCCTTCAACTTACGCTCTCGTTTTTTAAGCTGCTGTATTTTTCGCGTAAGGCTATCCAAGGGCGATGAACTCCAACTTGAGCAGCAAACAGATCTGCAAGCCTCTGTCAAGCCTCGGCCTTCTGCTTCCAAGTTTTTGAATTGCTCTTATTATACCCGTTACTCGTAAAGTAAAACGGGTACATTAAAGTCGTGCAAATGTATGTAACAGGCAGAAGGAAACATCTCCGACCCCATAAAATATATATATTCTTGATCAGCATCAACAGCCAAGTCTATAGCCCTGTCGACACGCCCCACTGTGCAAGATTTTGCCAATCTAGGGGGACTTAAATCAGTAGGAGTCGTATTTTTTGAGATATCGGCTTGAAATTTGAAGTGAATATTCTAGTAAGCCCAAAGATTACGTTGGACATAAAAAGTGGGCGTGGCACTTCAGGGGGCGTAAAAATATGAAAAAAACTGCTTTTTTAAAGATACAAACAGCAATAAAGATAAAAAAAAATTTGTTCGAAACTTTTAACTATTTTCGTATTTTTTGTTAAAATTTTTTACAACTTAAAAATATTTTTTTTTTTTAACTTTTGGAGACAATTTTTTTTTTTTTTGAAAATGTCAGATTTTGGTTATATGCTCATGCTTTTAGCTGTAACTTCAAAGTTATAGGCTGAACAGCTGAAAATAAGGTCTTATATTGAAGAAAATGGATTTGAAAAACAAAAAAACTTTGGTTTATATCTTTAAGATTTTTTTTTTTAAATGGTAACAATTCAAACTTTAAAGAACAATTTTACTGCATTTTTTTGGCAAGCTAATCCGACTCCGAATTCGAGTCACATCCATCTTGTGATAAAAGTTGGTTTATATCTTCTGGAAGCTCTAAGTGTCTAGTTTTTGGTGGTGCTCGCAAACGAGCTATAAATGGATCGGATGATATCAGTAACCCGTGCATAAGATCAGTATTTGTATGTACGCGCGAAGTTTTCCTAGTGAAATGTTCACGAAAACTTCGCACTTCCTTATTGACTCCTGGGCTTCCTCTGAGAAATTGGCAATGGGAAGGATGCAGGTAAAAATAATTTCCTTTCCATGAAATAAGATTTTGTGCACAGTTACTGGCATGTAATGCCACGAATATTCCCGCAAGTAGAGCTCTACAGTTTCAGCTAGGTATCGCTGAAAAGCTGATATATTGTTTGGGCAACAGCTCGCTATACACGTGAGAGTTGTCCATCATCCATCGTTGACATCAAATCTTGGCTTTTCCTTTGTTGTGTTTTAAGATAACACTCAGAAAATGCTTTTTGTGCCCTCCCTCTATTACTTGAGGTGGAAGCAATGACCTCAATGCGATAGTCTTCGGCATTTAATGTGACCTGAAGCCAACTTGCATTATGAGTAAGAAATCTGGCTTTATCTCTCCTAGATTTGTCAAATCTGTTTTGAAATTCAAAAGACAGTTTAGTCATGTGTAATTTCAATTTGGAGCGATCAATGTCATTGCCAAACACCATCACTACGTGCTTTACAAGTGAGTCTCGCTTAGCGGTTTTTACGATCTTTGACCAAATCTCGAAAAATGCAGCACGGCTTATTTCACTCATTTCTAAATTGAAGGTCTTTGGGCAAAATTTGGGCAAAATTTTATTTTTGATTCTGAATCAGAATGAATGCCTGCGGATAATGAATGTTCTGGTTGGATAGAATACGATAGAATTATGTAAGTTTTTTCCACCAAAAAAAGGAAATATGAAAAAATACACTTACTTTTGGCACTTTTTTTCAAAAAAATTAAAAAAAAATTTTTCAGTCAAATAAAATATTCTTGTTTTTCAAAGTGGATCAAAAATTGCCTAATGATTATGGAAAAAATAACTTTTGGCGGCTCCCACTGATTACGCGATGCAGTTGAAAAGACTAAACTTTGTTAACTAATGCTCGTTTCCCAGTGCAAATTTTGCATTCATTTCTAATGCACAGCTTTAAAACCCGTTATCTTTCAAAAAAAATTTTTGTTTTGTTTTGTGCTTGTTTTCGTAACAGTTGAACATTTCTAAAAATGCTGCTTAAATTTCATCAAATTCAAAAATAGTTCAACTTTTGCTAAAAGTCCCCCTAGATTGGCAAAATCTTACACTGTGCGCCCCCTCCCGCCCCACTTTTAAAAATGTTGAGAAATGTTGAATAACTCCCACAGTTGGAAGACTTATAAAGGTTCAAAAACGCTGCATACTTTTATGCGCCGCATGAGCTGTTTACTAACATAATGATTACATTATTAATGTTATTAATAATAATAACATTAAAAGATGAGCACTTTTAAGTCCATGGGAATTGACGGTCAGGTTCTGCGCAGTCTATCTATTTAAACCATTTTGAGGAATCCACAAAAAGAGCTAAGTCTTCTAGGGGCACATTTGCGAGACTGCCCAGGTCTTCGAAGAACGGTTTGCCCAGATGCTGGGTGCGTTTCCTAAGAAGTGCAGGGCAGTCGCAAAGAAGGTGTTAGATGCTTTCTGTTTCCTCCTCATTCCCACAACTAAGACAGTAATCATGGTGGGGCACGCGCATCCTGATGGCCATATGACCAATGGTGCAGTGCCCCGTTATGACTCCTATCATAGTTTTAATCCTGTTCTTGCTAAATTGTAGGAGTTGGGAAGTTCTTTTGCGTGAGTATCTGGGCCAGAGTGATCGGAAGATGTTACAACCGGATGCGAGGTGCCATTGTCGTTCTGCCCTAGTTCTGGCCTTCAACTGTACTTCCGTCATGATATCCTGCAGGGGTCTTTGAATGTACGTTACCGTTTGTGTCACTGGCAGCGCTCAACCGTTCCTTGCGCACTCGTACGCTCCCTCCCTGCGTGACCAGATACCCAGACGAGGGTGATGGAGTGCTGTTGGATTTGATCCAGTGCTGTCGCCGTACTGCGTACTAGGTTGCTCTTTGTAGCGTTTGATGACAGAGCCTTAATGTCTGCCTGACTGTTTCCTCCAAGGTGTATATCAGTTTTGCAGCCAGCCAGACGGTATAAATCTCTGCTTGGAAAACGCTACACCAGTTCGGTAAACGGTATGAGAGCTGTGTCGCAAGTTCTTCGGAGAAGATGCCTGCTCCTGTGCCTTCTTCCGTTTTCGAACCGTCTTCATAGATGGAAAGTTCATTCTCCCTGAGGGTACTGTCTTGCTTCCATTCCTCTCTCTCCGGGAACCAAAGTTGTCTTTCCATTTCTGAACTGAAGTGCAGTAGTTCCTTCCCTTTGCCTCAGGATTTATTCATACATCCTGTAGGATGCTGCTGTGGCCTGAAATAGATGCTTTAAGAAGTTTCAGTTCCCGGAGTCTTACTGCGCTTCTCGCTGCTTACTTCAGGAAAGTGTGTAATGGTTCCAGATTCAGAATTACATTCTGGGCCGCCTGGGGGTAGAATGCAGGGATCCTGTAATACCCAGGCAAGCTGGTCTTTGTACCTTGTGGAGGTTGTTTAGATGGGATTTGGTGTTGGCCGCCTTCCACCACACCAGCGCTAAATAGGTAAGGATAGGTCTGACGAACCAATGAATGATATACGGTTGCAGTCCCCACTTCCTACCGCGTAGGCGTAGTACGCACCTAGCGCCTTCTTCATTCTTTCCTCGGAGTTTCTTTTGCAGGAGTTTCGAGTCTAGAATGACACCCACATATTTCACTTCATTGACCCGGTTGAGCTGCGTTCCTACAATGGATGTTAGTGCGAACTCAGGGATCTTGTATGTCCTTGTGAACAGCACCTGTTGTGTCTTCTGTGGGTTAACCACTAGACCGTACTGCTGTGCCCATCTTAGGGTGCTAGCAAGAGCAGATTCCAGTAGCTCACTGATTGTGGGTAAGAATTTACCCGTTACCATTATAACCAGGTCATCTGCATATGCTGTCGCCCTACATCCGTTAAACTTCAAGGTAAGAAGAAGTTCGTTAAGAACCAGGTTCCAAAGAAGCGGGGAAATGACTTCCCCTGCTGAGTGCCTCTCGTTGTTCTTCTTATGTTGCCTGCACAGAGACTGGCGTTGATCACTCGGCTGCTCAGCATGTTCCTTAGCCAGTCAGTAATTATCGGGTGAGAGCCAATTTTATCATGAGCTGCCGTAATCGACTCGGACATGACATTGATAAAGGCTCCTCGATGTCGAGGAAGACCGCCAATGCAAACTCCTTCTGATTCAGCGATTTCTAAATGCTCCCTACAACTTCATGTAGTGCGATGTCAACAGATCTACCCTTAAGGTATGCGTGCTGCGCACCGCTAAGCGTTCGTGGTGTGAGCTTGCTTCTCAAGTGGAGATCCATGAGTCTCTCCATCGTTTTCAAAAGAATCGATGAAAGTCTAATGGGTCTATAGTCTTTTGGAGAATTGTGGTTTATCTTCCCTGTCTTGGGGATGAAGACCACTCTCACCTCCCTCCAACTATCTGGGATATAACCCGTGAAGAGACATCCCTTGAAAATCTTGGTCAGCCATGGCAGTAGATTCAAGATCAATACTTGCAACATGACTGGTCGTATGTCATCCGATCCTGGTGATTTACAGGGTTGCAATGACTTGATAACCCAGATTATCTTTTCCTCAGTGATGGTTTCGTCAATCATCATCGTGTCTCTATCCCCAGGTGACTCGCTGATTTGTAGATCAGTTGACCCGACCTCTGGTTCAGCATCTAAGGAACCTGGCAAATGTGTGTTCACGAGCAGTTCCAGAGACTCTTGAACGTTTTTTGCGTATGTTCCGTCCGAGTTACATAGTAACTCCGGTTTGGTTGGATCTTTAGCCAGCACACGTCGAAGTTTGGACGCCTCACTGGTGCAAGCAATATCGAGCAATTTTGCCCAAGAGTCTCTTCTTGCCTTCCGGCACGCCGCTTTGAATTTCGAAAAACCCAGTCTATAGTCGTTCCAGTCTTCTTGTTTGTTGGTCGATTTTGATTTATTGAAGAGCTTCCTAGTTGGGCTTTTGGGGGTCGACTAACCGGGCAGGATTTAAGAAACGATCTTCTTAGCACATCTGTTATAGTCTGGGTGAATTCTTCAAGTGTGCCAGTCTGCAACAACTCTCCGTCCAGAAGGTCGGGGAGTGTTTGACTGACTGTTCTTGCGAATTTTTCCCAGTTTGTTCTTTTAGGGTTCCTGTACGGAGTGGGTTTCTCTCTGCACCAGCTTATATCAAACAGTAATCTGTAGAGGTCCGAAAATTCGCACTCGGTGGATACGTGCCAGTTGTCGACGGTCAGAGACCATCTGCTTAGCGATACGGTTATAAAGTGGGGTGCTCGCCCCAGTTACACAGAATAAGGTTTGTGCTCAAAATGTAGTCCAGCAGTGCCTCTCTTCTATCGTTAATGTCCGTGCTACCTCATATGGAGTGCTGGGCATTCGCATCACACCCCTGGATATCTTCGACGCCATCTCTCTGCGCGTGCCGAATGAAAGCTCTGAAGCTTTCCGACAGAATATCCTTTTACTCGTATGGAAGATAGGCCGAGGCAAGGTCTAGGTTCCTCCCTTTTCTTCCCTCAATCGTCACCACTGTGAGGTCCCTGTCGCTGTAACGAGAAGAGAAAAGCACGTTAAGCTCGGTTCTTACCACGATACATGTTCTTGGCTTACCCACGTTTCTGGGGAAGAGGAGATGGTATCCGCGAGAACTCTGTCCACGAACCTTTTCACCTAGGATCCAGGGTTCCTGGACGAGTGCAACTTCAACAATCTCCTCTTCCATGAATGGTAGTAGGTCAACAGAGGGTACCATGGAGTAATGCAGATTAATCAGCACCACCCTTAGATTGTTCTGTTGACCTAACATTCTAGCTCAGAAGTATTGCCCGAAGGCAGCCCAATCCAAGCTTCAGCTGGCCTTGCTTCTTCAGGATGAGGTTCTTTGATTCCCGACCAATGCTGATCCAGAGATCCTTGCCGTTTCCTTTGTCGCGCGCCAGCCCTCTTAAGATGGTCCAGTCGTCGGTTCCATACTTCTTGTTCTGACCTTTGATATTGTTCAGGATGGTTCGGTCCTTCAAGATTGGGGGTGGGATCCATACCTTCTTGACCAAACGTACAGGAACATGGTCCGGTGGCACAACTTCGATCTTGTCTGCAGGCCAAAGTTCACCAACGCCGTGTATTGAGTCGGTGAGAAATCTCAAGGACTCCTCTTTAGCACAAGCCACGACCCTCCCTTATACCACTTATACCTCCCTCGAACTCAGCTAGGAACGAATCTTCGCCTCGTGTCATGGCATCGAGAATTGTTTCGGGTTAAATCTTCCCTTCCGGGTTGCTTCTGTCGATAATGGCTATCTGAAGCTACGGTTTTGAGCTCAAGCTGGCCAGAAGGTCTTCTGGTCTACTTCGCTTGTTTTCCAGAGCCTTTGATGAGTCATCCGATCTTTGCCGCTTTTGATTTGCACCCCTTCCGCCATCCGGTCTTCTGCCGGTGGTCTTCTGCGGTACTTCTTGTCCCCAGTGGATGCGTTAGCTGCCTTCGACGTGGACGGAGATTCCGTCTTTGTCGCAGTTGCCGGTGCTTCCACTTAGCCGTTTGTAGCGCCGCACTTTGTACGAGTGCTTCTTCTTGAGTGCCTTCTCCCTCGCGGTCAGCGACTCCGGGGTGCGTCCCACAGGCGTCCACAGCGCAAGCGCGAGCACTTCGTGTGTCATTAACGGGACTTTGAATATGAATTTGCCATTTCCGACCTCCGGCTCTATGTACCCATCTTGACGATGAAGTGTACCTTTACTTGCCACATTACGCAATGTGGGGGCCAAGTGGTCCACCTCCACACTGGGTTTCCAGCTACTGGATATCGACGCCGTGGTGCCTGGGTTCTCACCCCGATCCGGCGCCAGTACTGGGGATCCGTCACCCTGCACCGTAACATCTGCTCGTCCAATGACTTTATTCGTTATTGCCTAATTGGCTGGGTTGCGTTATTTGCCTATTCGCCAGGTTATGACTGCTTTTTGCTTCGGAGCTTCCCCTCGACCTTATCGGCATAGGTGGCCCTGCCGGTAGCGACTGCTACCGCCGGCATTGCCCTTAGGTTCCTTACACCTACTGAGCCCTCCCACCACGAAAAGGTAGCAGTACGTTAGAAGGGTTGGAGTGTGAAGACACAAAATATATACATTCTTCTGAAGGGATTTTGTAGCGCAGTGATCGTGCCGGACCCTGCCACAGGCAATAAATCCATAGATTCGATGTGTTTCCGATTCGATGTAGTACCGATTCGATCTCAAGATCACAGCACAGTCTCAAATTGTGCTCGGAGTATTTAAATTTGATTAGTGAATTTGCCATCGAGTTGTAATAATATTTATTTTTCTTTCTTTATTCAATGAATGTTTACAAACTCAAATATTATTCAATGTAAGACGAAACAGTCTCATTTTGAACAACTTAAATGTTACATACATATGTGTATAAAAATAAAACTGAAGTAACCGACTTGGTTGCACGAACCGTCCGTCGGCCAAGCATATTTTGCCTCACCCCGCACCCCCTTACTAAGACTGACTTCCCTGGTAGCCCCTAGATATCAGACAGTTCAGCACTACGGGCTTTGACTAAAGCTTTTGCGACTTACTGTTGTTTTTTTATTTTCTCGATGTTATAGCTGTACCCTATAGTATTTCCAAAATATCTTTTCTATAAAGCAAAGCTTTTTTTATGAAGAGTACCAGTCTCTCCCAGTTATCGTTGTGTCTATCGTCTAGGATGTCAAGTAGTTCCTGATTCGCAAAATATGGTTTACCCAGGGTCGACTATCTGTGATCTTTAAGGCTAGGACATCTTCCCAAAAAGTGAGTCATATCCTCTTTTTCCCCGGTATTACAAAGTGGACAAGGCATGTGTACCGATCTGTTGTACGTATTTGATGACAACGTAATCAGATCAAGCCGCGCTTTCATCACCCATTAGTTGTTGCTAGTTGCCAGGTGTTGCAGTTTTTGGGCAGCTGTATGGGTGAGGTATCTGTAGATTCTTGTTTGGCTGTAACCTGTTCCGCATGCGCCTTTTGTCTAAGGGCTTCCACAATCGTGATTCTCATCGTATTCCATTTTTCAACAGATCTTAGACCCGCTTTCCAGTTGATAGCGAAAGAAGCGCATATCTTATGCAGCTCTTGTACCCAAAAACCGTATAATTTCGGATGTAACGATGTGCGGCAGTCGACTCTCCCCATAGAAAAATAGGGTTTTCCCTACGTACGCAAGGTGTAAATCTAAGGTATAGTAGTGCGCATCATCCACGCAAGTTTCCAAGGCTAGGGCGTACCCTGCAGCATTTGGAGGTAGCCTTAGGATTTTCTTCAAGAAAAATGTCTGCGATTATCCACCACTTCAAAAAAGCTGAACAGCTTCCATTTAGCTCCGATGTTTACATTGATGCTGGACTTTGCCTCCTCGTTTCTTCTAGCTACATGTTCTTTAAAAGTGAGGGTGGGCGTGAAGTATACTCCAAGATACTTATATTGTGTGGCAATTTTTATAGCATCCTCTTTATAGGTCCATTTTTCGGCCAGTCTGCCACCCTTTCTAAAGACCATTATCTCAGACTTCACTAGGTTGACTTCCATTCCCCATTCGTCGCAATATTTCTCCAAGTTGTCAATCATATTTTGCAGCACTTCTACCTTATCGGCTAGGATGACGATGTCATCCGCATAAAGGAGCAGGCGAATGTTTACTCCTCCCACACAAATGCCTCCTTGCAGACTATCGTGCAGATTTTCTAGATAAAGCGCAAACAACGGGGGGAAAGTATACATCCTTGTCGTACTCCAACTTTTGTCTCAAAATAGCTCGGCAGCAGGTCCAAGACGCCGCTTTCGTTTGACCGTATACTCTTTCCAAGAAGTTCACAAATTTTGAAGAGACTCCCATTTTATGCAGCTTATACCAAAAGAGTTTCCTTGAAACTTTATCAAACGCTGCTTTGAAATCTTCGAATATGCCATATACCTTTTTCGACTCTTGCAGCTTCAGGTTTATTATCGCTGACAGATTGTATATATTATCCACAGTAGAAAAGTTATTTCTGAAACCTGCTTGATACTCTTCATCCTTGTATAATGGCTTACCCATCCTGTAAGCCTATTGTTTAAGATGCCCATAAGAATCTTTGCGATACAGTTACCAAAAGAAATTCCTCGATAATTTGATGGTAGGTTGGGTCGCTCTTTTTTAAGATTGGGAACACAATATTGGTTTAGCAGCATTTTTTTGTAATTTCCATGTTGAACGTGCTAATAAAAATTTCTGTCAATGATTCCAAGAATTTAACTGGAGCCGATCCTATCCAGGGGCTTTGTTTTCCTTTGCCTTCCTCAGGACATTAAGCACCTCAGACATTGTGATTTCATTGTCGAGTATCTCATTTTGAATAAGGTTTCTTGCATATTGCTTGTTGCACCCCTGTACCTCCGGGCTTAGTAGTTTTTTGAAGTATTCCTCAAAGACATCAGAATTGATATTGCTTCCGATATGAAAAGTACCATTTTTTAGTTGTCGTGCTAGTCTCCACTGCTTGCTGTCGTTTATTGTGTCTAGTATTTTTCCAGATCTGCCAAATAATACGCCTTTTTCTTGCTACAGAGCTTTTAGTAGTTTTTTGCGCTCCCTATGTATTGCTCTAGATCAGTCTGCCTGTCAGTCAGTCTGAATTTGTTCAGAAGTAGGAATGTGCTTTCTCTTAGGAGACTGCATTCGTTATCAAACCATTGGCTTTTTGGTTGGGCTTGGGCAGGCTTAGTCGTAGGTTTTATTACTGCATTTACAATAATTGACTGCATATCTGAGAGTGTTTTTATGCCTTCTTTTGCTAATGCCCAGTTTAGATCCTTTAAAACATTGTCCTTATATCTGTCCTTATGCCTTGGGTGCCCTTTAAGCTTTGGTAACAAGTTTAAGTGTGGTGACGTCTCAGCAAGATTGACACTAATTTTAAGTATTATTGGGAGATGATCTGATCAAATTTTACTCTTAACATTGAAATCCTCTACATGCGGTCACAATGCACCGCCTATATATCATTGGTGGAGTTTCCAACTGTACTCACAAAATTATAACTTCCTTCTGCATCTCCGTTTGTTAATCCATTTACTATGGTTGGACTATTATCGTTGCAGAATTCCAGAAATCTCTTGCCCTTTTGGTTAACTACCTTATCTTTTGCCTTCCTTCCATTTGTATCTTTTACACATACCGCTGACTCCATGGGTGCAGAACACTGCTGCATTTCTCCTAGCCGTACATTGAGTTCTCCTATTATTATTGGGTTTCTGATTCAGGATTCCACAAAAGCGGTTTCGATGACAGAAATCTAAGTGCTGAGAGTGTACTTTATAGATTTGAATTCCATTTACTTCTGACATTTCATGCGAAATTCCAAACTTAGAAAGGTTTTTTTTGACGACGACTAAAATGCCTCCACTCGCTCTTCCAAATCTTGTTCTCTCTCCGCTGGATTCCAAAAAGTAGTAAAATTACTAAACATTTTGTCAAATCTAGCGCTATTTTCAATGACAACAAGGGTTTCAATCAGTACAAAAATATCAAACGAATTCTCATAATCAAAGGACATTGGGAACATACACTTATTCTGTAGACCATGAATATTATACGAGACAACCTTTAAACATACATTCTTATAACTAGTCTTAATATTTTTATTTCTTGTTGTTGTTGTAACGGCTGTGGATGAGAGTAATGTACGCATTTTGTGGGGGTTATAGGAAGAAAGTTTAGAGAGAAGAGTTTAGAAAATGAAATGGGGATGATGAGAAGGTGGTTTAAGAGTGTGTGTGTGTGTTCGAGTCTTCCAGGTCTAGTCCGAGGAATGCTCTGGTGAATGGCGTCTCTCGCTAATTTAGCTTCGGTGCTGGTGATGCGTATGAGCAAGCACGTTGCAATTACTGGTTCGTTTGTGCTGTGGTTTTGGTTGGGTTGGCGGTATTACTCATATTAAGTTTTTTGGGTCCTTAATCTTCGATAGAAGAGCAGTGTAAGACAGCAAGGATTCCTCTACGATGCTACCATACATCTCCTTTAGTTTCACGACGGCTGGTTTTCCTTTATGGCAAAGGCAACGACTGCTGTTAAAATTTATCCAATTGGCACATACATTTATAGAGTCGTTTTTAACGAAAAACTGTTCAAAGCTGTTAACTTCTTTTTAAGCTGCAGTAAAACCAATTTATTTTCATGTTGTTGCTGGCTGAGGTGTTTGTCTATGTATATAGATGTCCCCGCTTATTTTCTTCCATTCTTTAGTATATCGGCTGTCATTTCTGTTGTCTCCATTTCTGCCAATAATCCTATTTTATTGTTTCGGTGATACAGCACGCGGGTTTCCCGAACGGCTGCATTTGGAATATTCATTTTACCATGCAGACGTTCCACTCCTTCCTTATTTGCCTCTTCTTTCTGCATACCCTTAACAATGAGGTTACGAGCCTTGCTGTCTTGATTCAGTCTGCTAAGCTCTCGTCGATCCCATATCTCGATCACTCCTCAATTGTTGAATCTCGAGCTTAAGGGCTTCATTTTCCTCTTTCAGAACTTCAAAATTGGAAGCTACACTGTTCAGCTGGTCTTTTACAGTCGCTATATCCTCTTTCGTAGCTAATGCATACAACCTTTGCCCCTTTGGTTTATAGCAGACATAAGATCGCATACCGAAATGACCGGGGACAAGTCAGTACGTTTTCGTGTCTCTTGCTGGGTTATATCACTAGCTGCTATTCACGTGCTTCTCCGCGTTTCCTTTCGTTTCCTAAAAGTATGCACCTGATTTTGAAGTTCAAAGCTGTGTACTGCGCCCTGTATAGCCGGCTTTAGGCATTCTTAGAGCTTTGGGTGCTTTCTTGTTGTTAAGACTTACTGCGTCAGCTGATCAGTCCCACCACTAGTGTTATTAAAGTTGCAGCCGCCTTACATTGAATTTCCACTCAAAGGTCCACTTTCTTCGCTTATGTCGCTTTCCACAACTTTCGCCCGCCTTGAGTGACCTGCCGGGGGATGGAGTCTCGACCCAAATATTATACGGAGAATCGTCAGCTGGAGTCGCTCCTGCCTTGGTAAGTCTCTTGCGCAGTGTTTGGGCAGCGTTCCGAGGCGGGATCGAACCCACGACCTCTTGCACAGCGGTCGCGCACACTAGCCGCTGAGTCACCCGGTCACTACCTTTCATGTATCTCATCTAATTTCCCGAACAACACCGACTGTTTTCGAACAATTTTTTTTGTCAATTGAATTTAATGCCATCTGCATGTCATCGTATCTTTAGTTCGCTATAATACAATAAATAATAGCAATAACATTTTTTTTTGCTCTTAAAACTCATTGCAACATTACTATGCTAGAAAGGAAGACGAAATTGGATTTGCAATATAACAAATTTTTTAACAATATTAATTATTGTTTACGCTCCGAAATACATTTTACTAGCAGCACTTGCCTCGCACAAAAATTTCTTGTCAATTGCATTCCAGCAACTGTAAATCTGCTTAAAACGAAAACAAAATTGGCGTAAAAGCTTATTATCCGTTGATCGTCTCTTCACAGGGAGGGAGACTGAGAGCCCCTCTCTCTCTCTCTGTTTACAAATGTTGGCCTGTTGAATCAAAAACAATGCGTTGGTCTGCTCACCTATCTGTGTGAAGCGCGTGTCTGTATTGGTAGAACTTTTAATTCGTTCTAAATAAATAAATAATTGCAAATAATTTTTTTCTTGCAATGGCGGGGTCCATATACTTATACGAACATATGGTATAATTTATGGGTTAATTGAATTTATTTTACTATGCAAAAAAGGGGGCCGTACATTCGTGTGGAAATTTCTTAGCTTATTAATATATAGATTCCTCTGAGTAACGGGTCGGGCGAAGTCGGGCAGGGCCGACTTTAACATACGCTCTCGTTGTTCTCCAAAACATATTTGTTTGTCTCAACAAGGCCCACCAGAAAATGCTCCTCAGCCACCGATCGTAATTTTTATAAACTTTTTCGCAACAATGACAAGCAATAACCAATAACTTTAACAAAAAAAATAAAACAAACCAGCACAGTTGATTCGTTCAATAGTTGAAACAGTCTCTGGTCACACTGCTGCACCGATAGGAATTTATCAATATCAGATGAAACTGCTGTCGAGAAAACCAAATGAGCAACAAATTCGACCGGCGGTTGGCTAACCGGAACTTTTGAGAAATCGGGCCTAAATTAAGCATAAGCTTAATTGTACTCTTGTCTTAAAACAATCTGTCTGTATGAACACCTAGTTATCGGAGACTAAAAGAGCTAGAGCCACCAAATTTTGTATGTAGACTCCTATTGTCCCTACGCAGATCAAGTTTATTTCAAATTTTGGCCACTCCCCCTCCCGCCCCAAAATAAAAAATGTTGAATAGCTTTTACAATTTTAAAGATTTCAAGCTCATATTTTGCAGTGCATGTGTCGAATATCTACAATCTCTGAAAGTTTCATAAAGATCGGCAAATTTAAAAAGGTTATAAAAACGTTGCATACTTTTCGGCGCTATATGCGCTTTTTTGCTCACATAATGTTGAAATGGTCACATTAATGTTAATGCTCTGTTAATTAATATAGGGAATAGGGAAATTAATAACGCCCTGGGTAACGGGTATTTCGAAGTCGGGCAGGACCAACTTTAACGTACGCTCTCGTTTTTTATTTGTGGTCGAATACAGAACATGTAATTATATACTTCATGGGCATGGATGCTATACCTTTTTACTCTACAAGTAACGGGTATTAAAATATTATATATATGCGCATTTAATAGTCTTTAATAAGCCACTTTTTTATTTTGTTTCAGGAAGTGCATAGAAGACTAACGCTCATTTATAGCTATATAAGGGATTACTTAAATGTATCTACACCTCTGTCTAAAATTGATGTAGTGGCAATTCCCGGGCTCTCAATCGTACGCCCTGCTGATAATTGGGGCTTACTTTTAATTAAGTAAAGCATTTTTTCTAAATCGAATTTCACAAAATACATAAATTATTTAATTACAGGGAAAGCGAGCTTTTTAAGGAAACGTATTTTGGCCTGGTACAAGAGCTGATTTACCAATGGATCGGCTCATGGATAACGCCTTACTGGTGGAGTGACGCACATGTTAACAAAGCCTTAGCAAGTTTCTTAGCATCAGAGATCGTCACACAAGTAAGGCGGATAGCGCACTTGTAATAATTTTTTTAATATTCTGTCCCTTTCTCCAGATAGACGGAGGAGTCGAATTTAATGGAAAATATCCAATGACAATTCTTTACTCTTTATACTATGAACTTAGTAAAAGATATCCCCATTCACGCATAACGGGCATGAAACAAGAGACAGTTTCATTTAAGACCGAGCTCGTGATTCGCATGTTGAACTTTACATTAGGAAGGTCAACTTTTCAAAATGGTATACGCAACTTCGTTGCTGACCACCACTATAAATCATTTATTGGGGACGACCTTTGGGATGCGTTAACCAAGCAAGCAGTGCAAAATGGGAAGCTTGATAAACAATATAGCATATCGGATATTGCTAGTACTTGGATTACTAAAGATCGCCTTCCAGTTGTTTATGTCCAAAGAGATTACAATACCAAAACGGCAATACTGCATCAAAAAGTTTATCTTAGAGAGAGACCCCACGATGTACCAGAGCAGGACAAAATGCTTTGGTGGATACCAATAACACTGAATCGCCAAGACACACTTAACTTTTCCGAGTGTAGCCCTTATATTTGGATGAACAAATCTAGGCAAATAAGCATACCGAATATGCCGGGCAACGATCAATTTATAATTATAAATCAAGAAGAAATTGGTCCGTTTCCAGTAAACTACGATGAACAAAATTGGAACATGTTGTCGAATTTTTTACAAACTGAGGCCGGAAGAACAGCGATTCCAATATTAACAAGGTGAGATAAACTTTTGAAGTATGTGTGTAGCCGCAACACAGCTATGCACTCAAAATTTGTCAAGGTATCCCAACAAGCCAAGTTCGCTCCAAATTATGTGTCTGGAAAAAGCCGAGCTTAAGAGCGTTTTTGATTAAACACATAAGTTTGAGGGTTTTCGGAGCACATTCGGTGCTCTCTAAGCACGGGCTCTTAAAAAGCACTTATGTTTGAGCATTTTCAGAGTTGAAGTAGGAGGGTAATCGACATTTTTTTTATACTCTTATACACAGAGTATGTTAAGTTTGTGCAAAAAATGTAACAGTCAGAAAGATCATCTCCGACCCTATAAGTAAGTATACATATTCTGATATATTCTGAGCCGGGTGGCTCAGCGGCTAGTGTGCGCGACCGCTGTGCAAGAGGTCGTGGGTTCGATCCTGTCTCGGAACATCTAATGAAAAGTTTTTTCTTTGAATAAACTTTACACCCGGTCACCCCTCTCTGCTGTGGGCTCCAGCTTTGTAGTATTAGCCATGCAAAAGCTTCTCAAACTGCCGTTCGGCTTTAAACTGTAGGTCCCATTCTCTTGAGCGAAAAATTAGAACCGGGCTTGTGCGAGAGATTAACAGCAGCTCGGCTTTGGCACTTTGGGGCAGTGTCAAGCCATTTTACATTACTTATTCTTGATCAGCATCAACAGCCGAGTCAATATAGCCATGTCTGTCTGTCTATATGAGCAAACAGATCTCAGGGATGGTAAGAGATAGAGGTACGAAACGTATGGGATAAAAACTTCTTATACTTGCTGGAAGATCAATTTTAATTTCAGATTTGGCCACGCCCCATAACGCCCACCAATTTAGAAAAAACCTTATATCTCACACAGCTTTGAAGATAGATGGTTCGTACCTTTTAGATATATGTGGTAATCAAGATTATTAAGAGATCTGCAAACGGAATGGTAAGGATCGCATGAACGATAGTCGTGTTATGAACAAAAGAAAGAAGTAGCAGCGCTGCTTTTAGCTGCTACTGCAGCAACAAAATACACACTGAGCATTCACTTTCGTTGGCTCAGAGTATATTACAGACGGGCTTGACCGACGTTTTTTCTTGTTTTGAAATCGATTTTCGAGATCAGCATTCCATAATATATTAGAAAACAAGAAAGAAAGTCGGTCAATCCCGACTATTAAATACTCTGTACCTGTGAAGTGCTGCCCATCACTGTTGCTCCGGTGCTGCCCATAATTGTTTGTTTTCCTTATAACTCAACTAACGTTCATCCGATCTTTGCCTTTCCTTTAGCATATCAGCAAAACATAACGACCGAACAACCGCTTGGGAGTTATATAAACAAAAACTTAGCATTTACAAAAAAGCTATTAGGCGGGCTAAACGAACCTCTTGGGCCCATTTCTGTAGTAATATAGAAGCAACCTCTGACGCTTCTCGTCTTAGAAAGATTCTGACTAGCTCACCAAGCTCGCCAGGCTTAATACAAAAAGGAGATGGGACCTGGACCAACTCCAGCAAGGAGTTTCTAGACCTTCTTTTGAGCACTCACTTTCCTGATTGCTCCGTAAACTCAGCATCAAGGGCTAAGTCAACCGACTTGCCTTTACAATACAATACTAATATTGTTACAGCAACCAGAATTAAATGGGCAATCGACTCGTTTGAACCATTTAAGTCGCCAGGTCCTGATAGTGTATTTCCGGCCCAATTACAACATACCATTGTGCATATAATGAACTGGCTTCACATAATCTTTGTAAGCTGTCTAAAGTTCAATTACATTCCCACTAGATGGAGAGAAACCAAAGTGGTCTATATACCGAAGGCTGGCAAACACTCACATGTTGTTGTTAATTGGATTCATTGACCAACTGCTAACCAGCAGGTCGGTGTAATCACAACTTGGAGGCGTTACGGCTCACAGATTTGTAAGCAGAGGCACTCCGCAAGGAGGAGTTCTCTCTCCGCTTCTATGGATCGTGACAGTTAACCAACTGCTACGGCTCATGGAGGCGGAGGGACACGTGGTGGTGGCCTACGCGGATGATATTGCAATTTTTAAATGTGGTTTATTTCCACAGACTCTGTGTGATCTTATGCAGACAGCACTGGCAACACTAGCTCAGTGGACGACATCTTGCGGACTGGGCGTGAACCCAGCCAAAACTGAACTTGTACTCTTCACCAGGAAGTACAAAATTCCAAACCTTGTCCCTCCCAGGATCAATGGAGTCAGCCTTGCGTTTGGTGACAATGCCAAATACTTGGGAGTCATTCTGGACAGGAAACTGCTCTGGAATGACAACATAAATGACCGCATAAGAAAGGCAACCATTGCTCTTTTCCCATGCAAAAAGGCCGAAAATGGGGTTTCTCCCCGACTATTGTACATTGGCTTTACAAAGCTGTAGTACGCCTTATACTACTGTATGGATCACTAGTTTGGTGGCCAGCACTCGGGAAACAATTTGTCCTGAATAACATGAACAAAGTGCAGAGAAGCGCTAAAATATGCGTGAGCGGCGCTCTCCGAGCAACATCTCGTTCCACTAGACCTAGTAGCGAGACAGATGGCTGCCATAACAGCCTTAAGACTTCGAGAATCCGATACCTGGAGCAGGGGTAATTCGGGGCACTCTACTATACTCAATAACCAAGCTGGTATACCGTTTAATACAGACTATTGTGTGCCTCAAACGACGTTCAACAAATTATACGACGTCTACATCCCAAGCCGCAACGAGTGGGACAACCTTCCCCACAGTAGAGCCAACGCCATCAATATCTACAGGGATGGTTCTAAGATCGATGAAAAAGTAGGTTCTTACCCAGACCCCTAGACCTTAATCTATCTTTCCGTCTCCCTGATCACTGTAGTGTGTACCAAGCGGAGGTGTTAGCCATCCAGGAAGCTGCCACTTACCTTAGCACACTCACGGTAAAAGAAGGAAATGTATTTATATACTCGGACAGTCAAGCAGCCCTTAAAGCACTTGGCTCTTACACAAATAATGCTAAAACGCTCACTGAATGCCGCCTATCCCTGAATGAGATTGGCCGTCACTTCAGTATTCACCTAATATGGGTGCCTGGACACCGGAACATATACGAAAACGAGTCTGCGGACACACTGGCCAGACTAGGCACAACCACCGAGCTCCTTTCAAAGAGGAGCACGATAGGGATGCCTATGGCTACCTACAAGCTTCACAAAAAAGCTGAAACACTGCGCCTCGCTACGGACCGGTGGAAAAACCTTTCCTCTTGTGCGGTAGCGAGACTCACGTGGCCAGCATTTGACATTAAACGCCCTGACGGGTCACTGTCTTATAGGCAGGCACGCAGCACGCCTAGGCGTACAACACTTTGATATTTGCAGAAGCTGCAGATTTGAAGAAGAGGAGGAAACGGTACAGCACCTTCTGTGTCATTGCCCCGCTTTAAGTAGGAGGAGACTTTGGTTTCTTGGTCAACCCCTCCTACTCAACCTATCGGAGACATCCGACATAGAGATCCCAGCTCTTATTAATTACATTCTGTCCACACAATGGTTCAGTACCGAACACAACCCTAGGGTTTAACAGGGAATATATGGCATCGCAACGGGCCCACGTGGCCTAAGTGGGAGAGCGACTTGTCGCCTTCAGCCATCGCAGCCTAACCTAACCTTAGCATATCGATAAATAATCTTGATTACTAAATATGTCCAGAAGGTACAAACCTTCTATCTATAAAACTGTCGGAGATATGACGTTTTTCCAAACGGTCGAAACACAAGTTCTTGTGAGAAAAACTTTTTTGTTTTTAATGAAAACGTCCCTTACGTAGGCATATATTTCTCTTATATACTTTTACCCAATTCTACAAAGTTTTGTCAAAATCGACTGAAATTAGCATATAGCTGCAGTATGAATGATCGGTCAAAAAAGAAGTTCTAGTGAGAAATACTTTTTTGTTTTAACTGGAATCGCCTTAAAAAAATGTACATGTTAGTTTGTTATGCTTTTCGATTTTGGTCGAAATCGGACATATAGAAAAGGAAGGTCCGAAAAGTAGTCTTATTTAGAAAAACCAAACAATCGTTATCGTTGATCGAAGCAGACGTCTTAAAATTTGGATCCATAAATTAAATTTATTTTATTTTATTTTGTTCATTGAGTATTGCTGACCAAAGCCACAACTCGTAATACAAACTCATATAAACTGTAGCAGTGTCAAAGTTTACTGTGCTCAGACTGTGCTAAGTGTTTTAAAACATCAACAAAAAGGCAAATAAACCTTAGTGCTGTGGGCTTCATACATATACATACATATAAACACAAACAGAACCACTCCACAACAAACACAATAATTCTACCGATATAAACTCTCATACACATACAAACAAAAATAACTCACTCAACTGCACATCGACTTCACTCAACACTCGCCAATTTGTCCCTTTGATTGCACTCGATCTCGCATCATGGCTCCAACAAAAGGCCAAACTCAGGGTAATCCTCCTCCTCCAAAACGTCAGCGGGACAGCACTGGGGCCGTGGCAAGTGGACGCCTGTCTGATGCCCCGCCTCCCCAATGGCTTGAGTTGCTCAATCTCCGTTTCTCGGAGCAAGCTGAGCTCATCACTTTAAGCATCCAGGCAGCCGAGGAGCGCATCTTGGAAAATATGCGTGATCGCTGGAACGTCGTGGACTCAGAAATCCAGGGATTGGTCCAGCGTGTGGTGCGACTGGAGGATGAGTCGGATCAAGTACGTGCCCTCAAGGAACAGGTGCAAGCAGTTGAGGCAAAGCTTAATGCAATGCTTAATGCGCAAGCAAATGCCCTCATAGCTGCTGACCTCCGCATCCATGGGGTCCCGTTTGAGGAAAATGAAAATCTTCGATCCATTTTCAACTCGCTCTGCTTCTCGATGAACTTCACTCCAGCGCCGAAAATTCGAGAAGTTTTTCGCATACGGCAGAAAACCCCGGCTGGTATTGTTGCCCCAGTCATCGTGGTCAAACTGGAACACGTGCGGGATAAAAATGCCCTACTCCGACAAATTGGGATGTACCGGCGAGAAACAAAACAACAACTAACCTTACAACTTCTTAATATTGATTCGCCTGTCCCCTTTTATGTCAATGATCAACTCTCAAGAGATAATTATGAGCTTTTCAAAGAAGCAATGAAGATGAAAAAACAAAAGCTTCTTCATTGTGTGTTTACGCGTCGCTCTCTTGTGCACGTCAAGAAGAGCGAGAGAAGTGAAGCCCTCTGCATAGACAGTCGAAAAAAGATCTTATCACTCTTATCAAGCGTCGATCCCCCCTCACCACCTGTCCAGCATGACGGGAGTATGCAGAAATATCAGAGTAATTTTCATGTTTTCAAAACTTTTATTTTAAATTCTAACTGTTCTACTATTTATGCTATTGTTATAGGTGTCTTAAGCGTTAAATTGTTTATTGTTAGTATGAATTATGCGCATCTGAGTGAAATTTTAATTGTTTTAAATGTCAAGAGCTTTAAGTAACTTAAGGGCGAATAGCAATGTTATGGTTAGGGTGTTAAGCAAACAAAAGAAAGGGCTACAAATCGTTCACTTAAACGCGCAAAGTCTGGTAAATAAGATAGAGGAGTTTAGGTTTCTCTTTGTAAACTCAGGTATCGATGTGATATGGGTGTCTGAAACGTGGTTTTCGTTAGATGTCCGTGATGTATTGGTCTCTTGTGAGGGGTATGAGTTGTTCCGATCAGATCGTCTAGGCCATGCTGGGGGTGTAGCTATTTATTTAAATAAGAAATTTCATGCCAAAGTAGTAGGAAAACAACCCGCTGATAGCCCAATTGAGTATCTTTTTCTAGAACTGATTAATTCCTCGCACATCTCAAAAATGCTCATTGGATGCATGTATAGGCCACACCGGAGAACTGACTTTACTGAAGCCCTTAATTTTTTGACCTCTATATCGTTACAGTTCACAGATATCATTCTAACTGGTGATCTTAACAGTGACATGTTATCTGAAACACACCTCTCGTCAAATATGGAAACTCTTGACCTAACTCTTGTAAACAAATCCCAACCGACCCACTTCACCAAGACCAGTGACACTCTACTCGACGTTATTCTTGTAAATAATCTGAACAAAGCTATACTATATGACCAACTTTCAGTACCTGCCTTTTCGAAGCACGATTTAATCTTCTTAGTCTATAATGTACTTCCTGACCTTCAAGACTGCTGTATAACTTATCGGGACTACAATAATATTGACTATAATCAGCTTCTCCTTGACTTGCATACTTGCAATTTAGATATAATCTATACCATGCCAAATGTAAATGACCAACTTCAGTACATAAACACAAATATTGAATGTCTGTACAATAAGCATGCTCCCCTCAGACAAAAAACCGTTAAACCAAAACAAAACTCGTGGTTCAATGCTGATATAAAAAGGGCTATTATAAAACGAGACGAAGCTTATAAGAAATGGAAACGGTACAGGATAGATCGTCTGATTAGTGAATACCAGACTCAGCGGAAGGCCGTAACTTTTAAATGCAACTCTGCGAAAAGAAGCTATTATGTCTCGAAACTTACAAGTGCAATATCGTCAAACCAATTTTGGAAAGAAATTAAGTGTTTAGGAATAGGAAAACCAAAACCGGCGATGTCTAAGGATATTGATCCAAATCTCCTAAACAGTAAATTCGTGCAATCACAATCTGAAGTACCTGATATCACTGTAAACACGTACCTGACTTCTGAAGCATATAGTAATTTAGTTCCTTGTTTTGATTTTGTGTGCGTTGATCAATGTGATGTCCTTTCTTCTATTCTAAAAGTGAAATCAAATGCCAGTGGACTAGATCAGATGGACCCCAAATTTATTAAAATTCTTCTTCCTCAGATTCTACCCCATATAACATATCTATACAACACAGCTTTAACGACTTCCACCTTTCCTCATGTGTGGAAAATAGCTAAAATACTGCCAATTCCAAAAACAATAATGAGCACCGTCCAATCTCCATATTACCGTTTCTGTCCAAAGCATTTGAGCAAGTCATGTGCTATCAAATAACTAAGTTCATGCAGGATAACTCTCTGCTAAATGACAGACAATCAGGATTTCGAAAAAATCGAAGTTGCACTACTACCGTTATTAAAATCTGCGAAGACATACGACGAAATATTGACAAGAGCAACGTTACATTTTTGACTCTGCGTTTGATTTAGTTAATCACGAGATCCTCTGTACAAAACTTAGTAGATTATATAAATTCTCCCGTACAGCAGTAAAACTGATGAGCTCGTATCTACATGACCGACAGCAAGCAGTAGTTACTGTTAATAATAGGTCATCCTTTCTGACACTTAATCGAGGAGTCCCACAGGGATCGGTTCTTGGGCCATTACTTTTTTTCAATTTATGTAAACGATCTTCCAAGTGTTTTGACTAAATGTGAAGTCCAAATGTATGCAGATGATGTCCAGATGTATGTTAGTCGCCCGTTAAATAAAATTTCTGAATGTATTTTTTTTTTTTTTTTCTCTGAGTTTATTTAAAATCTGTCCCTACAGGGACAATCATTAAATTTTATGGTTACATTGACTTAAGATATAATTTTTATGTTAGACATAAAAAAAATTTAGGGATAGGAAATTAGGTCATGGGATGCCTTAGCCTGGGTCTCTAAATGGCAGGTCCAGGGGATGGTAACGCCTGAGTCGTCTAGTGGTGGTGCTGTTGTCCAGCAAGTTAATGGCCAGTGGGTTGTCATGGTCTGACAGTTTCGCCGTGTATTTGGTGCTTATTCTTTTAATCTCCTCCGCCACCCATGGGATCTTCAGCGTCGTGTGCAGCCCTTCGTTGGAGGTTAAGAAGTGTGCTCCAGTGGCTATGCGCAACGCCTTGTTTTGCACTCGCTGGATGACCGCAATGTTCGAGTTGGAGGCGGTACCCCAAAGCTGGATCCCGTAGGTCCATACAGGCTTGATTATGGCCTTGTATAGCAGGAGCTTGTTCCTCAATTTTAGCTTTGAGTGCTTTCCGATAAGCCAGTAGAGCTGCCTTAGCTTGTGGCTGACTTGCGCTCTCTTCGCCTGAATGTGCTTGCTCCAGGTGAGCCGTCGGTCGAGTGTGAGCCCCAGGTATTTTACCGAGTCGCTGTGAGGAATCACCACTTGGTTAAGGCTGACCGGCGGACAGTTCCCTCTTCTTTTGGAAAAAGTGGCGTGGGAGGATTTTTCTGCGTTCACCACTATATTCCACCTGGCCAGCCATTTGCCGTACGCATGCAGCTGTTTTTGTATTATTAGGGAAGCTGTTTGCCTGTTAGCAACTGCGAGGAATGCGGTGTCATCTGCATATGTTGCCACCAGTAGTCTGTCGTCCTTGATGACCGGTAGGTCTGCCGTGTATATGGTGTAGAGGACGGGGCCCAGTACACTGCCTTGGGGTACTCCTGCTCTGACTTCCATCAGGTCGGATTCTTCGTCTCCACATCGCACGTAGAAATTCCTTTTGTGCAGATACGATTTGAGAAAAAGGTAGTACGGAGCAGGGAGTTCCTTTTTTAGTTTGTACAATAGACCTGTGTGCCAGACCCTGTCGAACGCCTGCTTTACGTTCAGAAGGACCGCTGAGTCTGAATGTATTGATGTCTGTAATAGTGAACTAGAGCTGGTGCGGAGCTGGGCAATGAAAAACGGCCTAAAAATTAACCCAACAAAGTCTAAGTGTATTGTTATATATAAAAAGAGATTTGATGCAGGTTGCTTACCAAAACTAATGATTGACGATACATGTATAGACTACGTTGAGCGAGCTGTCAATTTAGGTTTTACATTTAACAATATACTCTCATGGGACGATCATATAAACAAGGCTATTGGCAAAACATACTCCTTAATCCGACAATTAAATCTAACGAAAAGTTTCATACCAACACACATTAGAAAACTGGTTGCAAAAACATACATAGCACCATCGCTCCTATACGGTGTGGAAGTGTTTTCTAGTTGTAGTGCAAAAAATAAATCCAAACTTAATGTTGCTTTCAACAATATAGCTAGGTATGTATACAACAAAAAACGATCGGACCATATTTCTGAATTTGCAGAGAAAGTATTTGACATAACTTTAAATTCGTGGATCTGCTTGAGATCTCTCATTTTCTTGCAAAAGATAATTAACACTTTGGAGCCTTCTTATCTTTATGAGATACTACATTTTGCTGCGTCTCAACGAACTAGAAATTTAATCTGCCCTAAAAATGAACTCGCTACCTCAGATTTACAATTCTTCCCATTTGCTATTCGCCTTTGGAATCATTTACCAAATAATATTAAGACAATTAAAAGCGCACCACTATTTAAGAAAAGCTTAGAGCACCACCTAAAACAATAGCATAAGTACAACTCCTGAATATCATTCATTATTTATTATTTTTATTATTATTATCTTCTCAGTAATTGTTCATAAAATTCATAAAATTTACTATAATTAATGTTTAGTTTAAGTCAGAATATTTTTGCTTTCTTAAATCAATGTCAAACTGTGATTAGTGCCATAAGCATAAGTCTCCATGTACTTGTAGCACTAAGATGTCAAATAAACAACAACAACAACAACAACCAACTCCAAGGGTATACTAAACTTCGGCCGAGCCGAAGCTAACTTTCTCCTATTTCCTTTGTTTTTTTTTCAAACTAATTTCATTAGCAATCCTCGAATTAAAGAGCTAGATTTTTTTCTGCCGACCATATAAACGAGGAATTGTCAACCTTGGGTTCTTCAAAAATTGTTTAATTACACTCTGTACCAAAGGTACACAGAGTATGTTAAGTTTGTGCAAAGAATGTGTATTCTTGATCAGCATCAACAGCCGAGTCGATCTAGCCATGTCTGTCCGTCTGTCCGTATGAACAAACTGATCTAAGAGATGGTAAGAAATGTAGCTTTGACATATCGTTCGCAAAGGTGTTGGGCAACTCTTCACAGGTACATAGTATATTATTGTCGTTCTTGACCGACTTTCCAACATGTTTTAAACTCCAGATTCGGATTCAGCGCGCAATTTTACATAAGGAAAACCATAAAATTTAAAAGTATGAAAAATCGTGTAAGCTACTTATTGTAAACAAAGAATAATCGGAAGTATTTGCGACCACAAAAAAATAATCAATAGTAATCAAAAAAAATTTAAAGATTTGGATTATTTATGATTATTTTCAACATTTTCAATTGAAAAACCCTAGATTTGTATGCTCTCCTGAAAACCCAATTTGTGAAGCAGCTCTATGGAGTAGAGGTGATAGACTCGACGCTTGTGTGATGAGAACACTGCTCGAGTCCCACTGTGGGAATTCTAAAATACCTTTTTTACGAGATTTTTATTATTTTTAATAAGAGCGAGGCATTTAAACTGAATTAGCCACGCATTCTTTCTGTTGTGTGAGCTTTTCATCTTCTTTTTTTTTGGTCTGATGAAAGCATCACAACCGTGTTACGGTCTCGGCCGCTGCGACTAAAGCCCGCCACTCGCCTCTGACCTCAGGAACCTTCAAAAAGCAGGGCACACCTAGCTTCAAAATATCTCTCTCCACCTGGTCGCCCCATCTCAGCTTCGAACGGAGCTTTTTGTGCTTCTCAACGCCATCATGCAAAGTCGAACGCACTTTGATGGTATACGCTGGTATACCAAAAGTAGACAGGGCTTCAAAGAACTTTGACCATATCGGCGTGTTAAAGGCGGCTTTATAATCAACAAAAAGGTGGTGGGTGTCGATCTGTCTCACTGGGACTTCTACAGGATTAGTCGCAGTGTGATTTACTGGTTTGTGGTGGATTTGCCAGGTCTTAAACCACACGGATAAGGTCCAATCAGTTCACTTATTCTCGGCTTTAGACGTTCACATAGGATGCATGATAGAACCTGATCTGCAATGGGAAGGAGACTGATCCCGCGGTAATTGGCGAAACTGCAGGGTCTCCTTTTTGAAATATTGGACAAAGTACACTTAGATTCCAATCTTCGAGCATGCTTCGGACCATATTCTTCCTAGGAGTAGGTGCATGCACCTTACCAGCTCCTCACCGCCTGCCTTCAACAGTTCAGCGGGTATCTCATCAGCACCAGTTGATTTGTTATTTTTTAGCCCTTTTGTGGTTAACCAGACTTCATTATGGTCCGACGGGTCTATCTCTTTGTTATCGATTGGTGGTGTCACTACTTCCCCAGAGGCGGCATTGTGTTCGTCATCACCTCCCAGCAGGTTAGAGAATAGTTTCTCCATTTGCCTAGTGCCACTTCAGGATTTCTGACCAGATTTCCGTGCTCGTCCTTCAATAGTGTGACTCTGGGCTTAAAACCTTCGGCTAGTTGCCTAATCTTTTGGTAGAATTTTTGAGTATCACTCCTTCCGAACATTCCGAGCATGCTCATTTTTCTTCCTCATGAAAAGGCGCTTCCTCCTTTACTCCTTTGCATCCTTTTCTCCCCGTATCGCTCCTTAATAGCACGCGTTGCTCCCGACTGCAGAGCTCTCCTGTACGCAACGTCTTTCTCTGCAGTAGCGCGGCGGCACTCATCATCGTACCAAGACTGTTTTCGGGTGTTCTCGGCAAATCCGAGAATCTCCTTGGCAGCTGTTCTCATAGACTGTGAAATATGCTTCCACTGTTCGCCTATACCAGAAGGGCCAGGAGGGGTTTCCCTGAGCAACTGGGTGAGTTTTGCTGAGTAGGGTTCGGATGACTTTCTGATTGCTGCTTCTCGACGTTCAGCTTTCGACGTGGTCTAGACTGTACGGCGTGTGCCACACTAAGCCGTGTGCGTACCTTGGCTGCAACAAGGTAATGATCCGAGTCCATATTGACTCCTCGGAGCGCACGTACTAATAGAACACTCGATGAGTACCTTCCGTCTATCAGATCATGTTCTTGATCTTGATGTCGTGATCGGGGCAGCGCTCATATAGGTCTTCTAGGCGCTTATAGAAATCGTCTTTTTCCGAATCGTCCTTGTCTTCTGTCGGGGCGTGCGCACAGATAAGACTAATATTAAAATATTTTGCCTAAAGTCTGAGTGCGGCAAGTCGCTTGTCAACTGGGGTAAAACTGATGACAGAGCGGCACAGTCTTTCGTTGACATCAAAACCACATCCAAACTCGTACTTCGAATCATGTCCACTGTAGTAGATCTCCCATGGGACTTTGGTTTCCGATGCTATCACCTTGCGCCCCTGTCCAGTCCATCGCATTTCCTGAAGTGCGGTGGCGTCCGATAAGTATTCTCGAGGAGATCCACCTGCTTGGAATCCGCACGCTCTCCATTGAGGGTACGAACATTCCAGGTGCTTATCGTCAACTCGTGGTCCTTAATTCGCTTGCGTAGGTCGTCGTCGGGGTCCGTATCCGATGCATTGTTGTCGAAGTTTTCATTGGCGGATGTAATAGACGATAATCAGGTGACAATCCCGAAGTACCGCCCCCTATTCGTCCCAGGGTAGGATCGCCGCTCACGTTAGACTGATCAAACCGATCAGCAACTTTACCTCACAACATACGCCTCCATACCCACAGGAGAGCTCTTGCCTTCCGAATAAGCCTAAGCTAGTTCCCTTGAAATTGTATTCTTCCATTGCAAACAGATTGTCCAAGACGCGTAGACTCACTGCGCGTCACTGCGGTACTTCGTCTTATCCTCATTTACCGCTAAGCCCATTAGTTTTGACTGCTTCTCTATTTCTGAGAACGCTTCTCTTACCACAGCTTCGCTTCTGCCGAGGATATCAATATCATCGGCATATGCAAGTAGCTGTTATCTCTGGTAAAGATAGTGCCCGTTCTGTTAGCATTTGGGCGCTGGCGCAGTATATACTCCATTAGTTGATTAAAGAAGTCACACGATAAATTTAAATTTTATAAAAAATCAAATTTCTCAGCTCATATCAAATTGAATTAATTTTGTTTTGTGCTTAATTTGTATTTTTAAGGGCGAAATTGCTTCATGATGCGTGGAATCTAGCATACGCAGGCGACTTAAGTTTTGCAACTGCTTTTAACATGACCCTCTTTATGAAGTTTGAACGCAATCACATCGTTTGGAATCCCGTTTTTACGTTCGTTGACCATATAGGACGTCATATTGACATGTCTGCAGTTCACATTAAGTTTGAGGTAAGACAAAACAAAATATGTTAAATGTTAAGTATAAGATTGTCATTAAATTTTGAAGTTAGCTTTTTGGTGTTTTACAAAATAAGAGGATTATCGCAAGTAATTTCAAATTTAGTTTATTTGTAGTAAGCTTCTTGAAGTAGTTTTTTGGTCTTTATTGTAGTTTTTCCAGAAGGACCACATACGCTCAATAGAGGTAGAGAACAATCGATAGCACTATCGATGGTTGGGCACTATCGAAACTTCAGTTTGCCACTAGGCGTTATCCATCATAAAAAACAGCGCATTTGGCAGCTGCAGCTTTCCGAGTAGTGTTTAGCGTCATCCACCGAGTACAATTTAGCGTCATCCAGATAAACGTGTGTATATGTATGTTTCCGACATGGTTAAGTTCCTTTCTAGATTCGAAAAGGTAATTTGGCGAATAAGTCAGAATCGGAGCATACTTAAAGAAATGCTGAATCTTATTGAGAATCTAGAATTTCGGCAGATATTTTTTGTTGACATCTACTTTTATTCATTGTTGTAAATTTGAAAGGAAATAATTTAAAGTATTTTAATGGGGAGCCAGAACAGTGGCGTAGCACAGAGGGGCCTTTTCCCATAATTCGTTGCAAAAATCATATCTTTTGAACTACATATATGAGTTATTCTCTTAATTTTTAAACCCTTGCAGAGGGTATTATAAAATTGTCCGGATGTTTGTAACGCATAGATGGAAGCATCTCCGTATATACAAGGTGGGCCAAAAGAAGTCATCCGATGTTGTTATGTTTTCATTTTTTTATACCCTTGCAGAGGGTATTATAAAATTGTCCGGATGTTTGTAACGCATAGAAGGAAGCATCTCCGACCACATAAAGTATATATATTCTTGATCAGCACGACGAGCTGAGTTGATTTAGCCTTGTCCGTCTGTCCGTCTGTCCGTCTGTTTCTATGCTATCTCCTCCGTCAGTTTTAAAGCTATCCTCACCAAACTTTGCCCAAAGTCTTTTGGTACAAATACGCTGCACATTTGTCGGAACCGGCCGGATCGGATGACTATAGCATATAGCTGCCATAGGAACGATCGGTTGAAAAACTAGTCTTAAAGAGAAAAACTTTTTTGTTTTTAATGGAAACGCCTCCAAAGTACGTATTTCTTAGTTTACTATCCTTTCCCATGATTTCACTAAGTTTGGTCGAAATCAGATGACTATAGCATATAGCTGCCATAGGAACGATCGGTCGAAAAACTAGTTCTAGTGAGAAAAACTTTTTTGTTTTTAGTGGAAACGTCCTTATCATTGGCATACACTTAATCTATATACTTTTACACAATTCTATAAAGATTGGTCGAAATCGGATGACTATAGCATATAGCTCCCATAGGAACGATCGGTCGAAAAACTAGTTCTAGTGAGAAAAACTTTTTTTTTTAATGAAAACGTCCTTATCATTGGCATACACTTAATCTATATACTTTTACACAATTCTACGAAGATTGGTCGAAATCGGATGACTATAGCATATAGCTCCCATAGGAACGATCGGTCGAAAAACTAGTTCTAGTGAGAAAAACTTTTTTGTTTTTAGTGGAAACGTCCTTATCATTGGCATACACTTAATCTATATACTTTTACACAATTCTACAAAGATTGGTCGAAATCGGATGACTATAGCATATAGCTCCCATAGGAACGATCGGTCGAAAAACTAGTTCTAGTGAGAAAAACTTTTTTTTTTAATGAAAACGTCCTTATCATTGGCATACACTTATTTTATTTACTTTGGACACATTTCTACAAAATTTTATCAAAATCGGATGACTATAGCATATAGCTGCAGTATGAATGATCGGTCGAAAAAGAAGTTCAAGTCAGAAAAACTTTTTGTCTTAAATGACATCGCCTCCAAATTTCGCAACTAACAGTGTATTATGCCTTTCCATGATTTCACCAAGTTTAATAGAAATCAGACATCTTTATAGTATAGATCCCATAAAAAAGTAATGTCCCAAAAATAGTCTTAGAAAAACTTTTTTGTTATCAGTGGAAGCTGCAAGGGTATACAAAACTTCGGCCGAGCCGAAGTTAACTTTCCCCTATTTTTTTCTAAATAAAAAACGTATATTCTGTTTTTTGATTATATTTATTTGAACCTTTAGAATTTTATTGGTCATTTCGAGAAGATAATATCGGGCAAATGGGCTCCGTTACAATTAATTGCCATACGGGCTCGTTTTATGGCATTTTTCATCACTTCGGCAAGAACTTCGGGCTGCGGATTCTCGCACTCGTGTCGAATGTTGTCCTTGAGGGCTTCCAAGGTCTCGGGCTTGGTTACGTAAACTAGCGATTTCAAGAAACCCCACAAAAAAAGTCTGGAACGGTTAAATCGGGCCATTTTGCAGGCCAGTGCAAATCGCCAAAACGAGAACCACATGTCCTCCAGTCCTAATTCGTCCAATTGCGGCAGAGAAAACCCGGTTGTCATGACCCTATAACGCGCACCGTCCACTGTTGTCGTTTGCCCAGCGGCGTTCTCGAAAAAAAATGGCCAGATGACTCCTCCAGCGTGAACAGCGCACCATGCAGTCACTTTAAGCGGGTGTAATGGCTCCTCGTGCATCACTCGTGGATTTTCGGTGCCCCAAAAGCGATAGTTTTGCTTGTTCACGTACCCGCTGAGGTGGAAATGAGCCTCATCGCTCATTATGATTTTGGTCGAAAAATCGTCCATTTCGTCCTCGAGATTGAGGATGGCTTGGGCGTATGTTACACGCGTTTGGCGGTCGACAGGCAGCAGCTGATGCACGGACTGGACTTTATACGGGAACATGCGCAGGTCTTTAACCAAAATTCGCCTTAGGGACGACCGGCTCATGGCTAATTGCGAGGAACGGCGTCTAGTCGATGTTTCCGGAGACAGCTCGACATCCTCGGCAACAGCGGCGATATTCTCGGCCGAACGGACGCTCCGGGGCCGGCCACTCTTGGCAACGTCTCGTGTGGTCCCATACTCTTCAAAGTTGGTGGCCAAACGGCGCAGTGTTTGCGCAGTCGGTGTAGTGCGGCCGGGGAATCTGCGACGGAATTCGCGCTGCGCCAGCACCACAGACGAATTGTTACGCAAAAAAATAGACACGATTATTCCGCGATCTTGGGGAGTATATCGTATTCTACATCTGTCTAGTCCACAAATGTCAAAACACATCTGACTTTGCCGGCTATTTGTAAAAATAAGAGCATCTTCCAATAGGGAGACTTCTTTTGGCCCACCTTGTATATATATATTTTCTTGATCAGCATGACGAGCCGAGTTGATTTAGCCCTGTCCGTCCGTCTGTCCGTCTGTATCCATGCTATCTCCTCAGTTTTAAAGCTATCCTCACCAAACTTTGCACGAAGTCTTTTGGTACAAATACGCTGCAATCGTCAAGGTGAACGGATGTGCCTCCAAGTGCTCCTGTTAAATAATCTGTCAACGGCGACAAAAACCAATACACGTGCAACAAAACAAAAGCGAAAGGACGCAGATATATATTTTTTATGTATCAACAAGTTTTAGTGCCAAAAAAAACAATAAACAAACAGGCGAAATTAAAAATCGCTTAATATGAGCGGGCCTAGCCCTCGCTCATTAACCCCTCTCCAAAACAAAACAAACAATCGAAGTGCATACTTCTCGTTCTCGCATGTGTCAAATCACACTAACAACTACCTGAGACCAAATGAAGAAAAGATGCCGAGATCTGCCTCTCCAACTTTGCCCAGTGCGAAGTACTCAGCTCCATGGAGCGCTCAGTGCGCCTCTCCCGTAACTCCGCTCTCAACAACAACAACCACTACTACAGCCCAAGCTTCACCGTTTCTGCTCTTCACACTCCCGCCTACAATTATGTCAACATCAACGGTTACAACAACAACATCAACAATTACAGCGACGACGGCAACAGTTAGCTCTCTCCGCTCCTCTCTCACCACTACAGCTTCAACATATGCAACTGCACAAACTGCTACAAACACACATACGCAAGTACAAAAATCAAACAATACTAATACAAAAATGTCAACTCAGCACGACCTCCCGCAAAAACATACACAACGAAATGCAACACCTACTACCCGCTCGTATTCCAAAGATAAACAAAACAAGCGATACACCTGTGGACAAAGATCCCCTCACTGGGAATAGGTTCCAAATTCTTGGCCAACAGTCTGATGCTGAGTGTGAAGAAAAGGCTCCAAATGCATCTAAACCAAAGCCTCCACCCATTTATATAAGGGATAGCAACTGTGCGGCCCTAGTCACAAAGCTTGTATCGCTAATAGGCAACAACAACTTTTATGTAACATAAGTCAACAAAGGCAATATCCGCGAAACAAAGCTCCAAGTCAACACCGAAGAAAATTATCGAGCAGTCGAAAAATGCCTAAGAGCTGAAAATAAAAGCTACTACACCTACCAGCTAAAAAGTAGCAAGGGCCTACAGGTAGTAATCAAGGGCATTGAATCAAGTGTACCTGTAACGGAAGTCGCTTCTGCCTTGGAGGAAAAGGGATTCAAGGTCAAGTCCGTTATAAACTTAATAAACAGGGCCAAAAACTACAGCCACTATTCAAAGTTGAACTAAGCCCGGAAGACACAGCTCCAAAAGATAATGAAGTGCACCCAATTTACAAACTACATTTCTTATTGCACCGCAGAATAACCGTAGAGGAGCCGCACAAACGCACAAATCCAGTGCAATGTACCAATTGACAAGAATTTGGGCACACAAAAGCCTACTGCACCCTGCGATCAGTTTGTGTAGCATGCGGAGAGCTGCACAACACTGCCTCATGCCCTGCTAACAAGGAGGATCCATCTGTCAAAAAATGCAGTAACTGTGGAGGTAACCACACTGCAAACTACAGAGGTTGCCCAGTCTACAAAGATCTGAAGAGCAGGATTAATACGCGCACAGAATTTGCCCGTTCCAATGGAAACCTTAATCAGTTCACACCCTCGCAGTCGACCCCTGGAGTCTTCATCACCAAAGCTACGAGATCGAACTTTGCACCAACGACTACAACCCAAGGTGTTTCTTTCGCAAGCGCCTTGAAACTAGGAAATGATAGACCCGCACCCATATCTACGGTTTCGCATGAAATTCGAAGTGAGCAAGAGAAAGGGACCTACAGTTTAACGCCGAAACCGAACGGCAGTTTTTGAGAGGCTTTTCATGGCTAATTACTGCAATGCTGGCGCCAACAGCAAGGGGGGGGGGGGGGGTAAAGTTTTATTCAAAGTTTTAAAAAAACTTTTCATTAGATGTTCCGAAGCGGGATCGAACCCACGACCTCATGCTCGAAAAAAAACGGGAGACTCCGGCCACACGAGCGTAACTAAATATAGTAGCTTAGAAACTATGTTTCTATCGTTACAGCAGACGCTAAAGTATTTTATGGTATATATGCAAAACGCAATGCAAGAACAAATGAGAACACAAGGAATTCTCATTCAAATGCTCGCTTCGCAACAATCCAAGTAATGGCTCTCCTACGAGTTTCACTCTGGAATGCAAATGGCATTCCCCGTCACAAAGTGGAGTTATCAAAATTTCTCCAAGACAATAAAATCGACATAATGCTTCTTGCAGAAACTCACTTGACGGACTAATACAATTTTCAAATACCTGGGTATGCATTTTACGGCACAAATCACCCAGATGGCAAAGCCCATGGTGGCACTGGCATCCTCGTCAGAAGCCGCATCAAGCATTACCCACTATCAGGATTTTCGGAAAACTACCTACAAGCCACATCGATATGTGTAGAGTCTAAACGAGGCAACATCACTCTGTCCGCGGTTTACTGTCCCCCACGTTTCGCAATATCAGAAAATCAATTCCTAGATTTCTTTAATATTCTTGGTCAACGCTTCTTGGCTGCGGGTGACTATAATTCGAAACATCCCCACTGGGGCTCCAGACTGACCAATCCCAAAGGGAAGCAACTCTACAGCGTACTCACGCGCGCATCAAACAAACTCGACTATGTATCTCCGGGTAGGCCTACATACTGGCCGGCAGATCCAAAGCAATTACCCGATCTTTGCTATAACAGACTTTGCTATAACAAGAAAAGTTCCACAAAACTTGGTAACTGCAGAAGCCCTTGCTGACTTGTCGTCTGACCATTCTCCAATAATATTCACCCTTCTGGAGTGCCCTCATGTTAGAGAATATCCTCGGAGACTGACATCACACAAGACAAACTGGCTCAAATACAAAAAATATATCAGCAGTCACATCGAGCTGAGCCCAACCATAAACAGCGAAGAAGACATCGACAATACAGTTCAAGCCCTCACCTCTATCATTACTGCCGCTGCTCATCACTCAAACCCCCAAACGACAACAACAGCACCTCAGCAAGATCGTAGATTGACAAACAGTTACATTGACCGGCTGGTCACAGAAAAGCGGCGTGCAAGAAGAGAATGGCAAAGCTTTAGATCGCCTGTCGCAAGACTTGCAGAACGCGTACTTCGCAAAGCACTCGAAGCCGAAGAGCAGCTAGCACATAGCCGTTATATCGAAAAATTATCGCCTACAAGCACCAAATTTCCCCTATGGAGGGCACGCGCCAGCATAAAGCCACCTGCAAAGGTCAGACAGGAAGATGGGCCCGCAGCGACGAAGAAAAGGCAACTGTCTTTGCACTTCACCTTAGAAATGTTTTCCAGCCAAATCCTCCAACCAATGGCTATGAACTTCCATTGGTTCCGACCGCCGCACAAACTGAACCAATCAAAGTTCATTCGCAAGAAATAAAAAAACGCCATCGGAGAGCTAAGTCCCAGAAAAGCTCCTGGACATGACCTTATTACACCTAAAATGATTATGGAACTTCCAAGTCCCGCCATTACATATATCTCAAGACTTTTCAATGCTGTTCTGCGATGTGGATACTTTCCAACTCAGTGGAGGAAGTCCACAATCATAATGATTCAGAAACCAGGAAAAGATAAAACACAAGCGTCATCATACAGACCCATTAGTCTGCTACCTTGCCTGTCAAAACTATTTGAGAAGATCCTACTCAGTAAAATTGATGGCCATGCACAAAATATCATTCCCTCACATCAATTTGGGTTTAGAGCAAAGCACGGGACTATTGAGCAAGTCAACCGTTTAACTTCAGACATTCGGACTGCGTTTGAGCACCACGAATACTGCTCTGCAATTTTCTTAGATGTTGCCCAAGCATTTGACCGCGTTTGGTTGGATGGTCTTATATTCAAGATAAGGACAATGCTTCCCCCAAATACTCACAATGTACTAGAAAGTTACGTCAGTAACAGAGTATTTACAGTTCGTCAAAATGAGTACACAACGGAAGAGTTCACTATAGGAGCCGGAGTGCCGCAGGGTAGCGTAGTCGGTCCTCTTCTATATGTAATGTACACTGCCGACATACCAACAGACCCTCGACTTACAATAAGTACTTTTGCGGATGATACGGCAATATTAAGCAGATCACGATGTCCAATTAACGCAACAAGTCTGCTGGCAAGCCACCTTGCTAAAGTGGGAGAGTGGCTGGCCAACTGGCGCATAAAAATCAACGAGCAAAAGTGTAAGCATGTGACGTTCACACTCAACAGAAGCACCTGTCCCCAGCTATCCTTAAATTTAACCCAGATCCCGCAATCAAACGATGTTGTATACCTAGGTGTGCACCTCGATAGAAGGCTCACATGGCGCAAACACATAGAGTCGAAAAAGCTTCAAATCAAGCCAAAGGCCAACAGCCTTCACTGGCTAATCAACTCGCGTTCCCCTCTTAAACTGGAATATAAAGTCCTACTGTACAAAAGCATCATAAAGCCTGTATCCACAACGACCTCAGCATCCCATTGGTCGAAACTGAAATAGAGCAACTTAAACAAAAATATTCTGAGAAGCTTCTCACCCACCCAAATCAACTTGCAAAATCTCTTTCCATGCTAGCAACGCATTCTCGCCCCAGGAGAAATGACCTACCAACCCATCGACTGACTTGAAGGGCCGCAGAACACAAACTAACTCCAACAGGGGATGGTTTATATAATAGCTTCTAGATTAAGATATGAAAAATTATTGTTAGACTCATTAAGAGAAGATTCAATAAATACTAAATAAGCTTAAAAAAAAAAAAAAAAAAAATACGCTGCACATTTGGCGGAACCGGCCGGATCGGATGACTATAGCATATAGCTGTCATAGGAACGATCGGTCGATAAACTAGTCTTAGTGAGAAAAACATTTTTGTTTTTAATGGAAACGCGGCTTAAGTACGTATTTCTTAGTTTACTATCCTTTCCCATGATTTCACTAAGTTTGGTCGAAATCGGATGACTATAGCATACAGCTGCCATAAGAACGATCGGTCGAAAAACTAGTTCTAGTGAGAAAAACTTTTTTGTTTGTAATGAAAACATCCTTATCTTTGGCATATACTTATTTTATATACTTTTACACGATTCTGCAAAGTTCGGTCGAAATCGGATGGCTATAGCATATAGCCCCCATAGGAACGATCGGTCGAAAAACTAGTTCGAGAGAGGAAAACTTTTTTGATTTTAATGAAAACGTCCTTTTTATTGGCATATTCTTATTTTATATACTTTAACACATTTCTACAAAGTTTTATCAAAATCGGATGACTATAGCATATAGCTGCAGTATGAATGATCGGTCGAAAAAGAAGTTCTAGTGAGAAAATCTTTTTAGTTCTTGGTGGACTCGCTGAGCGACTCAGAGCAGCTATCCTTAGCGTCTGACTCGGCTTTTGTTGATGGTACACATTGAGTGGTAAATGAGGCTGCTCTGCGCGAATGAGCACCGCCTCCAGTAACAATCCATCCTAGTTGAGTTTTGTGAAGAAAAGAAGACCAAGACTCAATTTAATCTGGCCAACGCAGAGGAGATAAAAAAGGAGACCTGTCCCGATAAGCATGTCTACTTGCTAAGAACTGTTGAATGCAGGATCAGCCAATTTAAAATTTGAGGGTTTTTTCCAACTATCGATATTCACTGAGCACTGAGACTGATTTTCAGTAATAGAAGGAATTACTAACGGAACGATGTTAGTTGAATAGTCAGAAGTTTGTGAATGCAAATTAATGTTCACCGAATAATCTTCTGAAACCAAACTTGAGTCTCCTAGGCCAGAGATTGAGGCAGAGTCTTTGGTTTTCTAAAGTTGCAGCTGATGAGCTAGTAAATTGTGCGCTGTAAAAAAGTTTAGTATGGCATTAAAAGCTTGTACAATGTAAATAACTTCGTAAATCGAAAGTGTACATTTTAAAAGCTTTCAGACAAAAAAGACCAATTTTAACTAGAACTTTTTTTAGTTTTGGAATGCTGAGCTTGAAAATCGATTTCAAAAAATTGAGCTGTGCTGTTGTTGAGTTGAGGAATTTTTAATTTTTTTAGAAGTCGAAAACATTTCTTGATTATTTTCTCTGACCTGACTCTCTTTTTATATTGACAAAAAGAAAATGAATAATAGTTTTTATTCTTAAATATTTTTCCTAGGCGTGTAAAACATTTATTCGGGCATTTTCGGGCAAAAATCTATTTTCTAAGTATTTTTGCCGATTTAAAATCAATGTTTATAGCTATTATTGGAAATTCAATAAACTTTCGATTCATATCTTGCTTAATGGCATTTTCATGTTTCTAAATTGAGAAATTAATTAAAACGTAAGTGTTCCTACCGAACGTGGTATACAAATTCATATTTTTAAAATCGATTTTGAGTTCAGAATCTAAAAAAGAATTAGAAAAATTATAGCAGAAATTCGTTAATTTTTTTATTTTTGTTACCTAGTTTAACTAGTTAAACGAGGAATTTTCAACTTAAGGGGGGAAAACACTTTGCGGAAAAAAAATTTTCGACTTTTTTTTTTTGCAAATTTTTGTAGCTTGGATATTCAAAAATATCCCCCTAAAAGGATTTTCAAAAATTCGAAATAGTTTAGAAGATACAGTCCTTTTAATGACCCAAAGTGACCCGATTTGCCTAGCAACTGCAAACTTTAAACGCGTTTATCTCGAAACCACGTTTTTCAAACTGGTGGCCACGATTCAGAGGAAACCAGTGGACCGATTTTGCTCCGGAAGTGCTTATACGACGCAGAATTGTCGTCGCTATCGTTCGGCCCTCCAACTTTTGGATACCTATATTTTAAGTGTTTTTTTTTTACACTACACTACAAAAAAAAAGGCCAAAAAAAATTTTTTTTTCAAATGTCCGCCATTTTGTCAAAAAAAATTTCAATTTTTTTTTCGGAGGGCCGAACGATAGCCACATTAGTTCTAAACATAACAGCATTTTTCTTTTTTTTTTCAAATAATCCCAAGTGCTGCAACCATGGACACCATGTGGGCACCTTTTTTTTATTCATCATTTTTCGGAGGCCGATAACTTTCTGAACGGCCCTCATATTGACAAAAAAAATTTTTATATTTTCCTTTCATTCATTAACTATTTAATAAAAAAAACAAAAATAAAAAATCTCATACTTTTTTTTCTGGAATTTTTTTAAAAACCATCTACTTTTGCTCATCGCAAAGTGTGTTCCCCCCTTAAATACCATTTTGTCACCAATTCTCTTGGTTTCTGCAATAACTAAATCAAAAATTTTTTACTTTTTCTTGTTTTAAGTAGTTAGGTTATCAAATTGGCGAGCCGAAGCTGATAACATCCTTAACCTTATCAATATATCGTGAGCGTTAAGGTAGGAATGAACAAGAAAGCAACTTCGCGCAGAATATTATCACTTGAAGAGAGAATTAGAATTAATTAGAACAGGGGTGCCCAGAACGAGCTTACCAGCGCGTAAAAACCAATACACATACACCAAATATATTTCAAGCAATAACAACAAAATGAGATAGAGAGAACCGATTTTTGTTTTTGTGTGTGTGTGTGCGGCAAGCGTTCGGTTGTACGCATAAGCACTTTGTTGTTGTGTTCGAGATTACGAGAGACATAGGAGAGGGAGAATAGAGACACATATGAAGTTGTTGTTGCAGGTCAGAGCGCGCCAACAACAAAACATAGAGCACGCATAAGATTTGTTTTTGGTTTTTGCTTGCTTATGGCTCGCGCAAAATGTATACGCGCAGGCTATCCCTTTGCGTAGAACAACAACACAAGCGTGTCTCGCGTAATGGGCATGGGCGCCCCTGAATTAGAATATGAAACACTATTTTCAACAATCGTACATAATATTTTAACATTTATTTCAAAATTCCTCGTCTCGTAAGTGCACTCCTGTTAGCTTGATGCAAAAGTCGAAATAATTTCCAGCGTTTTCTGAAATTCTTTATTATTGCACATTTATTGTGCTTTGCATATAATTGGTGACCTAGGATAATTGGGCTCCTGGGGGGAAGGACCCCTTCAGCCCCCATTGCTCCCCCCCTAGATCTGCTACTGAAGTCAAGTCTTTAACTTAAACTCTGATCCTAGCATAAATTATTTTACATGTAGACTTTGTCATTGAACAAATGTGGCATCATCCACATCAGTACACTCTGTACTCTCTTGTATTGTTTTTTCGTTGCTCTGCCTCTTCAAATTCCATTTCCATGTGGAGTTGGAAAATTCGTTTATTCATAATCATTCAGTGTCCGCAAATAATTAAATACACAAATCAAATGTTGGAGCCAGCTGTTTGTATAACGATAAAATATATCGATAATTCCAACCGCTCTCAACTCGCGGTTAACTTTGACCAGTAGCATGACACACTAACGACACATTGAGAAATCGGGTCTTAAACGCAAAACATTAACGTTTACATGAAAATCGAGTCGATAACCGGAACAGACCCGAAATCACTTCAAAACCAAAACTGGATGCATTGAAAACTCTTCACGAATGCAGGAGCACAAACATCAACTTCCATAAATAGTTGAAAACTACAGAAATCTTTTTGCAATGACAAACTAAATTCGAAAAGTATTTGCGACTAAAAATATTTTTACCACTTCAAGATTTAATTCAAAGAGAACAATTTCCAACAGCAATATATTTCCTTCATGTAAATTTTTTGAAAATTGACTAAAAATATTGATGCAGACTAGCAGTGTAAGCATATTTTATTTTTCAGGCATATGTAACAACTTTGCTGGCTCCTTTATATGAAGAATTGGGAACTGAGTTGGACTCTGAAGAACCGTGGAAAACAGATCTGCGCGCTCTAGCAAAAACATTTTTGTGCAGAGCCGGTTACAGCTCATGTATTAAAGAAGCACAAACGGCATTCAAAGTTTGGCAAAACAGTTCCGATCCAGATCACGAGAATCCGTTTGTATAGTACTACTCGTTATATTACTGGCGTTAACGATACTTTCGTTCTAGGGTGCCCAATCAGTATATTTGTCCCGTTTTCAAATGGGGATCCATGGAGGAATGGGAATTTGGCTTACAACGTGTAATACATTTTCCAAGCTCACGGGTAAAGAGTGAAAGAACATATTTGCTGAAAACACTTGCTGGCTGTCCATTACAACCCGAAAAAATAAATCGGCTTCTTCAATTGACGGTTCTCAATCAAAACATCAACTTCTCCGAGAACGATATCTTTCTAATTTTCAACATGTTAACCGGTGGATCCAGTGGGTACACTACGCTTTTCAACTTTCTTTCAGAGAACTGGACTGCCATACGCCAAAAGTAAGTAGGTTATGTATGTTTTTTGCTCTTGCTGTAGCAGCCCTGCGATAGCGAACTTTTTTTTGCTCATAACTTGACTGCCGCTCCTCCCATCTTTACTAATCCTTTGTAAGATCGATAACTGGAGCTGATTACTAAAAATGTTTGGAAGGTAAAAGGTGCAAAATGCGGAAAATATGAAGTTTTTTTACTTGCGGGTTAAACAAGGGACGTGGAAAAAATTAAAAATAAACTTGATCTGCCGACCAGTATAATGAATTTATGTCCCATACATGTCGAGTTTGTAGCTTTTACCATCTCTGAGATATGTTGTTCATTCGTTTAGTCTGGCGGACGTGGCTTTATAAACTCGGCTGTTGATGCTCATTAAGAATAAATGCTTTATATGGTCGGAGAGGATGTCTTCTGGATATGTACATACTACATACATACTACTGTACATACTAAAGAGCTGCACGAGTGATTCCGGAATCTTATGATTACAGGTTATTACAGGTAAAAAGTAGTCATTTTTGAGTACAACGATTACCTTTTTGGTAATCATGTAATCGTTTGTTTGATAACGACTATATCCGATTACAACTCCTGATTTGTTTCCGAGTAGTACTCATGTAATCGTCTTAAAAATTGAGTCGTAGTAAGCCAATTTTTGCTGCTGCTTTCAACTCTGCTTCTACTAGTTTCCTTATATTGATACTAGCAAATAACCCGGCTTGCTTCGCAACGCCGCCGTTAGTTAAGCAATTTTAACCGATAAGGATATCAGTTTTTCTTTTCCGACTTGGTGGTGGATTTCACAAACTGGAAAATATTTGACCGAATCTTACATCGACTCAAAGCAGAGATTAACTCTTATGCCCCGCCCGCGGTTAAAAATAAAGCCTCTCCTGACATTTCCGATCTTGGTGGTGAAATAAAAAATTTTTAAATAAACCCCAATTTAATAAAAATCGCCCCATAAATAAGGATTGGCCTTGAACGCACGATTTGGGACATGTTCCACCAATTCTCCAACCATTCCTCAAAGATCAGTAAAATGAAAAACGGCAGCCCGAGTTACCGTTATCATTATTTCTTATATTATCCCTACAAACCAAGTTTAAAGCCAATTGGATGACTTTGAGGAAGTTGCATTGCAGTCGGATGAACGCTATAATTTTTCAAATTTCGCGGTTTGTGTACCATTTTCCGCCCATTTCTTCAACTTACAAACCCTTCCGGGCAAGCGTCCACCATTCCACTAAGTTTCACTGAAATCAAAAATTGGTAATTTTCTAGTCTTGACCCGTTTGTTCAAAAAATTCTGAAAAAAATATCCTCGATGGACCGCGAATTTACAAGAACTATGTCGTCTTCAGATCGCGGGGGACTCCCGCGGTTCAATGGTAAAAATTGTTTGAAAGCTGCATTTTGTTGTATAAAAAACAGATTGTTTTTTGCCTTAACTGTCATTATTTCTAAAAAATAATTTATATTTATTTGTATAGATGTGCTATTTACCGACTTTTTCTTCGTTTCCTAGTATGAAAATGGCGCTATACATTGAATGAAAGTGAAAGTGAAATAACACCCGCGGGCTTTATTTCACTATTAGGAGTGAAATAACGCCCGGGGGCGATATATCACCTGGCGTTATTTCATGCCCCCTCTTTTAAAGCCCACTGGCAACGTTTCAACGTTTCTAGGTATAAGATCAATTATTGTGATCAATAGACATGGAACCATTTAGATTATAAAGGTCTTTTAACATTTATAGAAGTAAACCTTAATGGCCATACTACTAATAGTATGTCCTAAACAATTTTTTAAAATTTATATCCTTCAATTAAGTTTGCCACACTAAGGTCATCTGGTCACTTTGACTATCAACACTTTCAGGATCGAATTAAAGTGAGTGAACTTAAAAAATTGTTTAGGACATACTATTAGTAGTATGGCCATTAAGGTTTACTTCTATAAATTTTAAAAGACCTATATAATCTAAATGGTTCCATGTCTATTGATCACAATAATGGATCTTATACCTAGAAACGTTGCTATGCGGCGTACTGTTCAAAGTAGCGCCGCAGGCAAAATTTTTTTTTAAATCGCGCGATTTTTAAAAAAAATTTAGCCAATTCAAAAAACTCGCACTTTATTTTTTGCTTCTTCTTATGAGCTCCTTTCTGGACGGTCATTATCTTCCTACACCGGAAACGTCCATTCGCTGCCGTGCACTTTGAACCGCATTTTGGACACGTTTTTGACTTTAAAATGCAGTCGTGATCTTCCACAAATTGCATTATCTCCTCATCCGACTTAGCGAAAAACTTCATTAGCGTATTTACGCGACTTGGGCAACTCATTTTTCGTCGATGTGATTGGTGGTCAGAGTTTACAACGAATATTTTGCTTACCAGAAACAATTTTTTCAATTTATAAATGACAGTTAAGGCAAAAAACAATCTGTTTTTTATACAAAAAAATGCAACTTTCAAACAATTTTTACCATTGAACCGCGGGAGTCCCCCGCGATCTGAAGACGTCATAGTTCTTGTAAATTCGCGGTCCATCGATGATATTTTTTTCAGAATTTTTTGAACAAACGGGTCAAGACTAGAAAATTACCCAAAAATTTGCCAAATATCGCGGTTTATGCACCATTTTCCGCCCATTTCTACTACTTCCCGGGCCAGCGTCTATCCAATCCCCAAAGTTTTACCGAGATTAAGAATTTTGCAAATATTGCGGTTCTTGAACCATTTTCCACCTCCAGGTCCACCTACATGTCCACATCCATTGCCACCTCCATGGCCACGGCCACCTCTATGGCCACAGATCACAGAACTGAGTTTTGTCGTAAAAAACAAACAAGAAAAACAAAACACCGATAGCAAAGCCTGTATGATTGAATAAAATATTGGAAAATAACAAAAACTAACATGTTACTACTCGCCGAGTACGATTAAAAATGAGAATGATTACTGTCATTTTACTAAAAGTAATACATTTACACAAAAACAATTGTGTACCTTTGGAGCAGAGCATAAAAACTAATTTATTTTTGGCATTTAATTTGGGCGAAGTTTGGTTTGAACTAGAGTTGGGCGGGTGTCGAAAATTTTTAACACTACACGGCTCTTACACGAATGACATATTTAAAACACACAAACCATACGCACGGTTTACAATTTTCTAAACAAAACAAAACACGACACACATTATTTTATTTAATGTAAAAAACATTTATATATTAACTTGCAGTTTTTGACTGGCTCGAGGTCTTATTATGCTATTTGCATAACTTTAAGCAGAGGCACACACACCACACAACAAAAGAGGCAGGTTGATCGGACGGCCGTTTCATGGGGTACCAATCCTTACTCATCAGCGATCTTCAACCTGAAATGTCAATCAAAAGAGCAGTCTCTCCATGCCAGCGACGGCAAAGGACAGCCTAATGAAGACATTTCCTTTTGTATGTGCGTGTGGCCTCCTTTTGGACTTTGCACTCAGTGTGCAGCCATCGGCCGCCACGTCTGAAGCAAAAACCAAATTTTTGTGTACATATTGCATACAAACAGGAGTTTTTGTTGTTTTAATTGAAACTATTTTAATTAAGTTTATAACAACAAAGCGGTGCCATGCGTTTTGTACTTTTATGAATAACTAGCTGAATACCCGGCGTCGCCCGGGCTCTTATGATTCTTAAGAGAGCGATTATATTCCATCTAGTGCAGACTGCATTTGGTAAAAACATTTTGGACCGTTCGATCTTTTTCTCTATATAATCGTCTTCATGATAATCTAAAATCATGAATATTTTGCAAATTTCGTGAGTTTTTTGACCGTTTGGTTAATATTTCCTATTTACCCGTCTACAATTGACGTCTATCACAATAATCCAGGCTCAAATCGAAAATTTGCAAATTTCGCAATATTTTAGACCGTGTAATCTACAGCTTCCATTTACCAACGCCGGCATTGTAATATAAGCCCTTAGCGCTTTCATAAATACTCATAAGGTTATTTTGCAAATTTCGCGATTTTTGGACCTTAGAAACCTTCGCGGGCAAGCGTTGCCCAAAATTTTATGGCAATCGGATGAACGGTATAGTTTTTGAAATTTGGCGGTTTTATGACCATTTCCGGACCCATTTCTTCAATTAAGATACCTTCGCGGTCAAGCGTCTAACCATTGACCAAAATTTTAACGTAATCTGATGAACGGTAAAGTTTTTGAGCTACCTCGGTTTTTGGTCTATCTCCAGCCCATTTCTTGAAATCAGAATCCTTCAAGCGCAAGCGTCCAAACATTCTCCAAAGTTTTATAGCAAACGAATATTTTGCAAATTTCGCGGTTTCTTCTACTTGCAACCCTTCCCGGCAAGCGTCGATCAATTTCCCAAAGTTTTAGCGAAAACGTAAATTTTGCAATTTTCGCGGTTTTTTGACCGTTTTCCCCAAATTTTTTCAACTTAGAAACCTTCCCTGGCAAGGCTTCATCCATTCCCAAAATTACATTGCAATCGGATGAACGGTTTAATTTTGCAAATTTCGCTGTTTTGGGACCATTTCACAGACATGAGACATAGCCTATGACACTTTCCTGATCGACATGAACATACTGTGAAAAATTCGTGAAGATCGGTTCAGCGGTTTAGACGCCCATAAGGGACAAACATACAAACATACTTTCACTTTTATATAGATGTATAGATTTTTAAATGCCATTTTACTGTTAACTTTAAGTTTTTGACTGGCTCGAGGTCTTGTTATGCTATTCGCATAACTTTAGAAAAAAAATTAAAAGCAATGGACAGATTTGTGAGGTTTTTTAGTGTTTTGTTGCTGGATCATTATACATGACTAGCCTTCTTTACTGTTTCTAGAATCGAAAACATATTAGATTCTCTACCACCCATTGCATACTTTGGGGCACCAGCAATAAAATCTCCATTGAAAAAAAAAATCGCTGAATTGTTTGGGATGGTTCATTTCAAAGCTAAGGAGTGGTACTTTCCGATGGTATCAAAGAGAGTCCAAGCAATAGAATAGATTCCCCGAAAAATGCGCCTAAAAAGGGATAAAATAGGCACTTTTAGCAACTTTAAGCACAAATTACTGAAATCTCGACAATATGGACAATTTCTGAAACATTTTTTTTTAAATCGATGTTTATTTTTTAAACTTGGTCTAGCCAAAAATACCATTCTTCAAAAATTTTCAAAAAAAATTATGTTAAAGCTGCATCTTTCCCAAAATTTTTGAAGGATAGAGCGTGTTGATCGGGCAATAAACACCGGAGGTATAGCCATTTTTGTAAGGCAACCTCAAATATTTTTTTAATGAACGAAGCAAACTCTTACTTCATGACTTTATTTCCACAAAGCAATCAAAGTATTACAAAACGTCAAAGGAAACCTTAACAGATGGAGTTCTTATAGTGACTTTAGACTTATCGAAAAATTTCGTGTTTGTTGTTTAAAAAGCCGTTCAAGGCTTTCAATGGAATAACAATCAGGCTACAGTTCACCCAAAAGTGATTTATTTTCGAAATTCTGAAACACAGAAGGTTGACAACGTATCGTTGGTTGGAATTTCCGACTGTTTGGATCATGACACTACAGCCGTTTACTTGTACAGTAGTGAAAGAAATAAAATATTTTTCTAATAGAGCTCCACAGCAGTACAAAAACAAAAAAAAAATTTTTGTAATCCTTCTAAACCATTTGAAAGATTTTGGCGTTGCAGCAGACTTTTTTTCCAAAGCTCATGAGTGCCTGTGACGATGAAGGCGGTAGTCTGAAGCGATTGGCTAGACGATATTGTCTCCAACAGGGAATAAGAAGTGAAATTTTAACGGCAAAACAATTATTTGAAAGGGCAAAAGAAAATCTAAAAACCTTAACGTTTTCTTTAGCCCATCCAGCGAATAGGAAGAGTATGCGGAATCCTCTTAATAAATTGTAAAGGTTGTCTTACAAAAATTGCTATATTTATTGCCCAATCAACTTTTTCCACGCCTCAAAAGTTTTAGTAAAGATGCAGCTTTAACATTGATTTTTTGGAAAGATTTTGAAGAATGGTATGTTTTGCTAGACAAAGTTTAAAAAAAAACATAGTTTTTTAAAAAATCTTTTAAAATTTTTGAATTTTTTTTTTCGAAAGAGATTCAATTCCCAAATATTGAAAAAATATCATATATATCTAGCTTTTACCGTTTTAAAAATTTTTCACTTTGAAAAAGCCCCTATTTTCACTATTAAAAGGTTTTAAAACCTACAAAGGAGATCCAATCAAGCTCAACATTTTTTTGGCAAGCTTTTCTAAGCATAAGGTCTCTCTCCGCTGAATTTTATCCGAATCGGAGATATAGTGCTCAAAAGGTACTTTTTTCACTTGGACTGGCCCATATAAACTTTATAGGGTCGGAGATGCTTCCATCTGCCTGTTACATACTTTTTTACAAACTTAATATACTCTGTGTCCCATTGGTACAGAGTATTACAAAAAAAAATTGATGAATGTTAACTTCGGCTCGACCGAAGTTTTGTGTACCCTTGCAGTTTTTATTTCTAAATAAGACAACTTTTCGGACCTTACTTTTCTATGGGAGCTATATAGATACTATATAGATGTCCGATTTTGACCAAACTTAGTGTAATTTTGTATGACAGCTATACTATATAGATGTCCGATTTCGACCAAATTTGCTGGAATCATGGAAAAGCATAGTTAACTTAGAAATACAAAGCTTGGAGGCGATTCCATTGAAAAAAAAATTTTTTCTTGCTAAAACTAGTTTTTCGACCGATCGTTCCTATGACAGTTATGCTATAGTAATCCGATCCGTCCGATTCCGAAAAATGTGCAGCGTATATGTACCAAAAGACTTCGTGTAAAGTTTTGTGAAGATAGCTTTCAAACTGACGGAGGAGATAGCATAGAAACAGACAGACGGACAGACGGACGGACGGACAGGGCTTAATCAACTCAACTGGCTGATCAAGAATGTATACTTTATGTGGTTGGAGATTCTTCCTTCCATGCGTTACAAACATCCGGACAATTTTATAATACCCTCTGCAAGGGTATAAAAATACAATGTTCTGAAGAGCGACGCCCTAATCACCTAGCGGTATGAAATATACCTAACATAGTGCGGAGTATAATTAATCCACTGTTCGCTATAAATTTTCTCCACTTTTTATGGCTTTAAACGATTTAAAGTGATTTTTCTCTGCTTTTTACTGAACACAATTATTAGATTCATTTCGAATATCAATTCGCTTTTTATAAGTATTCATTCATTCCCACTTGACTACCCCTATATGTCGCCACTGGTGGAATACTATGTACTTTCATTGTATTTAACTACACCTCAAATTAAAATCATTTCTTTTAAGGTTTGAAAACAAAACAAACTTATGGGACAGCTTGATAAGCTCAGCCACCGGAGTTTTTTCTACACAAAAAGGATACGACATGGTAAAAAAATTGTACGAAGAACATGCTGGAGAGTTTGGCAGTGCTCAGCACATCATTGAAAAGTCACTTCGTAACATCAAAGAGGAAGCACAATGGAGTGACCAAAATCTTCCGGTTATTGAAAAGTGGTTAGATGACTACTTATCCAGAAATATGGATCCGAATCAAAAATTATTTGAAGTCTAGTCGTGTATCGACTAGATTGAAGCTGTAGTATATATAATTCATTATACCGCACATACTAATAAAAAAACATTGTTCTTTTAATGCATTTTGGGGTTTAATAAAATTACCTTCGAATTATTTGGGTTTCTTGCAAAAACATTGCAAATAAAATATATGTATATCAATATGGCAAGCTAAATTTTGTATGTATGGCAATCATTCTTAATTTTTCCAGTTAGTTTTGCAGGTTCGGAGCGGAAGTCAATAATATAACAATTGTCGCCATTTAATATTCGTCGCCTTCTCCAAGATCGGTCGTTGAGTCGATACCAACCTCCTCGTAATCTTTCTCAAGTGCTGCCAAGTCCTCGCGCGCCTCGGAAAATTCGCCCTCCTCCATTCCCTCACCAACATACCAGTGAACGAAAGCGCGCTTGGCGTACATTAAATCAAACTTGTGATCTAAGCGAGCCCAGGCTTCAGCAATGGCTGTAGTATTAGACAACATGCACACGGCCCGCTGAACTTTTGCCAGATCCCCACCAGGAACCACAGTTGGTGGCTGATAGTTGATGCCCACCTTAAATCCAGTCGGACACCAGTCCACAAACTGAATTGACCGCTTCGTCTTAATCGTAGCAATGGCCGCATTAACATCCTTAGGCACCACATCACCGCGATAGAGCATGCAGCAGGCCATATACTTGCCATGACGGGGATCGCATTTGACCATCTGGTTGGCTGGCTCGAAGCATGCATTTGTTATTTCGGCCACAGTTAATTGCTCGTGATAAGCTTTCTCAGCGGAAATTACTGGCGCATATGTAGCTAGGGGGAAATGAATGCGTGGGTAGGGCACCAAATTGGTTTGGAACTCAGTTAAGTCCACATTCAGTGCTCCGTCAAAGCGCAACGAAGCCGTTATGGAGGAAACTATTTGGCCAATTAAGCGATTGAGGTTCATGTAGGTCGGACGTTCAATGTCCAAGTTACGACGGCAGATGTCGTAAATAGCTTCGTTGTCGACCATAAATGCGCAGTCAGAGTGCTCCAAGGTGGTGTGGGTGGTCAAAATAGAATTGTATGGCTCGACGACGGCTGTCGACACCTTGAATATGACAAACAAATGGTCAATACTTAATAAAACTTTTATGTCATATACCTACTTGGGGTGCCGGGTAGATGGAAAACTCCAATTTCGATTTTTTTCCATAATCCACTGACAGACGCTCCATCAGCAGAGATGTGAATCCAGAGCCTGTGCCTCCGCCGAAAGAATGAAACACCAAGAAACCCTGAAGACCGGTGCATTGATCAGCTAGCTTACGGATTCGGTCTAGCACCAAGTCAACTATCTCCTTTCCAATGGTATAGTGTCCACGTGCATAGTTATTAGCAGCGTCTTCTTTGCCCGTGATCAACTGTTCCGGATGAAATAGCTGCCGATAAGTACCAGTACGCACTTCATCAACTACTGTTGGCTCCAAATCTACGAATACTGCACGAGGAACATGCTTTCCAGCGCCAGTCTCACTAAAAAATGTGTTAAAGGAGTCATCGCCTCCCCCAACTGTTTTATCGGAGGGCATATGACCATCTGGCTGAATTCCATGCTCAAGGCAGTATAGCTCCCAGCAGGCATTGCCGATCTGGACACCAGCTTGTCCGATGTGAACCGAAATGCATTCTCTCTGTAATTTAAAAATTAATTAAATGTAATTGTTAGTACAATTCAGTGTGATGCGCGTGCGCATGTATCGTAATAAGAACATCAAGGTAAACAGGCCAGACCGCACATTAAAATGCTTAAAGTGTCTTTAATAGGACTAGTTTGCAAAAATAAGACAAGTAAGAAAGTCGGTCAAGCCCGACTTTTATATACTCTGTACCAACTAAAATTCGTTCTCAGTATGAGTAGAGCTTGACTGTCGATCATCCCATCTTTACGAATAATTTGAGGGATCAATAAATAGTTCTGGTTACCAAATATGTCAAGAAGGTACGAACCATCTTTCTACAAAACTGTGGAAGATATGAAGTCCTTCCCAAATTGCGAGAAAATTATTGATCTTGTACACTTTCCTGATTTCGATTTTTTTGGCTGCATTGATATGTGTTCAGTCGCATAAGAATGATAAATTTAGAAATTTTTGCCCGGTGTGACCTCCATAAAATACTGCAAAATTGATTCCGCTAAATCTTGAACACAAGAGCTGATGGAGCCAAACCAAGACCAGTTTTGGAGTCAGTGGACAAAAGTTTTATTTACATATTACTGAACAATGAAAAATTAATAATAGTATCATTAATTTTCGATCTACAAGCGGCTTAAATTTCACATTTTTATATCCCGGAGATCTTGCCGGGCAAACACCTGTAATATAAATTACACAAGGCAACAAAATTAGACTTTTTACAGTATCTTGAAGGGTTGGTATTGATTCTTGATGCTTTTCGTGTGCTAAGCAAGGCTGCGTTTCCAAAAATTGTCCATCACGTCGAGATTTTTAGTAATTTGAGCTTAAAGTTGCAAAAAGTGCCAATTTTTACCTTTTTTAGAAGCGTTTTTCGGGGAATCTATTCTATTTTTTGGACTCTCTTTTATACCATCGGAAGTACCACTCCTTAGCTTTTAAATGAACTATCCCAAACAATTCTGCGAGTTTTTTTTCAATGGAGATTTACCTCTTTTAGCACTTGTGTAAGAATCCATAAATATCCTATTTATTGCTGGTGCCCCAAAGTATGCAATGGGTGGTAAAGACTCTAATATGTTTTCGTTTCTAAAAACAGTAAAGAAGGCTGGTTATTTGTAATGAAACAGCAACAAAATACTAAAAAAAAACCTCACAAATCTGTCCATTTTTGGCCTTCGTCTGTGAAATTTATTGTAATCGCCTCTCTTTAAGCATTAACAGGAGGTTTTCTTTAGAATGTTGTTGCTGGTTTATTACAAATAAATAGCCAACAGACAAACTGTTAAGTGTATTCTGGCCAAAAAGTTTAAAATGTCGCTATATCTTGAAAATTGAGGGTTATGTGGAAAAACTGATAACAGATTTGGAATCACAACAGCCCAATTACTATCAAAAATGGGAAAATTATTATTTTAAATAATGATTTTAGTAGACGCTGTAGAATACTATTCAGCAATATCAATCCTAGTCCAGCTAAATTTGCAATAACGAGAAAGCAAAGTTAACTTCATCTGTACTGAAGTATAAATACACTTGAAACTTTTGTGACCACTGACTTAATTTTGTGACTAATGACTTAATTTATAAGCTTAATGCCGTGCGTCATTGGAATATTAAATAAAAGAAGTAAAACAAAATATATATGGCAGCTCCAAGAAGTGACCATCCGATTTTCGCGGTTTCGCCATATGTGCAGTGTGCAGCTATAAGATGACTCTGTGTAAAATTTCAGCTCGATATCTTCAAAACTGTGAGGCCGGGTAGCTCAGCGGCTAGTGTGCGCGACCGCTGTGCAAGAGGTCGTGGGTTCGATCCCGCCTCGGAACATCTGATGAAAAGTTTTTCTTTGAATAAACTTTACACCCGGACACCCCTCTGCTGTTGGCGCTAGTTGGCATGAAAAGCTTCTCAAACCGCCTTTCGGATTCGGCGTTAAGCTGTAGGTCCCTTTCTCTTGTGCGAAAAATTAGAAGCGCACAAGCCAAGAGATTGAGAGAAGCACGGCTTTGGCCCTTTGGGGCTGTGTCAACCTGACAAGCCTTGGGGCTGTATCAACCTGACATGCCATTTTACTTTACTATCTTCAAACTGAGGGACTAGAGTGCGTAGAAACAGAAAGACGGACGGACGGACAAAGCTCAATCGACTCAGCTCTCCATGCTGCTCAAGAATATATATATTTTATGTGGTCGGAGATGATTACTTCTATGCGTTACAAACTTCTGGGCAAAACTATAATACACTGAAAAAAATTTTCTTCCTAAATGTTAGGAAATGTTAGGAATGGAAAATTTAGTCAAAAATTTTTAGGCTTTGTTAAGTCTAAAGTCTGGGACTACTTTCCTAAAAATCTTTGCTGTATACACTATAGCATATAGCTTCATAGGAACGATCGATCGAAAAACTAGTTTTAGTGAGAAAAACTTTTTTGTTTTCAATTGAAACGCCTCAAAACGTTGTATTTGTTAGTTAACTATGCTTTTTGGTCGAAGTCGGACATCTATATAGTATAGCTGTCATATAAAAGGAGAGTCTGAAAAGTAGTCTTAGGAAAACTTTTTTGTTTTTAATGGAAATATCCTCAAAACTAGCATGTATTTGTTTTATATGCTCCCACACAATTCTACAAATTTTGGTCAAAATTGGATGACTATAGCGTATAGCTCCCATAGGAACGATCGTCGAAAAACTAGTTCTTGTGAGAAAAACTTTTTTATTTTCTATAGAAACGTCCCTCACGTTAGCATATATTTATTTTATATATTTTTACACAATTCTACTAAGTTTTGTCAAAATCGGATGACTATAGCATATAGCTGCAGTATGAATGATCGGTCGAAAAAGAAATAGTGAGAAAAACATTTTTGTTTTAAATGAAATCGCCTTCAAAAAATGAATATGTTAGTTTGTTATGCTTTTCAATGATTCCACTAAATATGGTCGAAATCGGACATCTACATAGTATAGCTCCCATAAAATAGTAAGGACCTAAAAGTAGTCTTATTTAGAAAAACAAACTGCAAGGGTATAGTAAACTTTGGCCCAGCCGAAGTTAACTTCCCCTATTTTTAATACTCTTTACCAGAAGTACACAGAGTATATTAAGTTTGTGCAAAAGTGTCCGTCAGAGATGGTACGAGACAGAGGTTTGAAATGTATGGAACATAGGTTTGTTATACTTGCAGGCAGATCAAGTTTATTTTCAATTTTGGCCACGCCTCCCGCCCCCGGCCCCGGCAATATCGAAAAAACGTCATATCTCCCACTGTTTTATAGATGGAAGGTTCGAAACTTCTGGACATATTTAGTGTTCGGGATTCCTTATCGATCCGCTGAAGAAATTTTAAAGATTGGATGAACGATATTCGAGTTATAAGAAAAACAAATAATTATAGGCAGCACCGGTCGCAATGGTGATGGGCAGTACTTCACAGGTACAGAGTATGTTATATTCGGGCTTGACCGACTATCTTTCTTGTTATTTCCGACCACATAAAGTATATATATTCTAGATCAGCATGACGAGCTGAGTTGATACAGCCATGTCCGGCTGTTTCTATGCAATTTCCTCCGTCAGTTTGAAAGCTATCTTCACGAAACTTTCCACGAAGTCTTGTAGTACTAATACGCTTAGGCTGTCTTTTCGGTGTTTTGCACGCAGGCTGCCTTTGGAATTCCCAAACAGTTTTGCCGTCGCGGGCATGGAGATACTGCTGTTTGGATAGACATTTCAGGCTCAAGATCGCTGATGAGTGAGGTTGGTCCCTCATGAAACGTCGTCCGATCAACCTGATGCCTCCTTTGTTGTGTTGTGTGCCTCTGTTTAAAGTTATGTCAATAACATAACAAGACCTCGAGCCATTAAAAACTGCAAGTTAATAGTATAAAGGTCGTTTAAACTGTCATAAAATTATTTTTTTTTTTTAAATGCTTTTAGCATTGTCTACATTTTTTAAAATGCTGCGTGGTCCAAAAATCCTTTGAAGTACATCGGTTAAATTTTCTCAGCCTTTTAATGTACCTATCATATAGGGGACGCTCAGTCGATTGGACACATATATTAAATATGTACATTTTTTTTCATATGAAAAAAATGTTACATATTTTTTGATATGTGATAAAATGTGAAAATATTAACATATTTGCTATAGTGGAAATAGGCTAATAACAATACAAAATTAAAAATGTGTGAGTGCGAGGGCTATTCAAAAAGTTCTCTGCTCCAAAGTAGGGTCTTCTAAATAAAGGTTTGTTGATGGTTCACAGCTTGCCGGGAGTCACCATTATCAAAACAGAAAATTGATTAGTATGAATGCCTTTATGGCCCGAAGGTGAACCATAAAAAAATTTGACATTTTAAAATGAGAAATCTATTTTTGACAATTTTTTTGCAGTCCAATGCACAAAAAATAGTACAAAATTGTTTTTTCCAATGTGCGAGGTTCGCTGTGAACCATTTTAAAAAACGTGGTTTCGAGAAAAACGCGTTTAAAGTTTTAAGTATATTGTGAATGCGTTTGTTAGGCAACAACATTGCTTCATAAAAGTGAATATAACTATAAAAATATTCCGAACTTTGAAAAATCCTTTGAGGATAATAGTTTAAAAAAAAAATATGCAAAAAAAAAATTTCTGGACCAGAACCCTTTTCTTAAATTTAAAAAAAAAATTTGAGCAAAACCGATAATTATATTTTGGTGGGCATGTCGAGATCTAATCTCGAAAAAATTGTATTCAAATCATATTAAAATAATGACCCATTCACAGAAGTTAGAAAGAGAGAGTAAGAGAGACCGTAGCAGTTTCAAGCGAAGAATGGGTCTCTTAACTTTGGCTGGTACAGAGTGTATACCAGTCGAGCTTGACCGACATTCATTATTGTTCATCAGTTTTAAGCAATTGGAAACCAACAAAAAGATGGAAATGCCATCAATCTCTGCAAGGCAGGAAGCAATTTGTAGAAGAATCAAAATTTAAACCAATATGGGCTTGTTTGCCCAAATAAAATTTAAATATTAATTACATCCGGTTTTAAGCTCACCAAAAAGGCATCAATTCCGTTACAGCTGACTGAGTTGTGACTTTTGAAACAATTCGTACCATATGGGACTAGTTACAGTTTGAAATTATTTTTTTTGTGCTGCTTGTATTTATTATGGAGAGTTTAAGTGCTACTAGTAAAGATTTCGAGTACGTTAAAAGGTAAAATTGTTTTTGTCAGTCTGCCCAAATTTATATTCAAACAAAAAAAACAGAGGCTCGGGCTAATTCTGCAGCGAGATAACTTGTGTACTCTGCAGATGCTCGATATGAGTGTTAGTTTTTGCGGCAGTCTATTAGACTAAACGGAACACGATTCTTGTGCAACTAAGTACATTAAGTGATTGTTTTATTAACTTTTCATTTATAATAATTGACTTCACAGCCCCCAAAGGGGCCAAATCGAGTTTCTGTCAATCTCTTGGCTTGTGTGCTTCTACAGACTAACGCCGGAACCGAACGGCAAAGTTTCAGAAGCTTTTTCATGGCTAATAAATAAATGATTAAGGTGATCGGAAGTGTAAGTTTTTTTTTAGGAAACCAATGTTTCATTAGATGTTTCGGGGCTGGATCGAACCCATGACCTTTTGCACAGCAGGGAAACAGACTAACTGCTGCGTCACTAATTTTCGTCACTATTGTTGGCTTAAAATGCAGAAGATCCAGTTGGTTAAATCCTTTTCCATAAGGGACCATCTTAAAGATATTTTTTGGGATCACACTTACTCACCATTTTCTTTATTAAAGATTTTTTTCTTTATAACACGAAAATTAAACTTTCAATCCAAGCGCTTGTCTGTAATGAAACACAGCTGGAAATCAACTAGACAAAGCTTCGACATTTGTGCTCCATTTATAGGTTCCACTTAAAACGTGTGTATGTTTGTGTGTACGCTTAAAGAAGCGTTACACTTGAATGTGTCTGCTTATTTGGACAAAAAGCAAATTATATACAAGCACATATGGGACACAATTTTTCAAAACGAATCAATTTAAAGCATTTTTATTCTGTCTCCCAATCAGAGCTGGGAGTGCTGTTTAAAATGTTTTTAAAAAATTTTACCATTAAATCCCGTTGAAATTTGTTTACATTTTTGCACAACTATTTTTTCAAGTTCATTTAAACGTATATATATTCTTGATCAGAATCAACAGACGAGTCGATCTAGCCATGTCCGTCTGTCCGCCCGTCTGTCCGTATGAACAAACATATCTCAGGGATGGTAAGAGATAGCGGATTGACATGTATGCTTCTTATACTTGCAGGCAGATCAAGTTTATTTTCAATTTTTGACAATGCCCCTCCCGCCCCCGCAAATTGGAAAAAGGGTTAAACCTCCCACAGGTTTATAGATAGAATATTCGTCCTTCGGGACATATTTAGAAATCAGGATTATTTATCGATCTGCCAAAAAAAGGGTAAAGATCGGATAAACGGTTGTCGAGTTAAAGGGAAAACAAACAATTATGGGCAGCACCGGTCGCAACGGTGATGGGCAGCACTTCACAGGTACAGAGTATGTTATAGTCGGGCTTGACCGACTTTCTTTCTAGTTCCATTAAAATTTTGAAAAAGTTGAAAATTCAAGCTATAAGTCAATTATTAATGGCACTTGAACCTAGTCAGGTGACAGCTGATATTTATTTATTTATTTCCCTTCCATTCAAAATTTGCTTGAAATATTTCCCTTCCATTAAATTTTCAATTGGCCAATTTTTAAGCCAATTTTTAATTGAAAAATCTCCCTTCTAAATTTAATTGGGATATTTCACTTCAATTAAAGTTTCAAATGGGATTTTCACTCTAGTCAATGGAAAATTGTGAAATTTGTATAAAAACAAAGGCAACTGTGTAAAAATTTTTTTCAGTACGGTGACGTCTTGTTTTTTCCCAGGTTTCAATGGAGAATAACTGACTTTGTAATCGAATTATATAAACAAAGGCTAAGCACTTATAAGAAAGCTATCAGGAAGGCTAAGCGCTCTGCCTGGCAATGGCAGGAGGTGTTGTACTGTTTCCGCCTCTTCTTCGTACCTGCAGCTTCTGCAGAAATCATGTTGATTGACGCCTAGGCGTGCAGTGTATCTGCCGATCAGACAGTGACCTGTTAAGGTTCCCGTTATTATTAAAGGATACTTGAAGCTTTCTTTGGCTTTCTGCATCGCAGTTAAAAAAAACCTTTAACTCCATAGAATAGGACAGAAGTAAGCAAAGTCTTGGCAATCAGCAACCGAATTCTAGCTGGCAGAAAGTTTTTTATTTGATTTTGATTTCTGAGGATTCCGTACATCTTCCCTGTTGCTCTAATAATATGGTCTTTCCATGTAAAAGTTGAATTAAATGTAAACCCCAAATTGCTAGCTCGGTCGACGTATTCAATTGGAGTGTTGTTAATTTTTAGCCTCGGCATGTTGTTGGTCATAACATTTTTCTTGCTGATTACTTAACATTTTGATTTTCATGGGTTCAGTCCTAGACCATTCCTTTCAGCCCAATCACTAATTTTATATAATTCACTATTACACACTTGGACACATTCATTAACCTTACACAAGGGTCTAGTAGTAGTAGTATCTTTATTTTCAGTTTTGATTGCCCTGATATAATAACAAATTTAATATTACAAAAACAAAACTAAAAATAAAGTGAACATATTTTCATCGACTTGGTTTTAAGCCGTCTGTCGATCACCTTACACTTATCCAGTACTACTCTAGTTAATACACCTGGCTGCCCGGGTCGTCCCCAGATACCAGATCGTTCACCTTGTAGTACGGAAGAGTGGTTTGGTGTTACAATTAATTATATTATGTAATGCTATTCGCCGTCAGCTAATATCAAACTTTAGACCTTAGACTAAGTGTATGTTTAGAAAGTTTCAGTTTGAATCTGTCTTCTATAGTTCAGTGCATGTTTTATATAGTTAGCGAGGGCAGTCCAATTCGATCCATTTAGAATGTGTATGGCTCCCTGATGTGCTAATTCCGAGCTTGTTAGGTACAGCTTCCTGATTTCCTTTAGGATGGGGCAAATGGCAATAACGTGCATAGTGTTTTCAGGTGTCCTTAAATTACAAATGTCACAGTCGCTGTTTGTTCCGTATGATTTGGCATTTAAAGGCAACATTTCTGTCCGTGCTTTGCATATTAGCGATATCTGCCAGATTTTTAATTGGTCATCGAAGTAATTAGCGTCGCTTAGATTGTGACTTAGCGTTTTATATATTGCTCTCGAAGAGCTTTGAATGGCCTGGAATTCAAACTGCCTCATGGATGGTGAATGATTTGCGCTGATTCCCACGTGCTTGGGCTATGTCATGAGAGAGCTATGTCATGTTCGTTGGCCAGGCATTTCCATTTTTCAAAAATCTGGCTTGTACTGTTCTGCAGAAAAGTTGCTATTATTTTTGGTAACCTATTTTCATGAATTTTATTACACGATACGGTTAATGTCAGATCAATTATTTTATTAGCATATCAAAGTACAACATTTAAACTATGTTTTCACAAATTACAGGGACTGCAAATAATAGTTATGAGCTTAAAAAAATTTAAGCCCAAAAAACGCTCCCAGAAGTGTGGGAAACATACACATATGTTATTTTTTTACGGTAAATTCGAAAACAGGATAAACTTTTATTTTCAATTTTTTAGTTTAAAGTTATTTTTAATTATTAAAAATGATTTTTAAAATAAAAATAAAAAAAATTATTATAGTTCAATTTTTATATAAAAATTAAACCATAACTTTTATTTGCAATTTTTATTTTAAAAATTGAAAATAACAATTGCTGTTCAATTTTTATAATAAAAATTGAAAATAAAAATTGAAGTTGAATATCTTTTGAACCGAAGGAGCCTAATCATAAAAGCATAATAGTTAATTGTTATGTAAATATGTAAAGAGTCATTAATCTTACTTGCTTATTTAGAACAAGAATTTGGCGCATCAATCCTACCAAATGATTTTTGGCAGCTGCCTGCTGAAGAGGATTCTCAAGAAGAATCCGCCGAATTCTGGGATCCAAATAAATCGCTGAGAGAATAACTTCATTAGTTGTTAGTATTTTCTCCCTATTCTCCAAGCTGTTGGCTAGATCCTCACTATGTTATTGCTTCTCAAGATTTAACATTATTGGGGGTGGGGGGGTGGAGGAGGAAAAAAACCTACAAGGCATGCATTTGTACATACATATTATATATCAACTGAATGGTATTAATGCGTAGATCATATATATATGCCGATAAATGATTAGGCTCCTTCGGTTCAAAAGATATTCAACTTCAATTTTTATTATAAAAATTGAACAGTAATTGTTATTTTCAATTTTTAAAATAAAAATTGAAAATAAAAGTTATGGTTTAATTTTTATATAAAAATTGAACTATAATAATTATTTTTATTTTTATTTTAAAAATCATTTTTAATAATTAAAAATAATTTTTTTAATGAAATAAAAAAATAATTATTATTTCTTAATTTTTTCATAAAAATTATAATCGTTACGGTCCCTGACAAATTTTCATCGAAAAAAAAAAATAAATGAGCCGTTCGCAGCCACGCTCCTTAGGCGCCTCCAAGAAAAGAGGTTTTGCGGTGAACAGCATAACTCGTTACTGGATCATCTGAAAAAAAAAATAGAGGAAAGTTAACTTCGGCTATGCCGAAGTTTTTATACCCTTGCAGTTAGGTGATGTTTACTAGTTTATTTCATTATTTAAAGAAAGAGAGAGAAAGAGAGTGCCTTCTTACATTAGCTCACTAAATAAGATGTAATTTTGCTACCCGGGGAATACCTAGCCTACTTTTAAGTAGACTGGAGGTTGTAAGCAGTTTGAACTTGTCAGCATAAGTAATCTGCAGTGAAATAACAGACTATTTAGTAACAAGTCCTATCCCCCATAATTAATTATATTTTGAAACTTTTTTTGAAATTTTTTTTGAGAAATGAGGAAGAAATAAGAAATGTATGTCTAAAGTAATATATACATATATAAAATAATTTTTTACAAATACAATAATAATGTTGAGTTAAGACCTAACGAAAATGGCATCATGATGGCTGTACGGTGTTTCATATACTTGGGCTTGTATATTTGATGATTCGATGGTTGAGAACGCCCAGTCTATTTCGGTCAACTGTTTGGTAGTGGGAGCATTTTCCAAAAGGGAAGTGAAATTTAGCTGAATAAGCTTAGATACCAATTCATCCCGGCATGTAAAGCGGCATATATTAAAGTCACCTAAAATGACTACTTTATTTTTCATGCTCAACTCTTCCTCAATACACGAAGCTACTATGCTCCTGAATTGGGAGACTGGAAATGAGGGATTCCGGTATATCACTAAATAAATTGTGTCCAAATGCTCGAACGTAACGATCTGGCAAACCTCGTTATTATTTTCCGTCTCAAAATTTTTAAGCGACTTCACTTCCACATTTCGGGCAATGTGAGGTTTCGCATAAATTATAATTCCATTTGGCGACCTCCTACTATCCTCCCGTGCACGACCATCGATCCAAGCTACTATATTTAGCCCGTTAATATTAACGTCCTCTCCTTCTCTGGTCCAACTCTCCACCAAGCAAAAAATGTCAGCTGACCCTATAATGATATCTGCCATAATGTCTGTAGTGCGCAGATGCAAGCCTTGAACATTATGGAAATACAATAATGTTTTATCCTCTCGTTGGTCAAGTATCCACTTGTGGCATGTTGTTGGGCTTTTCTCGGTTCTGAGACTATTCAGCTCAATATAAACCGGATCCGATTCTCCCATTTCTCTCGGTGGGACAAAATTTCCAATTAAATATAGTCCCGCTGCATTTGTTGCTCTACTGCATGCTTTACTATACGTTGCTCCTTGGCTCTTATGTATAGTTATCGCTTCAGCCGGCACCACTGGGAATTGACATCGCTCTATAGAAACATGCTCATTTCGACGGTACTGGAAAGTGCGAACTGTTTTTTCAATAGGAGTCCAATCGGGTTGGGCAGTGTTCGGTTTTTTGATCGGGCTTCGGATCCTACCGACGACTCCACAAACTTGAACCAAAGCTTCGACACTGATTCATTCGATCCGCTTGGAGAAGAGTCGATTTGCATAAGTTGTCCACTTGCTCCATTCACTAGTCCGTCACTGGTGTTTATATTTACTGTCACCATATACTTCGCAGTTACCTTAAGAATTAGTGTGAATGGAAGGCCTTGACTTTCAGAAGTTTTAAACGTCTTGACATTTTCCAGGACTCTCCTTTTATTTTCTGGAGTAATCGACGTTGCCTTTACCGTATCCTTTGCTAAAGAGTTAAACTGCTCCGAGTTTATTTGCGCAAGCCTTCTGTTATTATAATTATCAGCCCTTTGATTTGAGTAAAAGAGTCTTATCGCTTCATTTGGGATGTTTCTTAACTCCCTTGCATTGACTTCTCTTTGTCTGACTAAAGTTATGTCGGCTTCTGTTATTTTTCCTTGCGACATATTATTTAGCGCAATAGCGAAATCGCAATCCTCACGTTGCCGCATTATCTCTGTCAGCTAATAAAATTTGAATAGATCCCACAGTGGAGTTCCTATAATTACGCTGTAATTATCCCTTGGGTTGGAGGTAAATACTCACCTGTCACCAACTGGGGGGAGCTGTTTCAGGTCTCCAAAAGCAAGTATTGAAATTCCTCCGAAATACATGTTCGTTTTAAAAATTTGCTTCAGCCGACTATCCAAGTACGACAGCACTTTCGCACCCACCATTGATATCTCATCAATAATAATAAGCTTCACTTCCATAAGCCTTGAGTGCATTGAATTCAATGTACCGTTGCTTAAATGTCTTAGACCCGCTGAAGACTGGTTCACAGGCAACGAAAACACCGAGTGCAGGGTTAATCCTCCAATACCGTAAGCTGCTTTTCCTGTTGGCGCGCAAAGTAAAACTTTTGCTGTCTCTGGGTTGCTGCCAGCAATAGTGTTAAATCTCAACATGAGCGACTGGTATATTGTCGAAATTAAGCGACTCTTCCCCACTCCAGCTCCGCCTCCTACATACTCATAAAAAAGCAGGAATCAATGGGGTCAATTTAACCATTCGGGGTCCATGCTCATCAGAGTTATTGTCCGATATGTTTTCTCCAAAAACATTAGGGTCTCTTCCCACCTCTGGAATTGCAAATCCGCGGAATTCTTCATCCAAAAATTGCGAAGCTGTATTTTCTTGGTTTTCCGTCCCATCTCCTTCCAGAACGCCTTGCAAAACTTGCTCAAATTCCTCCTCGTTAATTGCATCATATTTCTTCCTGTTGTTTTCAATTTCTTTATTTAGAATATCCGCCTCTTCGTTACGCCAGGGCAAAAATAGCATAACGATTTCCCTGAAGTAGTCCAATCTAGATATATTCTTACTAAATCTTCTCCATCTGAGAATATAGGGATTTTTTCGTTGTTTTAAAGTTCCTGCTCCATTTCCCAAAATGAGGTTTTCTCCAATTTCATGGTTTTCTTCTTCTTCTTCTTGTTCCACATATTCATCCTCATCTTCTCGTCTTTGACTCGTTTTGCGGTCATAAAGGGCGACGAAATCAGCCAAGCAAATATCCTCCATAGACTCTGGTTTTAGCACATAGTAGTCTAGGACTCCACGTACATAAATATCCGTTGATCCAGTCGCTCTAAATCTCTTTTTGGCTTGATCATCCGAACTCTTTGGTCGGGCGGCGATGTATTTATAAACTTGTTCCCATTGCTCGCTTCCGATAGATGAAGTCCCAGAATATTATAGACCGCTTCCTGTGCGGATATTTCCGTGCCGTTTATAAATTTATTTCCGAGATGCTGTAACTTCTCCTTTACAGATCGGTCTCGGTTTCCACCAGCAGTTATCTCGTCGATGGCTTCGCGTAGTAATCGAGAAACTCCTCTATTCGATTTGTTGATGTAGTTAATAATGTAACTACAACAACCGTACGCGTCCAAAATAAATTGGATATCCATGTTGGCTCTATGAAGTTTCAATATATCCTCGTTATAAGCATTTAACATTCTGTCTGAAAACTTCCTTTTGAGAAAAATTTGCGGCTTCTTTAAGCTGGATCGAACTGCGAGAATATAACTATTGAAGTCGATGCCTAACTGGGAAAGAAATGTATCGAAGTTATTTAAAGAGGTGACCTCGTCCAGCTCTGGGGTGCGCCTTTCATTAAGTACCTCTTGGATCTTCTTCCATGTGGCTCTATGCCTTTCTCTATCTAATTCAGTCTCTTCAAATGGATATAAAATTTTCGTTTCAGGCATTGGAAGATATGGAATATTGAATCTACAAATTCCTTCTCTATTTAGTTCCCTCTTACGGGTGGCACTACGTTTGTGGCCTTGGTATCTAATAACTTTCTGCAGCTCGGCATTATCACCATCTGTAGTATTAAACTTATCTATAAAATTAACGACCTCATCCGTGTTTTGGGAACCGTCGTTAGACTGCAATTTTGGGGCACCTTTCAGCCAGTACATTCCATGAGAATGGGGAGAGCCTCTGTGCTGGAATTCTATTCTCCAATAAAAGTGAGTAATTTCAAATTCCCCGAATATATCTGACTTAAACAGTTTCATCAATTGATGAAGTCTATAGTCAAAATACCTAGCACAAGTTACAGGATCTGATCGGATTAATCGAGCCTTTTCCAAACTTGAGAGATTAGAGGCCTCCTCTTCAGTGATAACCCGGTTATCGATCAGAAGGGATAGCATAACCAAAAGTTCATTCCACTTGGTTTATGCTGCGGAAAGGGTTATAAAAAAGGTTGGTAAGCCAAACTGGCGAATCATGGCTAGAACCTTTTTTTCTCAGCCTCCCAATGAGCTGGAGATTACCGCAGGCCTTTCAGAATGTGAAACCCATCGTCATGCTGAACTAGACTATTAACATAGTTTTCATCCAACATATTAGCCGCGGAAACATTGGCAGTGCCAGACTTCTTTCTTAAGCAAATAGAAATTGCGCTTTTTATTCGCGTTAGCTCATAGCACTTGTACATGTACAGAATTTTCGGTACTTTCGCACAGCGGCGATCGTAAAACCGAATCTGTGACTTTGCCTTTCTACCGTAAGTCGAATTGCTTTTGAAGGCTCCGTGAAATCGTTGGGAACGATAGCTCTTCAGCATCCTCGTCTGTTGTCATATCAACCGGACGCCTACCTTCCCCAGGAGCCATTGAAATTCGTCCAATAATGGGATTATTTTCAACCGTCTCGTTTTCTAACAACGCTTCCTGTCCACCAGGATTCATATTTTCTTCATCTGCGATTTCCTGCTGAACCTCATCAATTTCCATCTGCTCATTAAGAATTTGTTCCACAATGGGCTGATCTTGCTGATCAGCAATAAAGGGAACTTCCTGAATATCGCCAAATTCACAAAGCCAGTCTGGGAAAACTGATATATTGTGCTTTTGGTATAATTCAGAATTAACCAAATACCGTAGGGCCTCAATAACCCTGGCTGGTCTCATCGTTTCAGTCATGAAATTGTGGCGATATTCCAGTTTGCGCTTTAAATGCACCTGGACCACATGACTATTTTCAAAAGTGCGCGGAAGAGCAGTGACCGTTTCCGAAACGGAAATCGGTATATTAACCACCGCGCACTGTCTTTCATAGCCTAGAGAAACGATTCGCATGAATGGAATTCTGGGCGAAATCAGTCTCCCTTCTAAGCAAGTTAGTCCCTTAAGGCAATCAGGGATTTCGGGGAAATCAAAACCTTCTGAAAGACATAAGTTCGGAATTTTGCCTTTGGAAATATCATTGCGGCAAGTATTACAAAAAATATAGTTCTCAGAGGAGCTCGGAAATTTTTCTGACAGATAAAAAGCCATTGATATGTCTAAATCTGTATACTTTGTGGATATAACTGATCTATTAAGTGGTCTAACCTGAAAAGGAAACCATGTGCCTCCGCAGCTCGTGCATATGTTAGTTGGACCCTTCTTAATATTTTTAAGGAATTGTTCTCGGGCCGTTGTAGTTCTCCGCCGTCTCTGTACATCACGTTGTTCCTCTCTCTCCTCAGGTGACATTGCATCTCGATTATCTCTGTTTCGCTGGGATTGACGTTCCGACTCCGCTTAATCTCCGATCAGCATGCGCCGGGGTATTCCTTTCTTGTTCCTCATCTCTAATTTGCGGGATGTTCCGTCGCATAGCGTGATGGTCAGCATTTCGTTGGCGCTCCTCATCTATATAGTCCACATTTAGTCGGCGAATAGCATGTGCCGCGGTATTCCTTTCCTGTTCCTCATCTCTAACTTGCGAAATGTTGCGTCGCACTGCGTGATGATCAGCATCTCGTTGGCGCTCCTCATCTAATCGGCGAATAGCAAGTGCCGCGGAATTCCTTTCCTGTTCCTCATCTCTAATTTGCGGAATGTTGCGTTGCACTGCGTGATGATCAGCATCTCGTTGGCGCTCCTCATCTCTGTAGTCCTCATCTAATCGGCGAATAGCATGCGCCGCGGTATTCCTTTCCTGTTCCTCATCTCTTATTTGCGGAATGTTGCGTCGCACTGCGTGATGATCAGCATCTCGTTGGCGCTCCTCATCTCTGTAGTCCTCATTTAATCGGCGAATAGCATGCGCCGCGGTATTCCTTTCCTGTTCCTCATCTCTTCCTTTCCTGTTCCTCATCTCTTATTTGCGGAATGTTGCGTCGCACTGCGTGATGATCAGCATCTCGTAGGCGTTCCTCATCTCTATATGACACATTCGGCGGTGTCCCAGAAATCTCTTCTAACCAAATTCCAACCCAAAACCAATTCTCGGTGTCCTAGAAATCTCTTTCGGTTGCTTTCAAACCTCAAGTATTTTGTTAAGAGATTTGGAGAAACCAACCCAATCCAATACACAAACCAATCAGTGTGACTTCGCTAACCTACGCAAACTTAGCGAACTTAGCAAAGACACAAACAGGGCTGGCAAGTCTGAAACCATCAATACAGCTATGAACAAAATCTGTTATCAATCATTTGCGAGCAACGCAGCCCTGTTTTTGTAGTTGGACCATAATCTTATACACACACCATCTAACTAGACTTTTTAATAAGAAAATGAAATCTCTCCAAGTTCTGGGACACCGACAGATTTTTCGAGCGTTTTGCAAACCAACCGAAGCCAAAATCTCTAGAGATTTCCAGGACACCCCGATTGATTCGGCGACTAGAACGCGCTAATGCATCTAGTCTGCGTTCTTCTTGTCGAAATTCCTCATTAGACTTACGTGCATTACTTAGTCTTTGGGAGTTGCGTTCACGTACACCACTAGAATGATCCGCGTAATATGTGCGACTACGATTAGAAGCTTCCCGGCGTCTTTGCTCCTGCGACTTTTTGGTTACACGTGGCATTATAAAATTTTATTAAAATTTTAAACTATAGGAACGAATCTATTAAAATCTACAAAAAACTATTAAAATGCACTAAAAAAGATAATATAAATGTAATAAACCTGAAAAAGATAATATAAATTGTAATAAACCTGAAAAAGATAATATAAAGTTGACAAAAGAGTCTTAAAAAAGACTATTATGTTTAGATTTTAAGTTTAAATTAAAATATTTGAAAAAAGTACTTGGAGAGCAGTATCCAGTCCACAGCACTCGCGTACGCAATATTTTCAGTAAGCGCGCACAGTTCAAGTTTTACACTAATGAAAAATTCTGGAACACAAAACACTTGGACAAATCGCAAATTTAATTTTAATCAGTTCGCACAGCAACAGTTAATAGACTTTACCGTTCGGAGAATCGATTTAAACCAGAGCTAGCAAATAACAATTGAGCGCTTTTCGTTGTCTCAAAATAAGAGTTATTTGCGGACCTTTGAGCAAAGAGTCAGAGATGAGCCGTTCTCATCGGCTCTTAAACATTTCGCTCTTTGCTCAGCGAACAACCAATAATTTTAATTCCCTTTTGCTCTGTTCACTCGCTGACCGAATGGCTGTGAGTGAAAATTTAAAAGTCATTTGCGTTTGTGTGTGTGTATTTGAAAGCGAGGTGTCTGTGTGGGCTTGTGACTCACAGTTGCTAGGCAAATCAGATCACTTTGGGTCATTAAAAGGGCTGTATCTTCTAAAGAATTTCGAATTTAAAAAATCCTTTTAGGACGATATTCTCAAATATCCAAGCTATAAAAATATGCAAAAAAAATCGACAAAAAAAAATTTTGCCAAGCAGCAATACATAACTTACTGATATTTTGCAAATCTGAATCAAAAATAAGATAAATTTTAATTATAGTAGTGAGAAATTATGTTTTAAGTTTCATTGCCAAAAAGACAAATTAAAGAAGTTAAGACCGTTCACGCGCACCCGCCAGCTATGCGACGCCGCTGGCAGGTACAGAGACCTTGAAAAAAAAGACCGTTCAGGCTGTTTTTGATTTTTTTGCTCAGCTGCTGACTCTCAATGTGCGAGCGCTCAGTCAGACCGCTCTCAATAAACAAAAAGAACTCAACTGAGAATAGTCAACTGAAAACATAAACAAAGAGAATTGAAGTGTTCTGCTCAGAGCGAGAGCAAGCGTACATGAGTTTTTTCGGTATTGTTATTGAGCAGACCACAAAGGGAAAAACGATCAATTGTTATTTACTAGCTCTGATTTAAACTAATTTCTATTCAAACACCCTCTGACACTCTGTGGCCTCTTTTGCATCTTCAGCTGCACTTTCGCGATTTGTGTATTTTTTTTAAAAGGGTCAAGTCATAAAAAATGGTCAAATCATAAAAAAAGTGCTACAAAATCCAAAAAAATTCAGATCTATCCGGTTTCATGAACGAAAATTGCAGTGTTGTGCACTTGTGCTGTGAGATTGTCGCAGTTCAACCCTTTTTTCTACAAATCAGGTAGATTCGACGCAACAGTTCGCGACCGCAATGATGTAATTTCGCCGTTACAACGCGACCATTCGGTGCCTGAAAACCCAGAAGGCAATGGAATTTCTATTTTGTAACGGCTTATGTCATTTTTGGGTTTTTGGGATCTTATTACCTAGTCATAAAAAAAGGACGGGCAAATATAGTTCTCCGAATGATTTTTTATGTGTGTAGCCTCTCAGTTTCCATCCTCTCGCGCTCTATCCACTCGCGCACACCATTCACACCCATCATTCTAAAGCCTCTCTCTCACACATTTATTGAATTTTTGGAGTGCCATTTCCAATGATCAAATATTCATTGGATTTTGATCAAGCTCCTAGTTAGACGACTCGCTCGATTTCGATCAAATTAAGTAAAATTACCGAGCAACCACTCTAGTCACCTTCCAAATTGATAAAGAATCCGCAGAGTACTTAACGAAGTGCAATGGAACCCTAAATTATGGGTTTCAGCGGGTACACATGAAGGTCTACAAGACCGATAATACAGCGCTTGCTGACCTCATAGCAAGCGTTGAAGAGGAAGAACAGAGCGATGAAGAGATGGATACAGAGCGTACCCCTCCACGAGAGGAGCGCTGTGGATACATCTCTTCGGGGTCCGACTATGGACCATCTTTCGGCCGTCTGTACACCGAACCGGAACTTCTCCAACCGGAGGATCCTGACGACACGTTGACGGAGGAGAAACTACCACAAAGTGATGCGGATTATACAGATAAACCTGCATCACTCTAAAGCAGCAACCGCTGCACTTCTACTTCACCTATCCTCAGGCGAAGTAGATATAATACTTGTCCAAGAGCCGTGGATTTCTGGTGACAGAATAAACGGCTTGAGGACACCAAATACAACCTTTTCTTCATCAAAGGTAAAGGAAAAATCCGAACATGTATCTTAACCAAAATACATTTAAACACACTTTTACTTCCTCAATTTAGCGATGGAGACATCACAACGGTCAGCCTGGAACTGAGGGGTTCGACTATCAGGCTGGCCTCATACTATCTGGCTCATGACAGCGAGAGCCCACCACCACCAAAGACTTTCCAAGACCTTGTTGGAAGCAGCAACAACAACAACAGCCTCATACTAGGAGGCGATGCCAATGCACACCACACACTATGGGGTAGCACTGACATACACGAGCGAGGTGAGTCACTTTACAATTTCCTTCTGCAAACCAACCTGCAAATTGCCAATAGGGGGTGTTGACCCAACATTCATAACCAAAAACAGGAGAGAGGTCTTAGACGTCACTTTCATCTCTGACAACCTCTATGATCAGATGGTATCATGGAAGGTGCTAGCAGAGCACTCTTTCTCTGACCATCGATACATAGAGTTTGTACTTACAAATAAAATTCCTCCACCCAATAGGATTCAGAACCCAAAAAAAACCAACTGGGAAGTACACAATAAACTTCTGGTTCGCAAGCTTGAAACATCCCCACCATTTACACCAAGTTCGGGGAAACAGATAGACGAGCTCGTAGAAACGCTTACCACGGCGTTTAAAGACTCGTTCGATAGAGCCTGCCCCCCTAGAAAAGTAAAATCCACCTTCAAACCCCCGTGGTGGTCTGCTGAGCTGGAAAAACTCAGAAAAGAAAGTAGGCATACTTTTAACATAGCCAAACATAACGACCAAACAACCGCTTGGGAGTTATATAAACAAAAACTTAGCGTTTACAAAAAAGCTATTAGGCGGGCTAAGCGAACCTCTTGGGCCCATTTCTGTAGTAATATAGAAGCAACCTCTGATGCTTCTCGTCTTAGAAAAAGATTCTGGCAAGCTCACCAAGCTCGCCAGGGTTAATACAAAAAGCAGATGGAACCTGGACCAACTCCAGCGAGGAGTCTCTAGACCTTCTTTTGAGCACTCACTTTCCTGATTGCTCTGCAAACTCTTCATCAAGGGCTAGGTCAACCGACTTGCCTTTACAATACAATACTAATATTGTTACAGCGTCCAGAATTAAATGGGCAATCGACTCGTTTGAACCATTTAAGTCGCCAGGTCTTGATAGCGTATTTCCTGCCCAATTACAACATACCATTGGGCATACAATGAACTGGCTTCACATAATCTTTGTAAGCTGTCTAAAAGTTCAATTACATTCCCACTAGATGGAGAGAAACCAAAGTGGTCTTCATACCGAAGGCTGGAAAACCCTCACATATTAAACCAAACGACTATAGGCCAATCAGTCTATCTTCGTTTCTACTTAAAACCCTTGCGAGACTTATAGACGCTTACCTTAGGCAAACTATAAACCCCTCTAACTTAGTATACTCGCAACATGCGTACAGCAAGGGACGGTCTACTGAAACCGCCCTGCATTCCCTGGTCTCAAAGATTGAAAAATCTCTTGAAGTGGGGGAATTCTCTCTAGTAGCATTTCTCGACATAGAGGGTGCCTTCAATAACGTCCAACCAAATGCCATCACCTCTGCCTTGGCAAATGTGGGAGCGGATATGCCTCTAATTGGATTCATTGACCAACTGCTAACCAGCAGGTCGGTGTACTCACAACTTGGAGGCGTTACGGCTCACAGATTTGTAAGCAGGGGGCACTCCGCAAGGAGGTGTTCTCTCTCCGCTTCTATGGATCGTGACAGTTAACCAACTGCTACGGCTCATGGAGGCGGAGGGACACGTGGTGGTGGCCTACGCGGATGATATTGCAATTTTTACATGTGGTTTATTCCCACAGACTCTGTGTGACCTTATGCAGACAGCACTGGCAACACTAGCTCAGTGGACGACATCTTGTGGACTGGGCGTGAACCCAGCCAAAACCGAACTTGTACTTTTCACCAGGAAGTACAAAATTCCAAACCTTGTCCCCCCCAGGATCAATGGAGTCAGCCTTGCGTTTGGTGACAATGCCAAATACTTGGGAGTAATTCTGGACAGGAAACTTTTTTGGAATGACAACATAAATGACCGCATAAGAAAGGCAACCATTGCTCTTTTCTCATGCAAAAAGGCTATAGGCCGAAAATGGGGTTTCTCCCCGATTATAGTACACTGGCTTTACACAGCTGTGGTACGCCCTATACTACTGTATGGATCACTAGTTTGGTGGCCAGCACTCGGGAAACAATTTGTCCTGAATAACATGAACAAAGTGCAGAGAAGCGCTGAAATATGCATGAGCGGCGCACTCCGAACAACACCCACGGAAGCGCTTAACACTATATTTCATCTCGTACCACTAGACCTAGTAGCGAGACAGATGGCTGACTTCGAGAATCCGATACCTGGAGCAGGGGTAATTCGGGGCACTCTACTATACTCAATAACCAAGCGGGTATACCGTTTAATACTATTATGTACCACAAACGACGTTCGACAAATTATACGACGTCTATATCCCAAGCCGCAACGAGTGGGACAACCTTCCCCACAGCAGAGCCAACGCCATCAATATCTACACGGATGGTTCTAAGCTCGATGAAAAAGTAGGTGTGGGCGTTTTCTCACCCAACCTAGACCTTAATCTATCTTTCCGTCTCCCTGACCACTGTAGTGTGTACCAAGCGGAGGTGGTAGCCATCCAGGAAGCTGGACCGGACCGGTGGAAAAACCTTTCCTCCTGTGCGGTAGCGAGACTTACGTGGCCAGCATTCAATATTAAGCGTACCAATACACTTTTACGGTACAGAAGGGAACACATATCACTTCTAGTAGGGGCCCTAACGGGTCACTGTCTTATAGGCAGGCATGCAGCACGCCTAGGCGTACAACACTTTGATTTCTGTAGAAGTTGCAGATTTGAAGAAGAGGAGGAAACGGTACAGCACCTTCTGTGTCATTGCCCCGCTTTAAGTAGGAGGAGACTTAGGTTTCTTGGTCAACCACTCCTACTCAACCTATCGGAGACATCCGACATAGAGATCCCAGCTCTAGTTAATTACATCCTGTCCACACAATGGTTCAGTACCGAACACAACCCTAGGGTTTAACAGGGAATATATGGCATCGCAACGGGCCGACGTGGCCTAAGTGGGAGAGCGACTTGTCGCTCTCAGCCATCGCAACCTAACCTAACCTAAGTAAAATTATGTGGAAGCATATAAAAATGATAAATGGCAAATATGTAAACGTTTTCATTGAAAAGGAAAATATATTTCTCACAAATACCACTTTTTGCCGTCCGTTTTTCATTACCTTAGCTGATTTGGCACAGCATATATGCCATACTCATCCGATTTTGATGAAACTTTGTAGAATTGTGTTTAATCATATCAATAATATTAATACCAAAATTGAAGACGATACCATTAAAAAAAACATTTTTTTTCTTGCTAAGACTCATTTTCAGACCGCATTCAAATTCGTCGATCATTAAATTAGATAGTAATCCGATTTTCATCCAAAATTGTGGAATTAGGGAAAAGAAAGTTTGGAAACGTTTCCATTAAAAACAAAAAAATTTTTCTCACTTGAACTAGTTTTTCGACCGATCGTTCCTATGACAGCTATATGCTATAGTCATCTGATTTTGACATAACTTTGTAGAATTGTGTGAAAGTATTGAAAATAAAGAAATGCCATTTTTAATGACATTTCCATTGAAAACAAAAATTTGTTCTAAGACTACTTTTCAGACCATACTTTTATACGACAGATATACTATATAGATGTCCGATATGCTATAGTCATCCGATCCGGCCGGTTCCGACAAATGTGCAGCGCATATGTACCAGAAGACTTCGTGGAAAGTTTGGTGAGGATAGCTTTAAAACTGACGGAGGAGATAGCATAGAAACAGACAGACGGACAGGGCTAAATGAACTCAGCTCGTCATGCTGACCAAGAATATATATACTTTATGTGGTCGGAGATGCTTCCTTCAATGCGTTACAAACATCCGCACAATTTTATAATACCCTCAGCAAGGGTATAAAAAATTGTTTATTAGTTAAGATGTTTCTGAAGGTAACTAAGTCGATTTTTTTCAATTTTTGTATTTTTGGTAACACTTTGAAGTCAAAAACTTGATTTTAGCCTAAAAATTTAATATATTAGTTATTATAAAATGAAAAATAATCAGTAAAAAACAAAACACTCAACGTCAGTACCTGCGGATTTAGGTACAGAAATAGGGTGCAAAATTTCAGAATGATCGGTACATTAGATTTCGAAGGACAGTGTTCACCGACTTAAAAAAATATACTTTTCAGGAGAACGATTTAAAGTTTTGGACGCTAGAAAATCCATGATAAAACTGAATAATTCTTTCATACTTACATAGAGTCGTCGATGCCTGGTCCATAGAGTATTGAGCTTTCCTCTAGGATGTCCAAAGCATCTTTTTGTGCTTGTCGACGCAAAATTCTCTCTTTTTTGCTGTCAGCCGCTGTTTTTTCTCCGCTTTGTCAATCCTCTCATCATCAACTCTGTGCGCCCATCCATGAGCACTCGGTCCTGAGGTGATCTGCATATCTTGCAAGAAAAAAAAACCTTCATTAAATATACAGGCTGCTACATTGGCTGCGATTTCCACAATAATTGAAGTACCACTCACTGATTTTGGAGAAATTTTCCAAATAAGCTAGTTGAGACTGTCATTGTTGTTTTGAGTGAATCTTCCAAGACATCGCTGCAGAAGTGCGTCCTTGCTCAAATCCTCATAAATTGGTTTTAAGGCCTCCAAGACATCAGTGGGAAGTGCAGTGTGGCTGTGTTTGAATGATTGAAGATCATTTGCAGATGCAGCTTTTTGCCATTCACACCACGAGTCTTCCCCAGGCGGACATTTGCCGTGCTGTGGATTCTCATCAAATGGTCATATCTTCTTCAATTTTCGTCCGATTGAAATGAAATTTCAACACAACATTCTTGAAATGTTGTACATTAATAAAAAAAATAAAAAAACGAACAAAAAAAATTAAAATACCATACCCCCCCCCTCAAGGTGAATTGCGTAGTTAGGTGTACTTCTGGGTAACTGGAAGATTTTCTTTACAAAGTGACGCTGCAGCTTCTCTGTTTCCTCGTAGTAGCTATGTCCCCATATTTGCGACGCATACAACATTATTGAACGTACAGTAGCCTTAAAAAGCATGTACTTCACACTTGGCAATATATTTTGTCTGCCGAGAAAGGAATTCCAAGTTCTATTTAGGGCGATTTTTGAATCCGATAGTTTCTGCTGCAGATGTCTAGTGAAATTTAAATTTTGCGTTAATGTAACTCCCAGGTATTTAAATTCTTTTACGACCTCCAGGCGTTCTCCATTTAGGTGCCAGCTCTGGTTGCTTGCTGCACGACCTCTTCCGTCACGAATGACCATCACTTTAGTCTTATCGGTATTTATCAGTAAGTTCCAACGTTGGCAGTACGAAAAGAGCGAGTCAATCATCTCCTGCAGCTTAAGAGGCGAGTCTCCCTTTATCACCATGTCATCAGCGTACATTAAAACTTTTATCGTATGATTGGCAAAGGTGATACCGCCTGGAAGAGCATTTGTTATGTCGTTGATATAAATCGAAAAAAGCAATGGACTGAATAGGCATCCTTGTTTAACCCCTGTGTTGTTGCCAAACCAATCTGAGAGCTGTTCTCCATTCTACACGGCAGCTATGTTGTCAGTGTAGAGATTGCGAATCAAACTTAGAATTTTTGATGAGACTCCTATCCGGCTAAGCTTAAGCAATAAATTTGTTCTATTTACTGTATCGAAAGCGACTTTAAAATCGATAAAACATAGATACATCTTTTGTTTTCTTTCCAGGTAAGTCTTTGCTATTATTGTTAGTGCGAATACGTCTACAGTTGGAACGTGATATATATAATTTCAGTCATACAAACATACATCAGCACTCAACAAAACATGGTCAATACGTTTAAAGTCTCGGTTCTCAACTCTATTGTCATTGTGGTCTACACATAAATCATAAGACATAAACAGAACGTCATGTTTGGAAAAAACTGGCACAGAAATTTGGTCGTATAGTTGAGCTCTGTCAGGATCGCTTACATAGAAGACATCTAAGAGTGTATTGCAGGTACCAGTGAAGTGTGTTGAAATGTGGGTATTTACAATATCTACCCCAAGAGATTTCATATTGTTTAAATAATGACTTTCACGCAAAATGTTGGAATTCATATCTCCTGTTAAAATTATTTCTTTGAAATCTAAAGAAAGTGTGGATTAAGACAATTATTAACATATATTGCGACTCCACCAGCATGGTGGAACATAATTACCACACGAAAAAGACAGATCACTTAAACCACGTTTCAGATACACAAATAACATCTACATTGGAATTAACAAATAAATATCAAAGCTCTTCCATTTTATTTACTAAGCTTTGAGCATTCAAATGAACTATATTGAGCCCTGACTCATGCTTGGACAAAGCTCGAAATAGGGAATAGCTGTTCTCGTTCGAAAAACTTCTACCATCCTCCATCAACTGGGACAATGACTATTAGAAGCACACTCAATTTCTCAGACAAACAGATAATCTTTAACACCATATGAACCAAAACGAAAGTTAAATAAATACATTAAATAATATAGGTGAAAAATAAATTAAAAATATGTAAATTGTGAATGAGTTTAAATGTAATATGATTAATTTAATTGTTTTTGTTTGACGACAGATTTTAATCTCGAAACAAATTATTTTCTTCTTGCAAAGCATCATTGGGTGTTGGAGAAGGATAGAGCACAGGTGGGGCGGTCTCAAGGTTGCTGGCTTGCTGTTGCTGCATTGATGAAAGCTTTTGCAAGCTCTCCACGCATATGATCTCGCTGTTAAAGCTTCGTCACACATACACAAGACCACGGCGCGTAAAAACTGCTGTCAACTCTTTTCCCTTCTTAAGGCGCATAGCAGCTATAAATATTTCATGATTTGATTTGCAAAGCTGCTCGTTGACATAGAACGGAGCTTCCGATGCTTTGCCAAGAATTCTTGTTAGTGGTTGCTTAGTCTCTTTCCTATGAACACCTATTGCTCGTAGTTGCGCAGCTTTATCATCAACGCTTTCCAGCTTTACAATGATGATTGGGTCTAAGACTGCACACTCGGCCGTAGACGAAATTTTTTTTAATTCGGAGCACAGGTGAGATATTTATGTTGAAGAGGATTTTAAGGTTTTCGTCCACCAGGCATGGCACTCCATGTAGTCACAAATCATTTGCTACTACTGCAGTTGCCTCCGAGTTTATCTTCGCCTCAAGTTTTGACTCCAGCACCCCTACCTTTGCTCTTAGTGAATTAACACACTATTCAGGTTTTTGCAGCTGTTGCTCTCTTTGATCTTCCAGTAGCTCAACTCTTTGGGTCAGCTGGTGCAGCTCCCCCTGCATTGCAGACGTCTTTTCTTGAAGCTCGCGCTGTATTTTCTCCTCCGCATCTTGCAAGCTGGAACTTACGAGCTCTGCCTGCTCAGCAAATCTCATATTCAGGAGCTGGATGAACATCGGTGATGATGCATCCGACATCCTCTCAGCCTTCAGGTGTGTTTGATACCTTGCCAGACATGATTTAAGTGTATGCGTGTAGTTACGCTGTTGTGATTTTAAATAAGTGTATGTGTATGTGTTCAAACTTCACAAGCAGCGCTCAAACGTTGGAGGTTCAAAGGTTGAAGTTCGGATGTAGTTGTTTGTTACAACCAATGCAGAAATTAAAAAGTCTTTATTTTCTATTCGGCAATTGATTTGTTGATGTGTAATTGTGTAATTTGTTGATATGATCGCGGTAGCGAGACTTGTAGACGGTTTTACCCAAAGATTAAGGTCGGTCGTTTAGGAATACTCGATTTATTAAATTGTTAAAGCAGAGCTTTTGAAAACACGTCTGCTCGCTTGAAGGTCTGGTCTTTTTCCGATCAATTTTTCCGATCACTGGAAAATAATTGTATTAATTCGGTATGATGCAGATCTGCATCACCACCATGTGAAGGGTTATGGAAGTTCAGGGTATAGCTGCACGCACAGGTATATCAGAAATAGATATACTCAACTTGAACATACCCCCCATCGCAGCCTCCCAACCAGGCTTCCAACCGAACATCACCTACCTGCTCACAGGAGAAAACCGCATCATACTTGGCGACATGAACTCCCACCATGAAAGCAGTGAGAACCACTGAACAACGACGCCAGCGCGATAAACCTTATTGAGCAGGTACAAAACTTCTCGTTTGACTGTATTAATGCAGACCAGCCAGCCAGAATTTCAGCAAACTGCAGCAGCTTACCTGATGTCACTTTTATCAGTGACAATCTTCTGGTCACCACGGAATGGCAAATTGACATTGCCCTCAAATCTGACTGCCTGTCAATTACCATCACCATGAACAGTTAGTTTGAGCTTCTTTGGAAGGCAGGAACTCTCCTGTGGTTAAGGGGGCGTATGTTGTGAGGTAAAGTTGCTGACCGGTTTAACATGGAAAACCCAGCGCCACCCTGGCTTACTGCGTCTCAAGTCGACTCACACCTCCACGTGGTAACCCCTGGTAACAGAGCGATGCATCCGCAAAGCTGCTGGCTAACGTGAGCGGCGATCCTTTCCCTGGGACAAATAGGGGGCGTTACTTCGGGCTTGGCACCCGATTAGCGTCTAATCCATCCGCCAATCAAAACTAAAAAAATGCCTCGGATACGGACCACCATCGATGACGACCCACGCAAACGTTTTAAGGACCACGATATGAGGATATGCACCTGGAATGTTCGCACCCTCAACAGGGAGGGTGCTGATGAACAGTTAATGAAAGTCCTCGAAGAATATTCATCAGACGTTACCGCACTCCAGGAAATGCGATGGACTGGACAATGGAACACGTCGAGAAAAACATCAACCAATACCACCTGGGAGACCTACTATAGCGGACATGCTACAAAGCACGAGTTTGGGTGCGGTTTTGCAGTCTGCTGAAGACTACGTTGCTCTGTCATCAGCTTCACACCTGTTAACAAGCGACAAGCCATACTCAGACTTAAGGCAAAATATTTTAATATAAGCCTTATCTGTGCGCACGCCCCAACAGAAGACAAGGACGCCGCGACGAAAGACGAATTCTATGAGTGCCTGGAACGTACATACAAGCGCTGCCCTGATCACGACATTAAGATCTTGCTAGGCGATTTTAACGCACAAATCGGGAGAGAAGCCGGTTTTAGTCCGACAATCGGCCGTTTTAGCCTACCTAATGAAACCTCCAAAAATGGAGAGAGGTTAAGAGATTTTGCTGCGGGCAGGAATATGGTCGTTAGTATCACAAGATTTAAACACCGCGACAACCACATGGCGACCTGGAGGTCCCCTGATAATAAAACGGAAAACCAGATTGATCACGTAGTGATAGACGGAAGGCATTCATCGAGTGTGCTAGACGTACGTTCTTTCCGAGGAGCCAATATAGACTCGGATCACTACCTTGTTGCAGGCAAAGTACGCACGCGGCTCAGTGTGGCACATGCCGCACGCTCTAGTGCACGTCGAAAGACGAACGTCGAGAAGCTGCAATCACAACGGACCTCCGAAGCCTACACAGCAAAACTCACCCATTTGCCCAAGGAAATTTCACCTTTCCCTTCAGGTATAAGTGAACAGTGGAAACATATTTCACTCTCCATGAGTACTGCTGCCAAGGAGACTCTCGGATATTTCGAGCACTCCCGAAAACAGTCATGGTACGATGATGAGTGCCGCCGCGCTACTGCAGAGAAAGACGCTGCCTACAGGAGAACTCTGCAGTCGGGAGCATCGCGAGCTGTCAAGGAGCGATATCGGAAGAAAAGGAGAGAGGAGAAGCGCCTTTTTAGAAGGAAAAAGAATGAGCAGGAAAGGCGAATGCGCGAGGAAGTCGAAATCCTGTTCGGCATGAGTGAGACTCGAAAATTCTACCAAAAAGTTCGGCGACTAGCCGAAGGTTTTAAGCCCGGAGCCTCACAATGTAAGGACGAATCCGGAAATCTTGTCACAGATCCAAAGGAGGTACTAGAAATGGAGAAACTATTTCCCCAACCTGCTGGGAGGTGATAATGAACACAATGACGCCTCTGGAGATATAGTGGAACCACCAATCGATGATATAGAAATAGACCCAACGGCCCATAACGAAGTTTGGTTAGCCATAAAAAGGCTAAAAAATAACAAATCAGCTGGAGCCGATGAGCTGCCCGCTGAATTGTTCAAGGCAGAATTTGGTCCGAAGAGAGTATGCCCGAAGATTGGAGTCTAAGTGTTCTCCGCCCAATACTTAACAAAAGAGACCCTGCAATATGCGCCAATTACCGCGGAGGAGACTGATTCCTACCCATTGCATATAAGGTTCCGTCATATATCTTATGTGAACGTCTAAAGCCGAGAATGAGCGAGCTGATCCAACCTTATAAGTGTGGCTTTAGACCTGGTAAATCCACCATAGACCAAATATTCACATTGAGACAAATACTGGAGAAAACCCAGGCGACAAAAATCAACTCCTTCCATCTTTTTGTTGATTATAAAGCCGCTTTTGACACACCGATAAGGTCAAACCTCTTCGAAGCCCTGTCTACTATTGGTATACCACCAAAGTACGTTCGACTTTGCATGATGACGTTGAGAAGCACACAAAGCTCCGTCAAAATAGAAAACAACCTCTCCGAGCCTTTCGATACCAGAAGAGGTTTTAGGCAGGGTGACACCTTATCGTGAAACTTCTTTAATCTGCTGATGGAGTATACACTGCGCCAGTGCCCAAATGCTAACAGATCGGGCACGATCTTTTATAAAGATGTAATGCTACTTGCATATGCCGATGACATTGACATTATCGGCATATCCGAACGGGCGGTAAGCAAGGTGTTTTCAGAGATTGAGAAGCAGTCAAAACGCATGGGCTTAGCGGTAAATAAGGAAAAGACGAAGTTCCTAGTCTCAGCGCGCAGTGAGCCTACGCGTCTTGGACAATCTGTTGCAATGGGAGAGTACAACTTCAAGGTTGTTAAGGAATTTGTCTACCTCGGAACGACGATAACCAGCGACAACAACACCAGTCTGGAAATCCGAAGAAGAATAACTCTTGCAAACCGATGTTACTACGGGCTTAGTAAGGAGTTCAAGAGTAGAGCTTGGAAAACGAAAATTGCGCTATACAAGTCGCTTATCATCCCAGTCCTGCTATACGACGCAGAAGCATGGACAATGTCAGCAACGGATGAGGCGGCAATTGGCGTGTTCGAGAGAAAAGTACTTCGGAGGATTTATGGACCTCTAAACTTTGGCGGCGAATTTCACATCCGAATGAATCGCGAACTGTATGAGCTCTATGGGGACAGTGACCTAGTCAAGCGCATAAAACAACAGCGGCTGCGCTGGATAGGACATGTTACTCGTATGGACGAAGAAGCTCCAGCAAAAAAAGTGTACAGTCGGAAGGCGAACGAATTAGGGAAAGCAGGAGCAGTGGGACGACCGAAACTTAGTTGGGAAAAACAGGTGCTGGAAGACATAAAGGCGCTGAAACTGAACAACTGGTGCCAGCTCGCACAAGACAGAGGCGAGTGGCGGGCATTAATAGCAGCGACCGAGACCGTCAAACGGTTGTGATAGAAATATCGGGAGAAGAGAAGAAGAATGAACGGTCAGTCCGACTGCATGGTATCGGAAGAGGAGACGTTTGTTAACTTCTTGAAAACAATTTGGACTGCCTTCACGGAGTATACTTAGGAGCAGTTTGGAAGACAACAACCCCCAACTAATGTCAATGAAGGTGAGCGAACTCTCCGCAAAATCCTCATAGACAATTATGGGCAACACCGGTCGCAACGGTGATGGGCAGCACTTCACAGGTATAGAGTATGTTATAGTCGGGCTGGACCTACTTTCTTTCTTGTTTCATTCAAATTATTTATTTCATATCTTGTCATGTATACTGAAAGTTAATGATTGGGCAATGGAATACTAAATGGTTAAAAAAAAAAAAATAATTTTAAAATTATTCTTCAAAACACCGCGGGATTGGGGGCAGATAATAAAACAACCTCGGGTGTTTGGTTTTCATCTTTCACTTGCGGGCCGGGGGGGTCCTCCTCCCCCCCGCGCCCGGGGGCCGAAACAAATCCCGCTTGGTTGCAACCCATTTTCCAATTCCTCCCCTGCTCCCATCTTCCGGTTTCTCCCGGGGGGGGCGCTCCTTATTATTCCCAATATATCCAACCCCCTCCAAACAAAACACCCCCCCAATCCCTCTTTCATTGTCCATGCTTCTGCGCCGTATTGCAGGACTGGGATGATAAGCGACTTGAATAGCGCAATTTTCGTTTTCCGAGAGAGGGCTCTCCTCTTGAACTCCCTATTGAGCCCGTAATAACATCGGTTTGCAAGAGTAATTCTTCTTCGGATTTCCAGACTGGTGTTTTTGTCGCTGGTTATCGTCGTTCCGAGGTAGACAAATTCCTTAACAACCTTGAAGTTGTAGTCTCCCATTGCAACAGATTGTCCAAGCGTAGACTCACTGCGCGTTGATTGTAGGTACTTCGTCTTTTCCTCATTTACCGCTAAGCCCATAAGTTTTGACTGCTTCTCTATCTCTGAGAACGCCTTGCCGATGATATCATTATCATCGGCATATGCAAGTAGCATGTTATCTCTGGTAAAGACGGTGCCCGTTCTGTTAGCATTTGGGCACTGGCGCAGTATGTACTCCATCAGCAGATTAAAGAAGTCGCACGATAAGGTATCACCCTGCCTAAAACCTCTTTTGGTATCGAAAGGCTCGGAGCGGTCTTTACCTATTTTGACGGCGCTTTGTGTGCTTCTCAACGTCATCATGCAAAGTCGAACGTACTTGGCTGGAATACCAAAGGTAGACAGGGCTTCAAAGAACTTTGACCTTATCGGCGTGTCAAAGGCGGCTTTGTAGTCAACAAAAAGGTGGTGGGTGTCGATATTTCTCTCTCGGGTCTTCTCCAGGATTTGTCGCAATGTGAATATCTGGTCCGTGGTGGATTTGCCATGTCTAAAGCCACACTGATAAGGTCCAATCAGTTCACTTATTCTCGGCTTTAGACGTTCACATAGGATGCATGATAGAACCTTATATGCGATGGGAAGGAGACTGATCCCGCGGTAATTGGCGAAAACCGCAGGGTCTCCTTTTTTAAATATTGGACAGAGTACACTTAGGTTCCAATCTTCGGGCATGCTTTCTTCGGACCATACTCTGCATAGGAGTTGGTGCATGCACCTTACCAGCTCCTCACCGCCAGCCTTGAACATTTCAGCAGGCAGCTCATCAGCGCCAGCAGATTTGTTATTTTTTAGCCTTTTTATGGCTAACAAGACTTCATTATGGTCCGGCGGATCAATCTCTATGTTATCGATTGGTGGTGTCGCTACTTCCCCAGAGGCGGCATTGTGTTCGTCATCACCTCCCAGCAGGTTAGAGAAATAGTTTCTCCATTTGTCTAGTGCCACTTCCGGATTTCTGACCAGATTTCCGTGCTCGTCCTTCAATAGTGTGACTCTGGGCTTAAAACCTTCGGTTAGCTGCCTAATCTTTTGGTAGAATTTTCGAGTCTCACTCCTTCCGAACCCTCATGCGCTTTTCCTGCTCATTTTTCTTCCTTCTGAAAAGGCGCTTCTCCTCTCTCCTTTTCTCCCGATATCGCTCATTAACAGCCCGCGTTGCTCCCGACTGCAGAGTTCTCCAGTAGGCAACGTCTTTCTCTGCAGTGGCGCGGCGGCACTCATCATCGTACCATGACTGTTTTCGGGAGTTTTCGGCAAATCCGAGAATCTCCCTGGCAGCTGTACTCATAGAGTGTGAAATATGCTTCCACTGTTCGTCTACACCAGGAGGGCCAGGTGGGGTTTCCCTGAGCAGCTGGGTGAGTTTTGCTGAGTAGGCTTCGGATGTCCGTTGTGATTGCAGCTTCTCAACGTTCAGCTTTCGGCGTGTGTTAGACTGTGCGGCAAGTGCCACACTGAGCCGTGTGCGTACTTTGGCTGCAACAAGGTAGTGATCCGAGTCAATATTGGCTCCTCGGCGCGCACGTACGTCTAGAACACTCGAAGAGTGCCGTCCGTCTATCAGAAAGTGATCAATCTGGTTTCGTGTCAGTTGACTATCAGGGTCGTGATCGGGGCAGCGCTCATATAGGTCTTCTAGGCGCTCATAGAATTCGTCTTTTTCCGAATCGTCCTTTCCTTCTGTCGAGGCGTGCGCACAGATAAGACTAATATTAAAATATTTTGCTGTATTTGGCCGTATCCGAGGCATTGTATTAGTTTTCATTGGCGGAAGGGAAATAGACGCCTGCCGGGTGCCAAGCCCGATGCGACGCCCCCTGTTTGTCCCAAGGAGAGGATCGCCGCTCACGTTAGCCAGCAGCTTTGCGGATGCATCGCTCTGTTACCAGGGGTTACCACGGGGAGGTGTGAGTCGACTTGGGACGCAGTAAGCCAGTATCGCGCTGCGTTTTCCATGTTAAACCGGTCAGCAACTTTACCTCACTACATACGCCCCATAACCACAGGAGAGTTCCTGCCTTCCAAAGAAGCCCCTTGCTCTGGAGGATGATAAAAATCAGCAAATTAACAAATGTGAGTGAGTACAGTGACTGTGTGGCTATAAAAATGTGTAATGGATAACCCGAATAAAAGTGAAAAACGGAAAAGAAATAGGGGTTGCCGTAGACATAAAATTCAGAAAAGAATTTGTCACCTACAAAAATTATTAAATGGCTCTAAACCACCACCTTACAGTACAGCATTCAATCTCTGGAAAGAGCTCGATTTTTTAAAAAGCGAATTACACAAGCCCACAGGTACACGGGTACCCTCAGTTCACACCATACAAAATATTTGCAAACCTAAAACAAATTTAATACCCACAATTCAGGAACTCCCCAAGAGGAAGAAGAGCTGCCCGTCAGATTGTCCAGGTCCAATGTACTCACCGCATGGTATAGGAACGTGCATAACAAAAACAGCACCAGCCTGTGCGAAGACCCGCACCGGCCCCGCCTGAGCTCATAGGCCCAGGACAACAGCAACAGCCTGTGTCCAGCACAACAGAAGCAGCTAATACGTACGAGGGCCGTCCCAGAAATGGCCGACCTAGCACAGTAGTGTTGGAAAATGTTCACAAAAAATATTAAAAAGGGGAAATACCGACTTTTAAAAGCTTAAGTTTGAAGTTTGGTGCCTTTACCTTGCACAGTTTTTTTGGTCGATTTTAATAGAGATCGCTTGCTATTGATTTGCAACCATTGACAAAATTGGTCATCGTTATGTGATACAATACTTTCATACAGGTATTAATACTAGTACCGGAACCGGAACCGTTAACCGAAATAAACCGTTTCAAATCACGTACCGGAACCGACACCGGAACCGAAACAAATTTTTGTTTGAGAACCGTTTACCGTTATTATTAAAACCAATACATAACCGAAACGTTGGTACCGGTTTTTTTACCTTTGCAGAGCGCATCGTGATTTTGGTCAGATGTTTGTAACGCTAAGAAGGAATCATAAGACATTTTCAACATTTCTTCATTCTTTGCGGACGCAGATAAACAACATTCTTTTACATCGGAAGGTGTGGGACTCAGCTCGCGAAATAGTACGCTTATTAGAACCAGCTCAGGAGACCACACTAAACTTTATGTCGAAAATCTAGTTTTGGGTGATTTTTATTCCATTTGGATTCACTGCAATATCTTATTCGCTCGTTTCTGAAATAGAAATTTTTGATAACAATGCTTTTTGAAAACAATGCTTTTCTATTAGTCATATTTTTGGACCCAATGTACAAATAACGTAATGCTAAGTCCTGAGCAAAAGAATCTTGTATTACACTTTTAACAAATATTAATGCTCAAATTTAGTCGGATACTGAACAATCACTGCTTAATAATGAATGCAGGTTTAATAATAGCTTATCTGAAATCGCCGACGAAAATGGTGGATACGTGATGTTGCAAGAAAATAAATTTGGTGATAAAAACACATCAGTTTTTTCAACAAATAATCTGCTGGAGTTCATAAACATTTTTCTTCCACAGAAACGTATTCAAAACAATAAAAACATTTTAAAGTTCTCAGCATTGAATGAGATTTCCATAGATATTCTTTCTGTTCTAGCTATGCAGGTTAGCGTGGAACGCATATTCTCTGGCGTGAAATTTATAATGCATCCGCTTAGAAGTCGTGTGGACCCAACCACATTGAATACAATTATGTTACTGCGATAACCTTTAAAAGTCAAAATTAAATTCGAAAAAACAGTACTTCATATAATGTATAATCATAATTTCTTAAATCTTAGCTTCGTAAAATAATACGAAATGTGAAAAAGCGATTATAATTTTATATTAAATGTCAAACGACTGAATCTTTTATGTTGAATATTGATTCTTTATATTAAAAAGAAATAAAATGATTTGGAACTATCTCAAATTTTACTTTTTAGAATATTGGAAAAATTTTTACTTGTACCGGTACGTACCGGCTTACCAAAATAAAAAACTGGGTACCGTATCGAAACCGAAAACCAAAATAAATTAAAAACCGCAATAGAACCTTTTACCGAAACATTCATTTCGGGTCGTACCGGTACCTTTACCGGTATTAATCCCTGCTTTCATATAAAAGGTCTTAGTCCAACCAATATTAAAAAGGAGCTGGATTCTACCTTACGTAATTCTGCTCCCTCGTTTACAACAATAAAATATTGGGTATCTGAGTTTAAGCGAGGTCGTTTGAGCTGCGAAGATGAACATCGCAATGGGCGTCCAAATGAGGTGACCACTTCAGAACTGGTGGCCAAGATTAAAAAATGTGTATTGAGTGACCGGCGATTGAAAGTTCGTGAGTTAGCTGAATGTTTAGGCATTTCAAAAAGTGCTGTACATCGCATATTGACCGAGAAATTGGACATAAAAAAGTTATGCGCAAGATGGGTGCCGCGTTTGCTGAGTTCGGAACAATGCGCCGGTTCACACCTCTGCCGTTGCAATGGCTAAAATTAATTAATTAAAATTTGAATTGCTACCTCTCGCCCCTTATTCGCCAGACTTAGCTCCCTCTGATTATTTCTTATTTCCAAACTTGAAAAAATGGCTCAGAGGAAAAAGATTTGGCAACAATGAAGAGGTGGAGTCCGAGGATAGTGCCTATTTTGAAGAGCTTCACAGTTCTTATTATAAAAAAGGTATCGAAGCTATTGAACATCGCTGGGAAAAGTGTATCGACCTAAAAGCATAGCTCGCAAAAAACTGTTAGCCATTTTTCCAATGCGACCCACCTCAGTGAAAAACAGAAACAAACTCAGCACAAACTGTCTCTCACTGAGCGGAACACTTTTTCTCGCACGTCATGTGTTTTCTGTTACTAGTGTTCGGTTGAGCAAATCAAACGAGTCGGTCATCCGACAACATCCGACGGCAACTGTTTTGAGCAAGTGCTCACTAAACAACTGTCTTCAAATGAACAGAACACAATAAGTGTCAGTGAAAAGTGTTTTTTGATTTGTTTTTGTTTTTGTGCGTTTAGTAGGCTGTATGTTTGTGTGTATTTTGAATGTACATAGTTAAGGGTGTCTTCTGCCTTTGAGTGCCGAATTTGACCTATTTTGTTTTTTAAATCGTATTTGGTTGAGAAAAATACAAAATTAAAAAAAAAAAAAATATGGGGCGGTTAAGAAGTTCCCGACCTCCAAAGAAGGGTCTATGAAAAAAGCATGCCCAATGTTCACACGATTGTGGGAGTATACTGCGTCTAAAAAAAATGGGAAAACAGGGAAATAGTTGGAGTTAATGCCTTTATCGTGCGAGGCGGGGGAATATTCAAGTCCAAACGTAATTATTGGGTAAATATCAATGCAATTGGGTTTGTAAGCTCTAATTGTAGAAAGTCCACCACAATGGCCAGAAGTGGTCAGGTTCAAGGTTCAAGGTCAGACCACCAAAAATGGCCTGCCGTCTGTGGTGACATTTTCAACAATTGACGAAATAAATTCCTCTTCATTAGCTTCATACGAAATTCTCCGCTTTTTCGCATGTTGTTGCAGTCCATATCTTCAAGATTTTCCACATGTTTTGTCGTCAAATGCCGCCTCAAATTTGTTATGTGCCTTCCAGTCAATTTTAGACCACATATGTTGCAAACTGACAAATTATTTGCAGAGTCAAATTTAAAACAATTATGAACTTTTTTACTGTCTTCACGACCCATTTTTCGAACGATTAAAATTAGTCCAAACGCATTAAACACAGCCTAGTGACGCTCGTTATACAAAGACACACACAGCGCAACACACAACCACATATAAATAATTAAAAAACACTTTGGAAGTATGCTCTCGGCAAAAGTGTCTTTGAATCAGGGTTCCCCAAGAAGAGAGGAGAGAAAATGTGTGAATGTATTGTGTGCCTTGCACTGCGAAAAATTGGGAGCAAGTCAGGGTTTAGTAGGTGATTGTGGGACTTGCGGCAAAATGAGATTGTTTTAAAAATGTTTTTGTTTATCGGTTTGTGTGAATGGCTCCGCATCGCTTTTATTATGCAACTCCTTATGAATGTCTTAGTGGCGCTTTATATTATATAAGTATTTTTTACCTATAATGCGATTGCATACCATGCACTCAGCTTCATTAGTAAAATTTAATGAAAAAAATATTTGCTTTCCCATTCGAGGTCCATCAATGAGCGAATGAAGCCTAAATACTTATTTCTTACATGACTTCGACACTTTTGGTGTATCGATGCAGGGATGCTTTGGCGAACCCATCGACCCCTATGTAACCCATATGTAATTTTAAAGAATAAAGTTTAAATGCTTGTATTTTAGCAGTTTCAGTATTAAAAAAATAAATTAATAATAATAATAAAAATAAATTAATATACAAATATGCAGAGTAGCCATTGTAATTTTTTGCAGTGTAGCCCGTAGGCAAAACGCCGTCAATGTGCTCGACTCGACGCACAGACTGCGACTGAAAAATTTTGTTCTCTTTGCCAGTCAGTGAAACGACTTCGGTATGCCTTCGGCTGCCTGTACATGTGAGTTGCCGAAAATGTTCGGCCCCCGGGGCATGGCTGGGGAACACCAAGGCGTATTTAACAAGGTGGCAGCAACGTCGACATCGCGTTGCCTTACGAAAAAAGAGAGCAATCGTGAGAAAGAGAAGCGAGAGCAAAAGAGTAATAAACTCAAAGAAATTTGTACTCGCATGCAAGGCATACTTAACAAAGGTAGCCGCACTTGCTCTCTCATTGCCGCTTATACAAATGTCAAAATGAGCGAGAGCGAGAGAGTAATGAATTTTTGCTCTTGCTTGAGTCAAAGTAAAGAATTTTGTACGTGCATGCAATAAATACATATACATATGGAGCCATAGCAAAAACACTTAAAGTTTAAAACAGAGGCAGGCAAAATATACATATGCATTTTTGCATTGCGTATGTGTGCGTGTGTACAACACGAAGTTGACGTTTTGATTCGGCGCGCTGCTGCGCTGCGTGTTCGGCTATTGTTTAGCTTCGTCGTTGCTTTCGCGCAGCAGAAATAGAATCAGTTGCTGTTCGCCGTAACAGAGACGCCGCGCTGCGCAACTTTTTTCTATACACTGAGCCAAAAATGTTTAATGAAGAGTGGGAAAATTATTTTTTTTATAAAAATATGGACGGTAATCTCATAGCAGATTACGCATTGGGCATCCCCGTCCATATTTTTATAAAAAAAATTATTTTCCCACTTTCATAAACATTGGCCGTGTATAGAAAAGGGACGGTCTATGACGGGAGCATTTTTGCGAAGGGCTCTGAAGGGCCGATGTTACACAACGTGTTTGGGCGCGCTGCCAGACTTTTCCTATAACCAGATAGAAGCGCGGCCCTGGTTTAAAACCAAATTAAGAGGCAAAACAGAAATAATTCGTCCGCGGAGATGCTTCCCTCACGACTGTTGTTCACAGACTGACACTTAAGCGGCAAGCAAAGAGGGCGAGAGAGCGAGTTCGGCTACCTTGTTAAGTATGCCTTGCTCGCATGCACATGTATACCCACACACATGAAAAAACGCAAAAAATTCGTCCGTAACCGTGCGTCGCTCGCAACGTTCGAGTCAAGACTGAATCGTAAGGCAACAGCAAAGAGGGCGACGTCAACGCTGCTGCCACCTTGTTAAATACGCCTTGGGGAACACTGCTTTGAATGACAGGAGAGAAACAGGAACGAAACAAAGTGTCTTTGCTCTAAAGCAACAGAAATGAACCAAAACAGAACTGAAACTGTCTTTCGCTTGCTTTGTTTCGTTGGGTCCGTAACATAACTGTTTTTTGTTGACACGCTAAAAGTGTTGAGAGTTTTTTGCGAGCTCTGCCTAAAAGGATCCTATGTTGAAGAATAAAAAAAAAAATTATAAATTTTTGTGTTTTAGTAGTTAGGTCGGCTATTTCTGGGACGGCCCTCGTACACCGAAGATATTTTCAAACAAAATTTTGTAAGCCCTATTGTGAATTAGTGCTGATTCAGTAGCGCCAAAGAAGTGTGAGCCTGTAAAGCTTATGCGAAAATTAGGTAGAATATGTACACCGTCTCCACCATATCTCCACCCACGAGGTGTATTAGGACCGTGTGTCTTATACATGCGAAAATTGGACCATAAGACAATAAACAAAATAAAAAAAAAACAAAATTTCAAAATAAAATATATAAGAACTGGATATTCCACTAACTTTACTGAAATCTTGGCCAAAAATGGGGCTAATTGATTCAAAAACTGTAGACTCGACGGCAAACGTCATTAATAAAGTCTAGGTAATGTCGCCCGACATCGAATTGATTTCAGTTTTGCTCATCATTATAGTAGTAATATTGTCCGTAGGCATATTTCTAAAAATGCACAACAAGTGCTTAAAGAAGAAATATAACAGCAGGGCAAATGACCTGGATAAGATCTAATAAAAAAAGAAGAGAAATACTATGTCCAATTAAAATACAAATTAAATTGGTTTCCTTTCCCATATAAAATGGAACATAATAGCGGAACTCATAAAAAGCCTTAGAGTTGAATTTGACAAATCGTTTAAATGTCTCAATAAAAGTGCATTTATCTCGAATGAGACGAAAATGAAGAACATTGAGATACTTGTTAATATATATAACGAAATCCGTACGATAATATATGAAATTAGAGCTAGACTCTCAGAGAAAGCCTTGTGTATATCAAACAGGCACAATTTACAAATATTCTGCTCCTCGGCCCCTCGGTATTAAATTCTCCAGCAACCTTTGACCGATCGGTATTATGGGATGACAAGTCCAGCATACCGGCAGAAACGCATAAAGAAGAGGTACCAGCAGCAGTGAATTACGAATGATGAAATTTTGAAAGTTAGCAACTGGGCGAAGTCAAATGGCTTGTGTCTAAACCCCAATAAATCAACTTGCTTGCTTATTTACAAAAAGCCTTTGAACGACAGTGATCTTCCAAGAGTCGTTGTCAACAACACTGAATTGGCATATGCTGAGCAAGCCACAAACCTTGGTATTCAATTTAACTCCACTCTTACATGGAGTAACCATGTTGCAAAAGCTTCTGGGAAAATATTCAGAACTATAAGACAGTTGTCTCTCACGCAAAAACTCATCCCTCTTAATCTTAGACTTTTAGTTGCAAGATCATGTCTAATTCCAACCCTCTTCTATGGAATGGAAATTTTTGGTTCCTGCGATGCTGATAGCATGCAGAAACTAAAAGTGGCGTTCAATTCCATTGCAAGACATGCTTTTAATCGCGATCGAAGCTATGCAAATAAAATTTTCGACTTAAGCCTGGAATATTGGATAAGACTTAGAATAATAATAATGCTACATAAGATTTTGACAACTAGGGAGCCAAACTATTTATTTGAAAATTTACAGCTTGTTTCATCAAGAAGGACCAACAATTTAGTTTGCAAACGTGTCAAACTGGCGAGTCAAGACAAACAATTTTTTATACTGGCAGTTCGCTATTGGAATGATCTACCGCATAGTCTTAAGAGCATTAGGAGCGCAGCGTATTTCAAAGATAAATTATTTGAGCATTTACAGGCACATTTTAGTTCTTACTCAATTTAATTTAATCTATTAAATTTATAGCACAACATCATATATAAAAACAACCAAATTTAGTCTTAAGTCTTATTATATTGTAATTAACTAATTAATTGAAAATTATATTGTAACTTCTATTGTGACCAATGACTTCATTTATAAGCTATATGTCTTGTGTCATTGGGATATTAAATAAATAAACTAAGCTAACTAAAATACACCTGCTAGCTCAGATCAATTAGAAAGCCTTCAGAACATAACTGTCAACATGACAGTCCAAATAACAAAAGATAGACAGTACGTCAAAGATGTATCTACAACTGTACCTGACTTTGACGGATGAAAATTGCATTTGGAAAGATTCATTACAGCCTTACAACTGGTTGGACTAACAAAGGGCAACCAGGAAGCAATAGCCATTCAAGTAATAAAATCTAAAATAATTGGTCCAATTCAGTACAAGGTACAAAATTAAACCAAAAATGAGAAATGAGACCATAAATGGAATAATTGCGAAATTAAAAGAAGTCGTAAAAGGTGAATCAGTTGATGTATTAAAAGCCAAACTGTTGAGTATACAACAAAAAGGTAAAACGGTATCCCAATACACCATAGAAATAGATAATCTCCGCATATCACTAGTGGCAGCATATAAAGACAATGGTCTATGTAACAACCCGTGTACGCACAATAATAACACACAAATAATTTCGGATTATAGTAGCCCTCGGAATGTATTTTGTTTAGCTCTCGATCTAGATGCCAATCATGCTGAAAACTTCGCCAAGAAAGAGGCAATCTCAGCTATGATCCAAAATTGCGAGGATGAAAAAATTAAGACAATACTTAAAGCAGGATAATTTAGCTCTATAAATGATGCTAATTGAAAATATATACACTGCTGCACAAAAGCTGCATGAAGCCCAAGCACTGTTTTCTATTACCAGCATAGAGGCAGAATAGGAGCCTGGCTTTGGCCCTTTGGGGCTGTGTCAACTTGACAAGCCATTTTACTTTACTAGAATAGAGGCAGGGGTAACAGTTACAGAGGTAGTTACCAGGGAAGAGGTAATTATCAGAATAATGGTAATTACAGAGGAAACAATAATTATAACAACAGATGCCGGGGTAATTTCTCAGAAATTTTAGAGGCTATCAGCAAAATCATGGCAACGCCAATAGAGGTAAGTCCAACAATTGGAATCAAAACCGTGTCAATCAAAACAATAATAATAAAAATACTGGTAACCGAAACAACAACAACAATGTAAGAGTTGCACAAAGTAACTCGGGAAACCCGCAAAACTCGTTGGAAACTCACCAACAATAAAGCAAGTTTATACGATCAACCCAGAACTTCACGTGTTTATAAAAGTAAAAAATGAAAATACAGGAAAAATACTGACATTACTCATCGACTCAGATGCAGATATCTCAGTTCTTAAAGAGAACTCACATCAATTTATCAATATAGATTATAACACTATTTCAAAAATATCAGGAATTGGCGAAGGTGTAACCAATTCCAAAGGATTGGCCTTCGTAGGAATTTAGTCAGACCAATACATTATACCACACAATTTTCATTTGGTATCGCCCAATTTTCCTATACCAGGTGATGGCAATCTTGGTATGGATTTCTTCAGAAAATATAATGGTATTCTTCACATAAAAACAGTCCAAAATCGGTTCGTACTCTGACCGTATAATTTGGATCATGAAATTTCGATCCTAGTATCTCACGCAAATGATACAAATGCCATTATTTTACCAGCAAGATCCGAAATTGTCCGAGAAATTAAAGTGAACACAAACGATGATCACATTCAAATTCCAAAAATGCATATGTCCGAATTTTAAATACAACCAATAAAGCAGTACTGGTCAACCTTAACAAGGTACAAATTGAATCATTGCACGAGTACGAAATATTCCAATTACATTCAAAAGGCAGGAAAGCAAAACTTATAAAAGCATTGTTAAAAAACTTTTCCACTCATTTCAAAGAAACATTAATTGAACTATGGACGTAATATGTCGATGTATTCGGACTTGAAACCGAATCAATTACAACAAACAACTTTTATAAGCAACAGCTAAGGTTAAAAGATAACGAGCCAGTCTATATCAAAAACTATCGAAGCCCGCATAGCGAAACTAATGAAATATAAAAACTAGTTGATAAACTGATTTCCGACTACATTGTCGAACCATCTGTGTCTGATTACAACAGCCCACTTCTACTTGTCCCAAAAAAGCCCTTCCGGGCTCAGAAACAAAAAAATGCCGATCGGTAATTGACTATCGCCAAATCAATAAAAAAACTGCTATCAGATAAATTTCCACTTCCTAGAATTGACGAAATTTTAGATCCGCTAAGTCGAGCAAAATATTTGTCATGCGTTCAATTAATGTTAGGTTTTTATTAGATTGAACTCGAAGAAAGTTCAAGAAATATAACATCTTTTTCAACGAGCAATGGCTCATATCGCTTCACGCGACTACCATTTGGTTTGGACTATCGCATTCTCTGGACTTGAACCTTCCTCAATATGGATGATTTAATAGTTATTGGTAGTTCAGATGATTAAAAATTTAACAGATGTTTTTCAACTTTGCAGAAAGCATAACTTTAAGCTGCTTCCAGAAAAATGATAATTTTTTATGCACGAAGTTACCTTCCTAGGTCATAGATGCACAGACAAAGGAATTTTGCCAGATGACAAGAAGTACGACGTCATCAAGCGCTAGACGTTTTGTTGCATTTTGCAATTATTATAGACGCTTTATTAAAAACTTCGCCGACGGCACATAACAAGGTGAAAGCAATATGATTGGCAGCAAATTATTGGGCAATAGTACATTTTCGACCATTTATCTATGGCAAACACTTCTCAGTGAAGACAGACCATAGAGCCCTATTTATTTATTTTGAATGGTCAATCCCTGCTCTAAAATAAACGCATGCGGCTTGAGTTAGAAGAATTCGACTTCACAGTTGAGTATCTAAAGGGTAAAGACAATTTTGTGAAGGACGCACTGTCGGGAATAACCATAAAAGAATTCAAAGAAACAAACACGAAAATACTAAAACTCACTACAAGATTTCAAAGTAAGCAGAAAAAATCCTGCGCAGGAAATAAACAAGTTGTCATGCCTAGGCAATCCCTTGCAAACGCTACTCAGCCCAACGTATATGACGTTATCACAAATGACGGCTTACGAAAAATAGTGACATTGCGAATAAACCCAATTAAATGTTTGTTAAAACATGGCAGAAAAGTTATAGAAAGAATCGATATTAGCGATTTGTACACCAATGGAATTCTGGACTTAGGTCAGTTTATCCAAAGGCTTGGAAGACAAGCCGGTATGCTTAATATCAGCCAAATATCTGTGACACCGTGCGAAAAGATCTTTGAATCAATTTCAATAGATATCTTTAAACAAATGAGCAATAAAATATTAAAGACAAAGAGTAGCGCTTCTCAAGCCGGTGACCTTAGTAAATAATGATAAAGATCAAGAAGCGATACTGTTTACGTTCCATGACGATCCAATTCAAGGAGGTCACACAGGCATAACCAAAACGCTAGCAAAAATAAAAAGACACTATTATTGGAAAAATATGACTCGTCATGTCAGAGAGTATATACAACTAAACATACAAAAACACCAATGAAAACAACAGAAACACCAATATAGTATATGCTTTTGACAGAGTGATAGCGGACACTATTGGCCCACTACCAAATTCAGAGAATGGAAATGAATATGCAGTCATTTTAATATGTGATTTAACCAAATATTTAGTTGCCATTCCAGTTGCAAATAAAAGCGCAAATGCTGTCGCTAAAGCAATATTCGAATCCTTTGTTCTAAAGTACGGTCCAATGAAGACGTTCATTGCGGACATGGGAACAGAATACAAGAATTCTATTATAAATGACCTGTGCAAATATCTTAAAATATACAACATAACGTCAACTGCACACCATCACCAGACATTAGGTACCATTGAAATAAGTCTTAGAACCTTCAATGAGTACATACGAGTACATACGTTCATACATATCAGTCGATAAAACTGATTGGGATATATGGTTACAGTATTTCGTGTATTGTTTTAATACTACACCATCTGTAACTCATGATTATTGTCCATATGTGCTTGTTTTTGGTAAATCAAACAACATACCAAAAGATTTTAATAGTATAGACAAGATAGACCCACTATACAATGTAGAATACTATGCTAAGGAAGTTAAGTTTAGATTAGAAAGAGCAAGAATAATACTAGAACAGCGTAAGGCTAAGAATAAGGAATATTATGATCAGAAAATAACTAATTTTAACTTGAAAATAGGAGATAACGTTTTACTAAGAAATGAAACTGGCCATAAATTGGAACCAGTATATTTAGGTCCATATTTAGTAACAGGAATGGAAGATAAGGACAATATCTTAATTAAAGATAAGAAAAAGAAAACACAAAAAGTACATAAGGATAGGCTGAAAGCATACAGCAAATAAAATGACAATGAAACAGTAAAATTGAAATCAAAAACGAACCGAAACCGAAACCAATTAACTTTTTCGGTTCGCTGCTGTTTGTGCACAAGTTGGTGTCAAACACACACACACATACAGATATACAACTCTGCAGTCGCGTACATTTTTATAAACTATTACTACGTTTACGCTTAAATAAAAAATCATGATTTTTGCCCATCGAAGTATGCTGAATTTATATATATTAGTCATTAACAAAATTATTTATTTTATATTTGCCTTAAACCTCATTCATTTGGTACACATTTAACCATGGTATAATTATTCTCGTTATACCTTGCATTTAACTCAGGGGCCGGCAGCTTCCTATCTGGCGTATATAGGAAAATTCTCAAAGCAGCGCTGCTCAAACACGCATAGTATAAGCTGTACAAGCGCCGCTGCGTTGCTTGCTTTCCTACGCCGTGACGCAGTCGTTGCTACTGAAATTGAGAGCAATTTTTGAGCTGCTCTCACACACACCAATGCATTGCAATGCAAAAATGTAAATGTATTTTTTGCCTCCCTCTGATTTAACTAGTCAGACAACCTGAGTGAATGTATAGTGTGGACTAGGCTTAAAACTGCCATACTGACATAAGATATAAGTTCGTGATCGATCTGCCAAGTTTAACCGATTTGTATTAGAATTCAAGTTTAAATTAATTTTAAATTAAGATTTGTATTTTAGTTGAGCGCCAGTGTAGTTTAAGTGTAGTTTTTAAGTTTACGGTGTGTTTTGCTTTAAAAACTACACTGTAAAAAACGATAAATATGAATTTGCATGCAAATCGGCCATACTTGGCAGATCAATCACGAACTTATATCTTATGAAATAAATAAGGCTTAAATCACATTTTAGAGATAAAAGTATGAACTATACAATAAACAAATCAAATTATTAAAAACAACATTTTTTCTAGCACATTGGGTGCCAAGTAAAACAGCCAAATTAGCCATTTTCTGCATTTTCATGCCTAATTTACAGTTAATCTATCAGAGATATGGAGTTTCTAACGCTAGATTCGGATTCGGCGTGAAAAACTTGTCTAGAATACATCATTCATTTAGCTTTAAAGATCCTGTGCTGAGAATATATCAAGTTTGAAATCTTGTCAAAATACTTATGCCCACCTCCGTTTGGACAATACGATTAATATTTTCTAACCCCAGCAGCTGATTGTGGACTACTTATGAATTATTGAAAGCGGACTTTCATACCAGTATTCGATAAAAATTTCAAAGTTTTCGGATTTTTTGTTTAAAAGATAAAATGGTTTATTTATGAAAAAATGCTTGTCAAAATATATATGCCGACCAGTGTACAATCAATTATCTCTTTCAAATAAATGAATGTTAATGAAAATTAAGTTGGCATACTTTTGAGCACAAAAAATCATGGTTTTTTGCAAGCATAAACGCAGTATATGTATAACAACAAACAGTGGAATAGAGTTGCGTGTATTTTTGGTGAACAAAATAAAAACAATTGCTGTGCGGAAAATTGCATATATACATCCAGTACGTTTAATTAATTGCCCCAAAAAGTGTGACATCCATACATCAAAGTGCCTTTCAAAAACTTAGGCAAAATCTGCCGCTGTTATCAAGTGCCCTTTCGTTACCTAACCACAGAGCAACGGCCGCCGCAAACAGTTAGAAGCAAAGCAAAGAGGAAAACGTTCCGTTATTTTTCGAACGCTCTCTTTGCCTTAATTTGCATTTGGCGCGCGCGCATACAGGGTGACTCAGATTGTGAGAAACGTAAAGCATTTAAAGAAAATTTGAAAGTGGCGCGAACATTTTCATTTAAAACAACCAAAATGGTTGATAGTCGCGACGATGCGAATTTGTTACCGCTGGCTCCGAGTGACATTGAATATTATAGAGCCAAAGCACAGTCCCTCATGCGTCAACCATTTGCATTAAATGATTTTTTATCTCCTGGTACACTACTTATCTGGAGATCAATGCCAAGCTGTTACGGGAATTAGCAGCACATTAAAGGAAGCTGAGTAAGGCGAATTCAACAACAATTGCTACGAATATTCAAGGAGAATCAACATTCAACACTTCTCGGAAAACAAGGCTACCCAATCTTGCGCTGCCTCGTTTTAGTGGAGAGTATTCCGATTGACCGGAGTTCTTCTCAATGTGGCAGTCTGGATGGCGTTGCATTGGAAATGTGAAGATAACTATGAAATAGTTAAGAAACTTCTCACTAATCGTTTCGACAACAAACTTCTTCATTCTTAGGCACACGTAAAGGCGATATTTGGATTAAAAGGTGTCGAGATGGGATCTGCAAAGAGTCTTCGAGAGCTGAGCGACAAGATGAACTCACATCTACGTGCGATTCGTACCCTCGTTCATATTGTCGCCCACAAACTGGACCAAAAGACTCGGGAAAGATGGGAGGAGGATTTACCAACGAATGAGCTGCCAACCTGGAATTCACTATCTTTATTTTTGGAAAAGAGGTGCAGGTTGATGGAGGACTCGGAAAGCGCTATGGTAACACCAAGCCAACAGGTGGGAAAAACACACACAAACTTAAACAAAATGCTCTTATTGCCTCATCGACTAACACTAATAATCCTCTTTATGTTTTTTGTGATGGAAGATATCATTATTTAACTAAATGTTCTCGATTTTTGAACCTGGGTTCCAATTTGCGCTACAAGGAGGCTAAGAGAATGAACCTTTGCCTAAATTGCCTGCGCAAGGGCCACAGTTTTTCATTGCTTCACATGACATCGACTGCACCCACATCAACACATTCATCTTCATCATCAAATGCACAAAATCCAACATCATCTTGATTAGTTTCCTGTTCATCTTCATTACTAATGCCTCCACCTATCCAAAATAACATCCCTCATAACTACGTGATGCTTTATACTTCGAACATTTTGGTAAGAAATCGCGCTGGCTCTCTCATTTCATTGGATACGGTAACCTATGGAACGCTATAATTGACTCAGACTGCTAATCAACTGCATCTTAAAACCCAAGAGTTTTTATTTCAATTTCTGGCATTGGAAAATCAACTTTGGATTCCGACAAAGCGTTTGATGTTGTGGCCCAATCACAAGATGCAAGCTATCGGGCTTCTTTCACTGCTGTTGTGACTGAAACCATCACTGACTATCAGCCACACTTTGATATAAATGCCACTGGGTAGAATATACATCGCAATATAGATCTAGCTGACCCACTTTTCTACAGATCTCAGCGCATCGATCTTTTAATTGGCGCTGGTCCCTTTTTCGACTTGACTTGCATTGGGAAAATGCATTTTGCTGACAGTTTGCCAACACTTCATAACACCAAACTTGGTTGGATCGTATCCGGAAGTTTTTGCAAAAGCGCCAGTCAAGCACTCTGCTTTGGCTGCCACTGTCAGGTCACCTAACTTGCAGATTAATGAGGATTCCCTGGCAGAAATCCCTGGAAAATGGGCAATATTCAGTTCGCTTACCAGCCAGCACTAGTTTTGAGGCTTTTGGAGATTCATACTGTATCGCTCTTCGTCGGCTGAAGAGTTTGGAGACTAAATTTGCGGAAAATCCGGATCTCAAGGCTCAATATTGCGCATTTCTTTAAGAATATATCGATTTGGGACACATGTCGCTAGCTGCAAAGCACATAGATTCACCTCACTATTTTCTACCGCATCATTTCGTTCAAAAGCTTGACAGCACTCGGCCAAACCCACATCTGGGCGATCTCTTAACGATTTGTTGTTAGCAGGACCAACCATTCAACCGAAGATTTACAATACACTACTTCGTTTTCGATTCTTTAGAATTGCGCTTTGTGGAGACATGTGGAAAATGTACCGGTGCGTACTTGTGTCTCACCCCGATGAATATTTGCAGTGCATTCTCTTGCGTGAGAATCCCACAGACGAGATCAAGGTTTACAAATTGGATACGGTAACCTATGGAACGAAGGCTGCTGCTTTTTTGGCAATTCGTGCCATGTCTTATGACGAGGAGGAATCTTTCCCAATCGGTGCTAAAATAGTACGTAGAGACTTCTATGTGGACGATCTCATGTCTGGCGGCGATACAATCGAGAAGGCGAAGGAGATACGATGCCAAGTAAAGGAATTATTGCTTAGAGGGCACTTCCCTACCCGCAAGTGGCGCTCTAATGAGCCAAGCGTCCTTAATGGAAAAACGGAATGTGACAAGGAGAAACTGATAAAGTTCAACAATGGAACCGACATCGCCAAAGCTTTGGGGCTGGTGAAGGATCCTAGTTCGGATAGTCTGCTGTTCAATTTCTGTCGTCTTGTCCACAATTGCAAGATTTTATGACCCACTTGGTTTAATAGCGCCCATTCTCTCTAAAGCCAAGATATTTCTGCAAACCTTATGGAAAGAAGGTCTTAAATAGGATGAAACTTTACCAGAGTCATTATCGTCGGCATAGTGTGAGCTGACATCTCAATTAACCATGGTCTAAAATTTCAAATTCCCTCGATTTGTCTTGCGTTTGTGATGCCTTATGGAGCATTGTGGCCGGAGTGGCTCAGCGGTTAGTGTGCGCGACTGCTGAGCATGAGGTCGTGGGTTCGATCCCGCCTCGGAACATTTAATGAAAAAGTTTTTTCTTTGAATAAAACTTTATACCCGGCCACACCTCTTGCTGTTGGCGCCAGCATTGCAGTAATTAGCCATGAAAAGCCTCTCAAAAACTGCCGTTCGGATTCGGCGTCAAACTGTAGGTCCCTTTCTCTTGTGCTAAAATTAGAAGCGCACAAGCCAAGAGATTGAGAGAGGCTCGGCTTTGGCCCCTCGGGGCTGTTGTCATCTTGACAAGCCGATTTTACTTTTACTTTTTACTTTGCACAAAGTCAAAAGTGGCACCCCTAAATACGTTGACCATCCCCAAATTGGAACTGTCTGCTGCATTATTGCTGGCTGAGTTGGTCTCTACCGTATAAAAAGAGAGCATTTCATTTCCCTGTGATTTTTTCTGTTGGTCCGACTCAACGATTGTGTTGTCCTGGATACGTGAAGCACCGTCAAACTTTAGTGTTTTTGTCTCCAACAGAATGGCGCAAATCCAGGAGATGACCAACGACATGGCGTGTAATAATGTTTCAACTCACCTGAATACTGCGGATGTGGTGTATAGAGGCTGTACTCTGAGGGAGCTGTTGGATCTGAGTCTATGGATTAAGGGGCCGCCTTTTCTACTTTCGAGCTCTTCTGGATGGCCTGCTCAGGTGCAAACAATTAAGGAGCTTCCAGAGCGACGTCATACGGCGTTACTTGGATCGATTCGTCAGGATCTCTCAATCGACAAAGATCCAGAAAATCGATGTGCTCACGCCTGCACACTTTCTCAAAAGCTCCAGCTTCACCAAGTTTCCTGAGCCAGATGTCACCCATCGCAACGTCAACCGTCTCATCGCAACGCCAGATGTCACCCATCGCAACGTCAACCGTCTCAGTCGTTGGCAGCTGGTGACCCAGATGCAGCAAAACTTCTGAAGAAAGTGGAGCACCGTATTTGTCCTTGTTGCAAGAGAGAGGCAAATGGCGAGCTGAGTCTTCTTACATTCTGATCGGCAGTATCGTCCTGCTGAAAATGACAACATGCCACCGCTAAAATGGCAGATTGGTCGAGGGTCATAGCAGGGAAAGATGGCATCATCAGAGTCGCTATGATCCGTACAGCGACGGGTCTTATCAAGAGAGCCGTTGCCAAGTTAGCTGCTCTGCCCGTCGAATCGTAATCTGGTTGGAAACGTGACTCTTCCAACGGGGGGAGGATGTTCGGAGCGGAAGCGCTAATAATTAATTTTAATTTAAATGTAAATGGCTTCTGGCTAACGTTTGTTTTGCATTCTAACGCTTGTAAACACCATTTAAAGTCAAAGCTCATGCTATCAATTCCCACGCTCAGAGCTTTTATCTGAGCTGAGCTTTTCTATGCAGCTGTAGCCTGCGTCTGCGTCTGGCCCTCTTTGCAACTCCGGGGAACAAGCAATAAACATTTAATAAACCGAAGCGCATTTCAAATATTTAAGAAAAATCATGGATCTACCACAGAACAGACTTCCCAAGTTAGTCGCTATGCAACTTCTTACGAGTCAATCACAATGCTTTTTAGAATGGCGAAAAATTTTCCAGGCTAGAAGTATGATTTGTGACATTCAAGACATTTAAGCTGGCTAAAGGAAAATGCACGACACTGCACTGGAAAGAGTTGATGAAGCCAAGCGAAAAACGTTAGAGGTCACTGCTCGAAGGAGCGAAACTCGTCTTTTATGTAAGAGCCTAAAATATAACCTGAGTCAAAGCAGTTATTGTAGAGATGACTTTTCGGTGCATGTCATAAAATTAATATTCCAAGAGAGGTCTGAGATGCTGCCACTGAACTATAGACCCCATATAAGTGACGAGATTTGCTCGCTATGCAATAGAAGAGCCCGGAAAGATGTATTCCATTTCCTCTCAGAATGCCACATTCTGGGAGAGCTAAGATTCAAATATTTTGGAGAAAGACTGTTTAAATTGGAAAAACCTAGAGATCGACTCAACGGGGAAAACTGGAATATGCTCGCGGCCTATCTTTCTACTGCTCTTAAGTAAAGGCACAAAATCGTTACAGATGATTTTTGAGTTTTCTCTATATATATAAAAATGAATGTTTGTCTGTGTCTGTCGGTCGGTCTGTCCTTTATGCCTGCCTAAACCGTTCATCCGATTGCGATCAAACTTTGGGAAATGGTAGAGTGCTTGCCAGGGAAGGTTTCTAAGTTTAAAAAAATGGTCCAAAGCCCTCGAAATTTGCAAAACTATACCGTTTATCCGATTGCACTGAAACTTTGGGGATTGGCTGAACACTTGCCCGGGAAGGTTTTTTAATTGAAGAAATATGCGAAAAATGGACCAAAAACTGTAAAATTTGCAAAAGTTCGATTTTGATGAAAATTTGGGGAATTGTTGGACGCTTGCCGCAAAGGTTTCTTAATTGAAGAAATGGGCGGGAAATGGTTCAAAAAACATTTTGAGCCTGGATTGTTCAATATTTGATAGAGGGCAATTGTAGACGGTTAAATAGGACGGTCAGAAAAGTAACCAAATTGTGCAAAATATTCATGAGTTTAGATTATCAAAAAAAGGAATAGAGGACAAGATCGAACGATCCAAAATGTTTATATCGATTTGCAGCCAGCACTAGCTTGAATATAATCGATGTCATAAGAATCATAAGGACCCGTGCGACGCCGGGAAATGGTCCAAAAATCGGGAAACAACCAAAATTATGCCGTTCATCCGATTGTAATGAATCTTAAAGGATTGGTTTTACGCTTGACCTGAAAGGCTTCTAAGTTGAAGAATTGAGCGGAAGATGGTCCAAGAAACGCGAAATTTGCCAAATTTCCGATGAAACTTTTGGGCATGGCTGGATGCTTGTCCGGGAAGATTCTGAGTTAAAGCAATAATGCAAAAACCGCGAAATTCAAAAAATAATACCGTTCATTCAATTGCGATAAAACTTTGGGGAAAGGTTGGACGATTGCCCGCCAAGATTTCTAGGATGAAGAGAAGGGTGGAAAATGGTCCCCAAGCGTGAAAATTGCAAAGTTGTACCAATCATTAAGAACAAACTTTGGGGAATAGTCCGAAGCTTACCGGCGACGGTTTCTAAGTTCCAAAAACCGCGAAATTTCAAAAATTATCTAATGATCATGTTGGAAAAATGGCCAGAAACCGCGAAATTAGCTAAATTGTGCCGTTCATCAGATTGTGATGAAATTTTCGGGATGTTTATACGCTTGCCCTGAAAGGTTTCTAAGTTGAAGTAATGACCGGAAAATGGTCTAAAAACCGCGAAGATTGTCAAATTTTCGATTGCGATGAAACTTTTGCACATCGTTGGACGCTTGCCCGAGAAGGTTCTGAAATGGTCCAAAATCCGCGAAATTTACAAAATAATACCATTTATCCTATTGCAAGGTTGCAAAGGTTTCTAAGTTAAATTAATGGGCGGAAAATTATCCAAAAATCGTGAAATGTGCTAAACTATAAAATGATCTTAAGTATGAAAGCGCTTAATTTTGAGATTACAATGCAGGCGTTGGTAAATGGAAGATGCAGATTGAATGGTCCAAAATGCTAGGAGGTGTAAACCAAAGGGTCAAAAAAGTCGCGAAATTTGCAAAATTTTAACATTTTCCATTTGAGCCTAGATTATGAAGAAGACTTAATAGACGGCAATTGTAGACGGGTAAGTAGGATAAAACGGTCTAATTGTCGGGAAATTCGCAATGAAATTTGCATATGAGTTTAGATTATCATGAAGACGGGTAAATTGAGGTGAAGATCGAGCGTGATTTTTCATTGGATTCCCAACCATAAGTGCATAAATGAATAGGGATAATGATTTTCTGCCTGTAAGTCTGTCTTTTAGAGTGACAGTGTGACTTTTTTGTCGAAAAAAATTGAAATTTTAATTTCTGATCAACGCTCAACATTTACAAATTCAATCTTATAAATCCATTTTTGTGCAGATATGCCTCCCAAAAAACGTACGATTGGTCGTTTTACGTCTCAAGCACAAAAGAAAAAGGCAAAACGAGCTTCTGAAACAAACGAGCAACGAGATGCAAGATTGAACACTGATACAGAAATGCATGCGAGAGCCTGTTCATCGGAAGCGAACGAGCAACAAGAAGCAAGAATGGAAACCGACCGAGAACTTCATATGAGAGCCCGTGCATCCGAATCGAACGAGCAAAGAGAAGCGAACGAGTCAATTAAAGAAAATATAAACAATTGCAAAATGCACTAAAAGCGATTACTTCCTTTGGTTAATTTTTATAATAGGGGAATGCAGAACAACGTCTGCCGTGTCAGCTAGTAAGCTATAAATAATCTAAACATCTATATATATATATTTATATAAAAGTGAAACTATGTTTGTCCCTTATGGGCGTCTAAGTCGTGTAGCATATCACATAGGGAAATATGCACAGCGGAGTGGCCCTTGAAGGATATTTCAAAAAGGCTAAGCAGATGGCAGGCTGACCTCGTCCGCGCACGCGCTCGATCCGGCTTCCGTCTCGTCGGTAAAAATGGGGAGGTTCGATAAATTCGGACGGGACAATGCTTTACTCCATTAATATTATTGCTACAATTAAATCGCGTGCAAGAATTTATAGACGAGAAAGGCAGATTGTTGACAGAAAGAGAAAAAGATGACAGAGGGACAGGAAAAAGACACTAATAGTTTTTTTTTTTTTTTTTTTGCACACCGACATAGACATGTGGCACTGATGTTAGTGTAGCCACAACTGCCCACCCTACCATGATTACCCCTTCCAGCTTCGATTGAGTAATCCCTACGAGAGTATTGAAGTCCTCTGTCTCAATTCACCCTTAATTCCTGCATGGCCCCAGAAAACTAGCTTCTTAGCAAGTTTTCATCGTTATAAATAAATTTTTATTAATAAATAGGACTGTTCTCGAACATTCGTAAAATATGGGAATAAAAAAAATAAAATAATAAATTAAAGGAATCATAAATAGAGCTAAAACTTGGGTAAAAATAATTTTAAATCCATGCGAACAAATATGACAAAAAAAAAACATATAAACTATTTGTATAAAATTATTTATAAATAAAAGGACTATTTTAACTTTATAAGGTGTTAAGCCAACAACAAAAAAAAAATGGGGAAAGAGAAAATCAAATAAAAACTTTGTGAGGTTTACGAGCAATCAAATTAACTTCTAAAATTTTCAAGTTCGCCTTACTGTGTTTCTTTTATATTTTTGTTTAGCCGAGACACACACCTCTGAGTTGTGGATCGCATTCTTACGCAAAGCAAGGCAAATGATTTTACTCTTCTTCTTTCGAGCAACTAATTATTAATCTGGTTTTTGGATTCTTTCATATTCTTTTGGGTTCGGTTTGGATGCAATTATGGGTTTATATACAATAATAAGGATATAAAAACATGGTTACTCACTTTTAAAGAACTGCAACGGCGAAAGCGCTTTCCTCGTTGTGTCGACGTGATCCAGCAGCGGCAGATTTGGGGTTTATTTTAATCCCATAATGACACCAAACACACACAAAATAAAATAAGTAAACTAAAAACCTTTAATAAACCAAAAAAAAAATTTTTTAAGCAGAAAATCTGCTGTTCAAATTTACTGCGTTTTTCTTTTCTATTCCTTTCTTTTTTAACTTTCTTCTTTTCGACTTCACTCTTTACTTTTTTTTTTCTTTTGAGGTATTTTACTAATTCATTTAAATCATTTTTCCTACTAACTAATTAAATTGTACTTTTAATCTTTTCTTTATTATGTTTGTAGTTTCTTCCTTGTTCTAAATTTTAACTGTTAAGAAACGAACCAAATAAAAAAATTAGAAATTAGGTTTCTTTGGCGGTTTTTTTTTTATAATTCCTACCTTCACTTGAACTTTTCACTTTTCAGTTTTGTTTTTTTTTTGTTGGTTGCTTGGTCCACTTTTTTCCTTTTTTTTCAATAAATTTTAGCGCTAGTTGACGAGATAACTTAACAAAAAAAAAACTAACACTATCGGCTTAACCGTTATGGGTCTTTTCCTCCACTTTGCCTTCAGGTTAGTGGCTTCCAGTTACCCTCTTCTCCAATTTTTCACCGGCTGGACCGCCTCACTTTCCGATTTAACTATTTTGCAAGTAATTAAAACTCCTCCGAATGCTCAAATTATTTCCGACTTTTCCCTATCTGCTTATCCGTCTTCCGATCGCCGCGCAATAGTTGGGGACACCGATTCTCGTTGCCTGCGGCCGTCTAGCAAGAGACTTGTGAGCAAACTATTTTGTCGCTCGCTTGCTGTTTAGTGCTTTGCCTCGGTTTAGCACATGCACAAAAAAAACAAAAGGAATTGACGAAGACGTCTTATGCTGATAAGCCTGGCGCCAGCGCTTGCATTGACGATCCACAGCTTTTTTGACTATCGCCTTTTCGTGGTTGCTTCTGGCTCCAAATTTTCTTCGGCCCGCGGCTGAGTGCCAAACCTGGAATGGTTTGCCCAACAACAGCAACAATTACAAATTTTGCTAAATGGCTCTCCCCTAAGCAACAGCACAAAAAAAAACTTTATTTTTTTTTTTTTAACTCACCTAGTTGGTAATTAATTATGATTTTTTTTTCGTTCTAGTTCTTCGTCTTTTAATGTTTAACTTGTTCACTGTCACGCACTTGGAAATAACTTTTTTCCACAAAATTCGTTGGGAGGTGCTTCACAGCGAAAAATCAATCCAGACAAAGAGACCGAGACTAGCTCTTGGCCGCTTTATATATCCTCGCCCAAGCCGACTTTCGAATTGACTCCATTTTCTTTGTAGCCTATATTGCAGTAGTTTCTAGAAAATGAGTTTCCGAACTTTCTCTTGCGCTCTCTGTAACCTTTCTTTCCCTTACTTCCCTAAGAGAACCACTCTTTGCTACAAAACCAAAAGATACTTTTTGTGTCTTTTTTGGAGCGCATTTGCAGTATGCTTTTAGGGTTGAGGATAAAAATTTAAAGCCTTAAGAAGCGACAAGATGCCCTACAAATTCCCCCCTGCCAAAATCACACTTTGGGGTGATATTTCATCAAAAAGGGTGATACCAGCTTGGAGCGATTTAACTTAAATACACTTTAACTACTTGTTAATATCTTTAGCATGATATTTGCCAACAGCTCGTCCTTGTAGATCTTCCAGTTCATAGTAAGCCTGACCCAATTTACGCTTTATGCGCGCCTTTGCAAAAGTTGGAGCCAACTTAGAGTTAAAGCCTTTAACAAAATTGCTTTGTTGGAAGTTCCTACGGTAGACCTCTTGTCCCACAGAAAATGAAACCTCTCGGCTACGCAAATTATAGCTTTTCTCATTCTTCTCATGCTGAGTCCTCATGGTCTCCTTGGCCGTGGCTCTCAATAGGTCAAAAGAATCTTCTCTTTCGAATTGAACGAATCGATCTTCTAGCAGTTCAAGCTCTCGCAAAAGTGGATAGGTACTACCATTGGTTATCATCTGCTGTCCAAAAGCAAGTCGATAGGGACTTGATTTTACGGCACTGTGAACGCCCGATCTCAATGCACATGCTATTTTGCTTAACTGCACATCCCAATTTGTCTGGTCTGGATGTATGTAGGCCTTTATGGCAGCAAGGATGGATCTATTTACCCTTTCGGAGGCGTTTCCCTGAGGGGCATACGCTGCAGTGTACGCATGTCGCACCCCATATTGTTGCAAAAGGGCATTAAACGCGTTGGACTTAAATTGAACTCCGTTGTCTGAGACTATTACCTCAGGCACTCCAAAGCATTGAAACAATTCCTCTTCTATATATGTTAGCACAGCATCAGTGGTGAATTTTTTTACCGGTTTTATAAACGGAAACTTGGAAAAATGATCTAGAACAACAAATATTCCAATGTTTCCGGCACGACTCCGTGGATAAGGGCCAAGGTAGTCGACATAAAGTTTCTGGAAAAACCTTTGAGATTCCCCAGTTTTAGAAAGTCGAGGTCGTAATGCATGGTTGGGATGTTTGGTGCATTTGCACACGTCACAGCTATTAATAAATGCCTTAACATCAGCTAGTAAGGTCGGCCAATAATAATAGCGTCGCAGCCGCTCAAGCGTTTTATTGATCCCACCATGAGCACTTAGCGGGTGCTCGTGAGTCATTTTAAGTGCAGTCGGTACGAGTCCTTTTGGAACCCAAAGTTTCCAACATTGTTCATCGGCAACTTTTTCCCCCGTAGCATGCTCTGTACGACGATAAACGCAATTACCTACAACTTTCACATCTGGCATAAGTAATTGGCTTTTAACAATTTTGTCTCGAAGGGCTACATACTCATCGGAGTTAAAATGCTCAGATTTGAGATCTAGGTGTTCCTCAGCACTTATTTCAGCCAGATCTTCTGTGTAGACTCGCGATAATGCATCCGGGACAATGTTCTTACTGCCTTTGCGATGCTCAATCTTAAAATTAAATCCCTGCAACTTCAAGGCCCACCTTGCCAATCGACTGCCTAGGTCAGATTGTGACATTAGCCATTTCAGTGAGGCATGATCAGTAATAACTGTGAATTCATGATCCTCCACATAGGCTCTAAACTTTTTAATGCTTAAAATGGCTGCCAAGCACTCCTTTTCAGTTATCGAATAACTTCGTTGGCACTTGTTTAATTTTCGCGACATAAACGCGATAGGAACCTCGTCACCATTTTCATTAATTTGCATTAGGACTCCACCTACGCCTGTGTGACTCGCATCACAGTGGATGTAAAAGGGTGCGTTAAAATTGGGCGTGTGTAGCACAGGGGCGTTACACATAGCAACTTTAAGAGCTCGAAAAGCATCTTCTGCCGATTGTGGCCATGTGAATGCTCCTTTCTTCTTTAGACAATCTGTCAGGGGGTTAGCAATAGCAGCATAATTACTTATAAATTTATGGTACCACCCTGTCATACCTAAAAATCTGCGTATCTGATTAACCGATCGTGAAGTTGGATACTCATTTATAGCGGCTATTTTATCGGAATCCATACAAATGGTCCCATGGCCAACTATGTGTCCCAAATAGTGCACTTCGGGGACGCAAAATTTACTCTCCACATTTATGGTCAAGCCAGCTTGCTCTAACTTTCTCGCCAACTCCTTTAACACCTTTAAATGTCGATCAAAATTATCAGAAACGATAAGGAGATCATCCAAATAAATGAACACCTCGTTTCGAAGATCAGCCGGGATAATACGGTCCATAAGTTTTGACATGGTAGATGGAGCATTTGTCAGCCCAAATAGCATCACTTTAAACTGGTAGAGGGGTCTACCAGGTACTGAGAATGCAGTTTTGTCTCTCGAGCCTTCCTCCAAAGGGATTTGCCAGTAGGCATCCTTCAAATCGAGACTCGTAATAAACTCTGCCTTCGGCAACCGACTTAAGATGCCGTCTATGATTGGCATTGGGTATGCATCTTTACGGGTTTTCTCATTGACCTTTCGACTGTCAACACACAGGCGGACCTTACCTGGCTTTTGTACTAAAACCACTGGACAAGACCACGCACTAGTGGACTCCTCAATGACTCCGAGTGCAATCATACGATCTAACTCTTTGTACATGAGTTTTTCAACCGCTGGCGACACTGGGTAGTGGCGCTGCTTTATGGGCTTTGCGTCACCCACATCAATTTCATGTGAAATTAGACTGGTCTTCCCTAACCCTTTTTCCGCGAATGAAGGAAAGCACTGAACAGCTTCTTTCAGCGCTTCTTGTTGTTTGTCTGTTAGCTGTCGTTGTTCGTCTGATATCCGATAATCCGAAAGGTAGTAACTCAAACTCGCTCCAGAAATTAATACCTAGATATAAGGGTTGGATTAGAGATGGCACCAGATAAAAGGTGAGAATTTTAGAAGTTCCTTTGTAAGTCACTTCAGTTTTTATTTTTCCAATAATGTCTTGGGATTTTCCGTCTGCGGTTTTCACTGTTGAGAACATTGGCTTGTAACGAAGACTTCGTTCAAGCAGATCTTTTGCCAAGTCACCCCCTATGCAACTAATTGATGCACCTGTGTCCATCAAGCCAGTCACTTTTTTATCTAATAACGTGACCTCAGCATAGGGTCTCAAGTCGTGTGACACTATGGCAGATACTAACGCTTTCTTTTCTTGAATACGTGTTCGATAAAATTCTATACGTCGTATTCGAGAACGCATTTTTCTGCTCGGAATATTAGGGGCTAGATTTCTATGAGTATAAGTCACTTCAGGTAAGGGGGACACATCTGGTAATATTACATGGGCAACTGGAACAGTTAATCTGTATTCGTCGCTTTCGATGCTACAGGTTTGCGTGCACTTCTCAACGGTGCACGCACTTGACTGTTTTTTGTTGCGTTGCATTTTTGGCACGACGGCTTGTATGTATCTGGTTGGCCGCAACCATAGCAAAATATGCGACGTTCAGCGACGCATTCTTGGTACCTATGACCAGTGGCGCGACAATTCCAACAGGAAAGATTAATCGCTGCTATGTTATCCTCACTGTCTTCTGATTCATATTCAGGCGGACTTGCGACTTCGTGTACCATTCTGCGAGGAGCTGGTCTTGGCCTACCTTCGTGCGGATGCTGAACAGTCTGCATGAAGACTTCTCGAGTTCTAACCAGATGGCGTAACTCTGCTATGCTTCTCACAGACACGTATAACAGCTCGTGTTGGATCTCAGGCAACAGATTAGAGCGCAGAGACTCCAAAAGGGATGTTTCGGTTAATGGTACGGACAATTTATCTGTCAACACCACAATGGCCTCATAGAACTCATCAAATGGCTCATTCTGTCTCTGCTTTCTACGATCGATAGCCGCTCTAATATTAACGTCTGTTCTTTCATCTTTAAACTGCACTAATAAAGCTCGCTTTAAGTCTAGCCAAACTATGCACCTAGCGTTCTTGTGGTATCGCCAATACCAATCGCTTGCTGGGCCTTCGAACAAGTTGTTAATATAGCGTGAGAGTAGAGCGAAATCTCCATTCAAAGTTTCAACTGTGAGTGCTTCCACTCGATATATAAACTCGTCCACAGACATAGACGATCGACCAGAAAATCTTAACTTCCAATTGATCAGTATTTGGCTGATTCTTTCTGGTCGAATATCAACGTTTGTTGATGATTGTCCATTAGTTGAATCATTGGGAATTGGCGGAGATGGCACACAAGGAGGTGGCAATGTTGCTCTGGCTTCGCTTCCAGTTTGTGGAACTAATGAGGTGTTACGCAACTGAGCTGTAAGAGTACTCAAGATATTCTGGAAACCGTTTCCAATTGTTTGGCTGAGCAGCTCAGCTTGCCTCATAGACGCTTGGTTAAACATTTCTGTTTGCCTTATATTTGCTGTGGCCATTGTATCTGCTATTACTTGTTGAATTTCGCTAAAAGTTGGTGATGGGGCTGACGTCACAGGGTTAGCGTCTTCGGGCTGGCTTACTGCCGCCGAGCCAGGCGGATCATCTGCCATAGTAGTTGCTGTTTGACCCCTGGTCCTCCTAGTGGACTCTGACCAATCTACTGACTGATCAGCTGGGTCGCTAAGTAGGCTTGATGAAGAAGACTGCAAAGCTAATTTACACACTGGACAAATCTTCTTGTTCCCTACTCTTGTATTAAAGCAAACCCTGTGGAAACTGTGACTGCAGACTGTCGTCAGCAACTGAGCAGAGAACTTTATTGGTAATAAGCAAATAAAACACTCACTATCTGTATTTCCCAATTCTACTAAATCCTCACAACTACGGGTTACCGGCATTTCTCACTTATACGACTTATCAGAGAAATATGATTATACGAACGTTAAATATCTGATTTAAAATATCATAAAATATATTCTGGGGACCATGCAAAAATTAAACGAAAATTGAGACAAAAATCTATGTGAATTAGGTGCCCGAAAACATAAAACAAACGAAAGAATTTCTTTTGAAAATTGGAGCGCAACATTAAAGTGCGGTAAGAAAAGTAGCTTGGTTTCATCCACTTCATATTTCCAGCAACTTTATTTCAAACTAAGCACCAATCTTCAAAATGATTTAAAAAGGTAGGATACGAAATTCTTCTTTTCATTTAGCTAACCGGAGGGCCATAGCTCTTTGCCATGCTAACCCATATCCAGGGAAACTATATCCAAAAGAAAACCGTAACAAAAAAAACTTATAGAACAGAAGGAGGAAAGTATGACTTTTGTTAGATTTGGCCATGCCTCTGAAAAAGTCAATCAGGTACTACTAGTCTACTCACTTACACGGTGGTTATAGCTCTAAGTCCATAAACCTTTTCCAAAACCAAGTGACAACTAATAGTAGACAAATAGGCGATGTTCCATTTACCAAAGTACGGTATGTTAGTTACTTTACAACCACCTAACTTCCAGGAAACTTTGTTGAAACATTTAGCGCTTTTATTCATTTACTGGGTAATAAAGACACCATGAGTCTTTAATTTTTATCCTCAGTAAGTGAACTCAGCAGAAAACAAGAAATAGAAGGAAAATAAAATCTGCATTAGAAAATGTCCGATGACAATGACATTAAAATAGCATTTTAGTCGGGGCTTGCCGGAAGTTTGTTTAAATAAACAAAACTGGCCCTACACGTTTGGGCGCCAAATAATAACTATAATATTATTATCTTATTAATTATTACTGTAGCATATCACATAGGGAAATATGCACAGCGGAGTGGCCCTTGAAGGATATTTCAAAAAGGCTAAGCAGATGGCAGGCTGACCTCGTCCGCGCACGCGCTCGATCCGGCTTCCGTCTCGTCGGTAAAAATGGGGAGGTTCGATAAATTCGGACGGGACAATGCTTTACTCCATTAATATTATTGCTACAATTAAATCGCGTGCAAGAATTTATAGACGAGAAAAGCAGATTGTTGACAGAAAGAGAAAAAGATGACCGAGGGACAGGAAAAAGACACTAATAGTTTTTTTTTTTTTTTTTTTTTGCACACCGACATAGACATGTGGCACTGATGTTAGTGTAGCCACAACTGCCCACCCTACCATGATTACCCCTTCCAGCTTCGATTGAGTAATCCCTACGAGAGGATTGAAGTCCTCTGTCTCAATTCACCCTTAATTCCTGCATGGCCCCAGAAAACTAGCTTCTTAGCAAGTTTTCATCGTTATAAATAAATTTTTATTAATAAATAGGACTGTTCTCGAACATTCGTAAAATATGGGAATAAAAAAAATAAAATAATAAATTAAAGGAATCATAAATAGAGCTAAAACTTGGGTAAAAATAATTTTAAATCCATGCGAACAAATATGACAAAAAAAAAACATATAAACTATTTGTATAAAATTATTTATAAATAAAAGGACTATTTTAACTTTATAAGGTTTCAAGCCAACAACAAAAAAAAAATGGGGAAAGAGAAAATCAAATAAAAACTTTGTGAGGTTTACGAGCAATCAAATTAACTTCTAAAATTTTCAAGTTCGCCTCACTGTGTTTCTTTTATATTTTTGTTTAGCCGAGACACACACCTCTGAGTTGTGGATCGCATTCTTACGCAAAGCAAGGCAAATGATTTTACTCTTCTTCTTTCGAGCAACTAATTATTAATCTGGTTTTTGGATTCTTTCATATTCTTTTGGGTTCGGTTTGGATGCAATTATGGGTTTATATACAATAATAAGGATATAAAAACATGGTTACTCACTTTTAAAGAACTGCAACGGCGAAAGCGCTTTCCTCGTTGTGTCGACGTGATCCAGCAGCGGCAGATTTGGGGTTTATTTTAATCCCATAATGACACCAAACACACACAAAATAAAATAAGTTAACTAAAAACCTTTAATAAACCAATAAGCAGTAATCTGCTGTTCAAATTTACTGCGTTTTTCTTTTCTATTCCTTTCTTTTTTAACTTTCTTCTTTTCGACTTCACTCTTTACTTTTTTTTTTTTTTGAGGTATTTTACTAATTCATTTAAATCATTTTTCCTACTAACTAATTAAATTGTACTTTTAATCTTTTCTTTATTATGTTTGTAGTTTCTTCCTTGTTCTAAATTTTAACTGTTAAGAAACGAACCAAATAAAAAAATTAGAAATTAGGTTTCTTTGGCGGTTTTTTTTTTTATAATTCCTACCTTCACTTGAACTTTTCACTTTTCAGTTTTGTTTTTTTTTTGTTGGTTGCTTGGTCCACTTTTTTCCTTTTTTTTCAATAAATTTTAGCGCTAGTTGACGAGATAACTTAAAAAAAAACTAACACTATCGGCTTAACCGTTATGGGTCTTTTCCTCCACTTTGCCTCCGATTTTTCACCGGCTGGACCGCCTCACTTTCCGATTTAACTATTTTGCAAGTAATTAAAACTCCGCCGAATGCTCAAATTATTTCCGACTTTTCCCTATCTGCTTATCCGTCTTCCGATCGCCGCGCAATAGTTGGGGACACCGATTCTCGTTGCCTGCGGCCGTCTAGCAAGAGACTTGTGAGCAAACTATTTTGTCGCTCGCTTGCTGTTTAGTGCTTTGCCTCGGTTTAGCACATGCACAAAAAAAAACAAAAGGAATTGACGAAGACGTCTTATGCTGATAAGCCTGGCGCCAGCGCTTGCATTGACGATCCACAGCTTTTTTGACTATCGCCTTTTCGTGGTTGCTTCTGGCTCCACATTTTCTTCGGCCCGCGGCTGAGTGCCAAACCTGGAATGGTTTGCCCAACAACAGCAACAATTACAAATTTTGCTAAATGGCTCTCCCCTAAGCAACAGCACAAAAAAAAAACTTTATTTTTTTTTTTTTAACTCACCTAGTTGGTAATTAATTATGATTTTTTTTTCGTTCTAGTTCTTCGTCTTTTAATGTTTAACTTGTTCACTGTCACGCACTTGGAAATAACTTTTTTTCCACAAAATTCGTTGGGAGGTGCTTCACAGCGAAAAATCAATCCAGACAAAGAGACCGAGACTAGCTCTTGGCCGCTTTATATATCCTCGCCCAAGCCGACTTTCGAATTGACTCCATTTTCTTTGTAGCCTATATTGCAGTAGTTTCTAGAAAATGAGTTTCCGAACTTTCGCTTGCGCTCTCTGTAACCTTTCTTTCCCTTACTTTGGTTCTCTTTGCTACAAAACCAAAAGATACTTTTTGTGTCTTTTTTGGTGCGCATTTGAAGTATGCTTTTAGGGTTGAGGATAAAAATTTAAAGCCTTAAGAAGCGACAAGATGCCCTACAGTCGCTGAACCGATCTTCACGAATTTTCGATCAGGAAAGTGTCATAGGCTATGTCTCATGTCTGTGAAATGGTCAAAAAACAGCGAAATTTGCAAAATTATACAGTTCATCCGATTGCAATGAAACTTTGGGATTGTTTGAACGCGTGCGGAAAATGGTCCAAAAACAGCGAAAATTCAAAATTTACGATTTCGCTAAAACTTTGGGAAATTGCCCGGGAAGGTTTCCAAGTAGAAGAACCCGCGAAATTTGCAAAATGTTCGATTGTTATAACACTTTGGAGAATGTTTGGACGCTTGCATGCGAAAGATTCTGATTTAAAGAAATGTGCGGGAAATAGTTAAAAAACCGCGAAAATTCAAAAATTATACCGTTCATCCGATTGCGATGAAATGTTGGTCAATGGTTAGACGCTTGGCCTCGAAGGTTTCTAAGGTTCAAAAATCGCGAAATTTGCAAAAAACCCTTATGAGTATTTATGAAAGCGCTTAGTGTTTATATTACAATGCAGGCGTTGGTAAATGGAAGCTGTATATTCCACGGTCCAAAATATTGCGAAATTTGCAAATTTCTGATTTGAGACTGGATTATTGTGAAGATTTGATAGACGGCAATCGTAGACGGGTAAATAGGAGGTACTAACCAATCGGTAAAATAAGTCACGAAATTTTCAAAATATTCATGATTTTAGATTATCATGAAGACGTGTACATATATAGAGGAAAAGATCGAACGGTCCAAAATGTTTATACCGACTACCAGCCTGCACTAGATTGAATATAATCGCTCTCTTGAGAATCATAAGAACCCGGCCGACGCCGGGTATTCAGCTAGTACTATATGAATGTGAAAAATTTAGATAAATATACTACTCTCTTCTGTCTCTCTATATAATAGTATTAAGAGCCGGGGACGGCCCCCTTAGGAGTGAAAGACCATGTGGTGTAATTCCGAATGGTGGGTCTACCTGAAGCTCACTAGGATTAATAATTATATAAATTGTACTACTTATCAGTCAAGGCTGACGGAAATTAATGACATGCCTAAATACACAAACTGTTCTTATTCTCAATAAAGAACAACTACTACTACTACTAGTATAACCTTATTCGTCCATGTATCTTACAATCGACAAAAGAAATATTTAGTAAATATCTTGAATGAAAATTCGAACGTTTTCAGTACTAGTCTTTAGTATCAAATTCAAACAAAAATGCCAAATTGAACTTACGCGGAAGTCAATACACATTATAAATCTAAAATATCGGCAAATGGCTTTTTTCCTAAAAAGTTGAATAACTCAATCAAATATTGCTCGATTTTAATAATCTAATAATCTTAATAATCTAATAATCTTAATAATAAAAATCTTAATAAACTAAGTTGTAGAAGACGCAAAATGAAATGTTTTTTGAAACTGCACACCAAAAGTTGATAGTTTTATATATAACTGGCTGAATACCCGGCGTCACCCGGGTCCTTATGATTCTTATAAGAGCGACTGTATTCAAGCTAGTTTTGCAAGTCGCCATAAACATTTTGGACCGTTCGATCTTTTTCTCTATTCAACCATCTTCATTATAATCTAAACTCATGAGTATTTTGCAAATTTCGTGACTTTTTTTTACCGTTTTGTTTATACCCCCTATTTGCTCATCAACAATTGCCGTCTTTCAAATCTTCAGAATAATCCAGGCTCAAATCCAAATCCGTGTAGTCTACAGCATTTTTGTACATCAAAATTATAAATAACGGTTAAAACCATTTTTTCGAGTTATATTGAGTTAAAAAGTCATATGTGGTCAACTATGCATCCTACAATAGGTGATAAGACAAAAGTAACGCCTTTCAAAATTAATGGTATGCCATCTGCAACCTACACTTTGTCGCATCCCAGAAGTTATTGACATCAAACTTCCTACATGAATATCAGCCATCTACTCTACTGGGCATCATTTATCCGCAGTTTTGCTCCAATGCCCCAAATGTAACCCAGCCCCGCATCGTAAATTCCAAAAATAAACTCAATGACATGGTCAAATCGGAAAGATTACTTATATAAATGTTTAATTTATTAACATTTTAGCTCCTTCAATTCGTCGATTAATTTTTTTAGCATATTATGCCAAATACAAAAGGTAATAATGGTCGTTTTACAACTCAATTTAATTAAATATAAAACTAGACAATAAAATACAGTAAATATAAATGATTTCTTAGATATGTAGTTGTATGTGTTTTAACAATTCTATTAAAATGAAATTATTTCGACAATTCTTTCCATTTTATTTTTTTAATAGAGGAAATATATGAACGAAATCAGATGCTGGAGTTATGATAGAAGTACGTACCGGGTTTCGACTCCTCCCTGTCCATTTTTCAAGGCAACATAAATTGACCTCACTTGATAGGTCAAAGTACATTTTCAATTAAATTATTAACTTCTTTAATTTGGAAGAAAAATTTCGATTAGTTCAACTGGAATTTAACACATTTTAACAGCTTTTGGGACTGTATCTTCCCATATATACTTATCAAATATCCGTCAGGATTTGCGGTTCGTCGTGGCTGAAAAAGTGGGACTAAGCAATAATCACGTTTAATGATATCTTAAGTTCGCCGTAGGTGCTGGTAGGAACTGAAAGTGGGACAACAATGACAATAACATTTAAATTACTCGGCAAATTCGCAGCTTCTTTCTGCAAATAAAACCCACCTTTCGCATGATCTAACGAAATCAGTCCAGTGCGTTTTCCAAACAGGGCTGAAACGTGAACAAAAGAAATCAGTTTTATCATGTCGAAACCGCAGCTCTGATCCACTGCTGTGTTGTTCTATCATAAGCTCCTCTAGTGATCTGCCAGCTGAAGCCAGCAATCGTAATTTCGCAATGGAAAGAATTGAATCGATTTACAGAGGAAAATGTGAAAATCCTTAGAATTAATAAACGCATCTAAGACTTAGCCTAAGCAATATATAACAATAGTTTACAGACTTTCTATCCACTGGCTGGGGGAAGTTTCCATAAAATCTTCATCCTGCAGCAATTGGGATGGCGGTGCGCCGTCTGCGCTCCATGGCTGACTGCGGTCGGCACCCTTGAAATACGTGTGATCATCATTTGGGCCGCGGTTCAGGTCAGGATGACTCTCTAGAACCGCAAAGGAAGATTGGTTTTCTATGAACCGAAAACAGTTTTCATCGAGGAGCTCATTCCATGCGCCGTCGTAAGCAGATGTCGGAAGGTAATCTGTGAACAAATCATCGATAAAATTATTCCATGATGGCAATGTACAGCCAGGGCTCTGAAAGCTACCATCGTTGTCTGCCGGTGACTGCAAGTTGGCACATCCAAGAGGGTGGGCACCCATGACTTCAAAACTGCTGCCCCCGCTGCTCGAGTAACAGGACTCCAAAGATTCAACTGGCGAAATTGACCGGTTATCCGGCGAGGCAATTGTCGCCTTCTTCGTGCCGTTTCCCAATGTGTTCCTTAGATGCTGATTCTCGGTTTGGAGCTTCTGGGCAACCTTGAACTGCTTCTTCAGAGCCTTTAATAGTGATTTATTTGCGTTTCGCGCTTCCTCCAGTTCTTTTTCCACCGCCTCCAGGTACATCTTTTTCTTGCGACGGTTCTCCCTGGCCAGCAAGGCATTCCTGTTGTAAACGTTGGGATCTGGTCGTCTGGTTGGCAGACGAACAGCGCCGCTCCTGCGAGTTCTGTTCGCGATCTCTTTGGCTAGCTCGATTTCACGATTTGGTTTTCGAGGTGCACTTGTTATCTCATTGTCAGTCTCACTGTCATTGTCCGAGCTGTTGATCTGGTGCAGAAACTTATTGATTTCCTCCATATCGTCAATTTCGCGATTGAGGAATTTGCAAGCAGGTAAAATGATTGCTATTATGTGCTTTTTTTCGTTAGATCCTGTTACTTTACCTTTTAAAACTCTAAGCTGCCTCTATGTACGAATTGTAAACTTTCCTTTACTTCTTGTGAAATAAGTAAAACTAAACGTTTACGGTGACGCACACTTATAGTCAGTGTTGCCAATTTAGCCTTTTACACCAGTTCTGGCCATTTTGTTAGGTCGGGAGCCGGAACCGGAACCAGCAATTCTAGCTATTTCGGCCAATGGACATAAATAACTAGCGCCATCCGTTAGAGACGAACTGGAACAATGGAAAATGGAACACGAGCGCAATTTTTGTCTTCAAATTTTCCCTTTGTGTTGCAAAATAATTATGAATATTTAAATGCAGGCCCGTCGCAAGGGGATTCCGGCCAGGGGGGTTTTCTCATGTTGTACATATTTTATTTAATTTTTCGCCAAAAATCCGGGCACCGGGCCCCTCTCAGAAGTCCGGACCCGGGGGGAAACACCCCGGCCCCCGCTCTCGAGGGCCTGTTAAATGCAAGAACTGTTGTTTTATTTGAATAACTCTTGGATTGTAGTAATTAAGAATTTTCGGTGACACTTTTTTAACCATTAACTACAGCTGCGTTCACGTCCAGTTATCGAAGAACTGCGCTGCAGCAGCAAAGACTCTTTTGCTCATAACTCGACAACCGTTCATCTGATATTCGCCAATCGATAAATTATTCTAATTACTAAATATGTCCTGAAGGAAATAGTGGGAGATCTGACGTTTTTACCAAATTGCGGGGGCGGGAGGGGTCGTGACCAAAATTGAAAATAAACTTGACCTGCCTGCAAGTATGAGAAGTATTTATCCCATGCATGTAGAGCATCTTTCTCTTTCCATCTTTAAGATGTTCAAACGGACAGACGGACATGGCTTAACCCACTCGGCTATTGATGCTGATCAAGAATATATACAGTTTATAGGATCGGATATGATGCCTTCTATCTGTTACATACTTTGGCACAAACTATTTGCAAAAAAATGCCTATTTCTCTGAGAACTTCTCTTTATCCAAGTTCAAAAATTTTTTGCGTTATGCGCTAAGTGAAAAAAATCGCGATATAAACCACAAAATAATCCATCGAGTCCCCCAATTTACTACATGTACAGTTTTATGATATCATCGCGGTTCTAAAAGATTAGGTCCAAATCACCTAAATGTCTTAAAATTATTAAATTACAACGTAACTATAAGTGGTATTCCTGAAAGTAATTTAGATTTGTTATAGATTTCGTGAAAGCAAATCTAAATCAGTTGACACAGCGACGCTTTTTGCGGACTTATTTTATTAAGATTTCGTGAACAGCGGGCAGTGTGACCGTACGGCGGATTGACCACCGGCTCGAAATCAAACAAAGGTGCTATACTCAAACTTGCCTAAAAAAAGAGTGAAAACGGCTTTTCTAAGCTTCTTCAATAGTAGGCTTTTGGCGGAATATGTTGTGGCGGCTCTGCCCACATTAGTCACGACGACTATCGATTACTATGGCAGCTATTCATCTCTCTTCTCGAACAGTTTAACTAGTGTGTGTGTGAGACAACCCAGTCAAGCAAACGCGAGGTCAGCGCTCGGAGCTGACCTCTATCAACAATTTGTATCAAACTATTTAAGTTAAACAATAAATATTAATAGTAGATTGATCTTAATCTCTTCAATGTAATATTATTATTATTATATTATTATATACACAATTTTACAATGGTAAATTCTGCTGTTTATGTATATTTATGTATTTGTTGTGACAGAATTTGTTACTTAAAACCAGTGTTTCAATTGATTGACTTAAAGTAGCAATAGTTGTAAAATTTTGATTAAATGAGCAATAAGTTTTTTAAAACTTAAAATATTTGTTCCTACTTAATCTGCTGCTTTGTAAATCTCACAAGTCAGTGTTAAATCAAAATTTAAAAAATCAACAGTTATAAAACAGGAAAGCAGATCAGCACTCAATGCTTTGAAAGTTTTTAATTTGATTGACTGAGCGTCGACGAATGTTCTCTATTACTTTGTTATGTGGCAATATGGTTAATTCTATGAGATGAGAAATCTGCCCAAAAATGTAAATGTAACCAAAAATTCGAGCGAGGATCTCCATTAAGAAAAATATTTATTAAGAGCTCGCTTATTAGAACCACTTAATTCTTTAGAAATTTATTTCCGACAAAAATTTACACTCATAGTGTAACACTAAACCGCAGTAATAAACCATGGATGACCAATGGTGGCTGTTTAAACTTGAACACGTGATTTCGAAGACGGATCTCAAATAGCGTTTAGGAACATATTATAACATTTATAAACAAAGCCTAAGGGACAAGTATCAGGATGCACTTGACACCACACTTGAAAAGACCCAATTTCAATTCGCCAATTTCAAGCGTATGGTCAACTTCGTGTCTGTTGCCACGCTGACATAGGCAATGCCAAAATGTGATTGTTTTGTTTCGACCACTGCATTAGAACAGCTCTAAAAAGGTGTATATTTCAAGGCTTGAAATTTCTAAAATTAAGCATCAAGAAATCTTAAGTGCGGCCCGTGGACCGTCTCCACAGTTTGTCAAACCTAAAAAAACTATTTAACCTCTATCTTGGGGTATTTAAGCAAAAGGTCATACTGTTTTGTAAGCGGGCTTGGAATTTAATAAGGGTTTTTTAATTACAAAATTATTTTAGTAGTAGAAAATGCAACACTTTTTTTAGCTATCTTCCAAAGCTTAATATTGATATCATCGGCAAAGACGAATCTGCGGTAAGACAGGCGTTCTCAGAGATAGAGAAGCAGTCAAAACTTATGGGCTTAGCGGTTAATGAGGATAAGACGAAGTACCTACTCTTAACAAGCAGGGAGTCTACGCTTGGACAATTTGTTGCAATGCACTGTGGGCCAGAAATCTCCTTTTTTGGCCAAAACTCTGGCATTTCTACACCAGACTAGCTAGGAAGCTAAAGTTTTTTACGAAATGTTCTTAAAAGATTGAACTTAACGCACATAATTTTTAAAAAAATAAAGAAATTTTTAAACATATTGATAATTCAAGTCAAAGTTGGAAAATTTTTCAACTTTTTGGACTTTTAATTTAAAAAAAAAACTTGTGGTTAGACTTAAGCCAAAATTTGCAGAGAGGATATACAAGTGTAGACTGCTTTAAAAAAAAAAAATAAACATGATCGGATGAGTCGTTTATGAGTTATTAACTCAAAATAGTACTGACTTTGAATGCCCACCCTGTCAAGGATTTTCAGTCAATCTGACTACTTTCACCTTTATTTCCATTTATTTAACCTGCTCTTAATATTCATTGCCTAAAACAACAAAATAAAAATAAAAAAATTAATAATTAAAAAAGTGTAATAATTTTTGGTTTATTTTGCGTGCTTCTAATAGTAGGCTACACATTTTAATCCATGGAAATATAAATAGCTTTGCTCAGCACAGCCACTAACCAAAGAACATATAGACATTCCATTTCATACAACGAAAATGGACGCAAAAATTTCTTAGCGACAGGCCCCAGGCCTGTTAGCAGCAGGCCCCGTCGCTCTCTCGCGGCTCTCTCTCTCTCTTCGCTCTCTCATTCTTATGCCGCACATTGATTGCGAGAGTTCGCTCGTTCAGTCGCAGATTGGCGCATCTTAAAGAAGGTGGCTCTGCGCTTGAATTCTTCTTTATTTGTATGCGTGTTCATGCATTCACGTACACGGGTGCATGTGTGCGATCATTTCATTTCGACCCATTCGACTCTTTTGCTACTTTTCCGCCTTATGCGGCGGCTGGTGCCTGCATACCCTACCGACGATTGCTTTTTAGGGGAGCGGGAGCGGGCAGAAACAAAAACAGCTGATTGGCTTTGTTTTGTTTACATTTTTATTGATATTTTTTCCGGACACTTGTTATGAATTTGGTTTATTGTTGTTATTTAATGATCTAGTTGTATATATTTTTTATGTATGTTTGTTTTTTTTTAATATTTTCTTTATTTAAAAGTCGCGCTCATTAGTTAGATAATATAAATATACATATATACTGTGTTAAACAGTAGTTTTTAGACTTTTTCAAAACTTAAAAAAATTAATTTAGATTAAATTTCTAAAATACTTTTTATATTTTTGTAAAGGTAAATGGAACAATATACAAATCTTCATTTTTTATTTAATAATATTTTTATGAAAATAATTTAATAATTTTAATTGTACCAATATTTGTTAATATTGTTGTAAACACAGGTGTATGTAAGTAATATATGTATTTTAATCGGTATCCGGGGAACACCACGAGGAGGCCATTGCAATTGCGTCTTTAATGAAGACTTACGAGTCGACTTGAGATTCCAAAATGCTTTGAAAATCTCCTTGTTCCCCACCTACCTAATAATACCACCTATACATACACTCCTCGTCACTTGAATAGGACACCCCTAAGTGTGTTTTCGATCGCCCACTGCTCCCAAACCAATGATGGTAGAGACTTAATTTTTTTTTAAGTTAAAGATAATTTAATTGCATTGTCTTATCCAGCTGGAATTCTTCATGGTACAGCCTTATCTATTAACAAAAAAATGTTAAACATAATCCGTCCAATTTAGGGGCTCAAATATTGCGTCACTTGAATAGGACACTTAAACAAAAAAAGCATTTCAGAGATCTCAGATTATTTTTAACATAAATATAACTTAAATATAGGGCATCGATGTAATTTAGAAGAAAAAAATATGTTTAATAATGCGTCGAGCCACCTTGTTGTTCCAAAGCTTCAGTCATCCGGTTTGGAAGGGATTGATACAAGCTGGCCAAGTAATTTAATGAAATCGAGTCCCAAGCTAATTCAACTGCTTTTATAAGTTCGGGAACACTCGAATATTGCTTTCCTGAGCCATAGATTACACGTGTCAGCCATCCCCAAACATTTTCTATTATATTTAAATCGGGTGAGTAGGGCGGCCAGCTTAAAAGTTCCACATTTTGGCTCTGTATATAAGATTTAACAACCCGAGCAGTATGTATCGGCGCGTTATCATGTTGATATATCCATGGCAGAGGCCCAAAAAAGTTGTGAAAATATGGAAACTCCTCTTTTAATATTTCCTTGTAGCACACCGCATTCATCGTTGTTGACAAAAATTTTAGTTTGCAGGTGCCATAGAAGGAAATGTCCCCTTACACCATAACACCTCCAGCTCGGCTATGCAGACGGTCCAAATGATGGGGTTCCTTGCGCAGATCATGGAAATAATAACTATAGCCATCTGGGCCCTCTAAATTAAACTTTTTTCATCTGAGAAGACCACGCTATGCCACTGCGAGGTCCAGGTCACATGCTCGCGACAAAAATTGAGGCGTTGCGCTTTTCTTGCCGGGTTAAGGGGAGGCTTCTTCTTTATTTTTAGCCTCTTTAGGTGTTCAGCCTTAGAAATGACGCGATGAACAGTAAATAGGCTAGCATTTACATCGCATTTTTCACGAATCTTCGCCACGGAGTCGTGAGAATTTGAAGCTTTTCTTAGTATGAGGCGTCTTTCCGATTCGGTAAGCACACTGTGCGTGCGGCCTTTCATGTTTTTTCCATATTCTGACTCATTTTGTAAAAATCCCGATATAACATGTCGGCTCCTGTTGATTTTTTTTTGCAATTTTTGCAATTGATAGGCCAGAGTCCTTGTATGCCTTTATTTTTCCTTTTTCCTCCTCAGATAAGGCTTTTCCGCGACCCATTTTAATTTTATTTTAAAGACAATCGTCGAAAATCACAAAAAAGTTAAATCAGCGAATCAGCATGAGCACGCGCGAAAGTAAATGATCAGACTAAACGCATGTTCTATTCAAATGACACAAAAATATTGACTCAATTTCAAGCGAATTCTAGCATAAAGCAAGAAATTAATATAACGGCTGTTTTCCAGAACTTGCAGCTTGTTGCTGAGAGTGATAAATAGTTGCACAAAGAGAACGTGCAAAAATTCCGTTATTTTATCATTTCGCTTTTGAGCTATAAGCAATTGAAAAAAGAGTGTACAGGGTGTCCTATTCAAGTGACAAGGAGTGTATGTATAGGTGGTATTATTAGGTAGGTGGGGAACAAGGAGATTTTTAAAGCATTTTGGAATCTCAAGTCGACTCGTAAGTCTTCATTAAAGACACAATTGCAATGGCCTCCTCGTGGTGTTCCCCGGATACCGATTAAAATACATATATTACTTACATACACCTGTGTTTACAACAATATTAACAAATATTGGTACAATTAAAATTATTAAATTATTTTCATAAAAATATTATTTAAATAAAAAATGAAGATTTGTATATTGTTCCATTTACCTTTACAAAAATATAAAAAGTATTTTAGAAATTTAATCTAAATTAATTTTTTTTTAAGTTTTGAAAAAGTCTAAAAACTACTGTTTAACACAGGTGTATATATGTATATGTGTGTATATTTATCGGTAACTAATTCGAGCGGCGACTTTTAAATAAAGAAAATATTAAAAAAAACAAACATACATAAAAATATATACAACTAGATCATTAAATAACAACAATAAACCAAATTCATAACAAGTGTCCGGAAAAAATATCAATAAAAATGTAAACAAAACAAAGCCAATCAGCTGTTTTTGTTTCTGCCCGCTCCCGCTCCCCTAAAAAGCAATCGTCGGTAGGGTATGCAGGCACCAGCCGCCGCATAAGGCGGAAAAGTAGCAAAAGAGTCGAATGGGTCGAAATGAAATGATCGCAACACCCCGTGTACGTGAATGCATGAACACGCATACAAATAAAGAAGAATTCAAGCGCAGAGCCACCTTCTTTAAGATGCGCCAATCTGCGACTGAACGAGCGAACTCTCGCAATCAATGTGCGGCATAAGAATGAGAGAGCGAAGAGAGAGAGAGAGCCGCGAGAGAGCGACGGGGCCTGCTGCTAACAGGCCTGGGGCCTGTCGCTAAGAAATTTTTGCGTCCATTTTCGTTGTATGAAATGGAATGTCTATATGTTCTTTGGTTAGTGGCACAGCATAGCTGAGCTCATGGGCAAAATCCGATTTTATGAAAAGAAGCATACTTTTCGGCTGACTAAATGGAAGCATAAAATAACAGATAGAAATCCCTTATCAGTTAATAATTTTGTGTCAGGAGACCAATCGGTATTATTTTGACTTGGCAGTGTTGTGCTTCTAGAATTGTTCCATTTTATAAATACTCTTGTAAAACAGTTGACAGGCTAAGCACGCAGTCAAATGAATGCCGATATAAAATGTTCATACATGGTTGCATTTGGCGATACCAAAATATATCGATAATGAGAGCTATCGATTGTACTGTGGCTATGTCGGTTGCAGTTGCTTGTCAATTGGCTTATGAACTTCGAAGCGAGCACACGCAAGCGGAAAATTAATATGGCAGACTTAAAAAAAAAGATATTATAAAATTATTCTCTGAAAATAATAATAATGTTGACTTAATAGCAAGTTCGTTAGTGTTGAAGGCAGGAATTTCAGAATATGACAAAGATGGTCTTAAATCAATAAAGCTCAAGCTTCATAAATTATAGACTCAGTAGTTTACTAAATTGCGTTTTGGGCGAAAATCCAAAGAAAGCTTTGCTGAGTCTCATGAAGCTTGGCTAAACTCCAGCTTTTAAATTTTTGAAACCATCAATACAATGCCATCTAAAGAAGGTCGTCCAAAAGTAGAGTTTAAAGACAAATCCTGTAGATCGCAACGCCGCAAAGTTGCCTGCTTAAGCGAAACACATGACCATGATCCACAAAAACTCTTGCAAGCCGGCGCACATGCAGCGAAGCGGTCTGGAGATAAAGAGCTGGCAGTTGTATTAAGTGACATTTCACAAGCCCCCAATAAAGCCTTAAGTCATCATCAAACAAGGAAGTTGTTAAAAGAAGTTGTGAGGAAGCATTGGCATTTTTGTTGAGCAACTCATTGTCCAAGCAACAGTACAATTCAACGCGAGTCGCTTGCAAAGAATCTGGAGCTGATATATGCCCTTCGTACAACTTGGTACGAGAGGCAAAACATAAATGCCGACCAGAAGCAGTATATGTATCAATAGTAGAAGACAAGGCTGAGGTAGACCTTCAAGCTCTTTTAAATCACACGGCACATCGTATTATAAGCATGCAATCGAATGATACTCTACAGATAAATGAATCAAGCTTTGCAAATCATGTAGAACTGATTATGATGTGTTCGTACGGATTTGACGGCAGCACCGGTCATTCAGCTTATAATCAAGCTTTTTGTAATGGCTCAGGAGGAGATGAAAGCTTGTTTGCAACTACATTGATACCACTACGAATTAATTTAAAAGGTAGTAGTGAGATTTTTTGGAACAACCCGTCTTCCCAATCGCCTAGGTTTTGTCGACCAAAGAAACTGTACTTTGTCAAAGAAAGTAAGGCAGTCATTTAAGCAGAAAAGGCAAATCTTGAGAAGGAGATATCAGACTTAAAATGTTTTGAGACATTTGTAGTTACGACTGCCTTTCAACTATTTCTGACACTTATTGATGGAAAAGTGCTCAATATTTTGACAGACACAAAATCTATGCAAACGTGTCCCATTTGTCATAAAAATCCAAAGGATTTTAATAGTACTGAAAATATAAGGACCAGAATTTTCCAGCCCATAGAAGGGGCAATGAAGTTCGGAATAAGTCCACTTCATGCATGGATTAGGCTGTTTGAGCTCTGTCTTCAAATTTCTTATTGGCTGCCGATTAAAAAGCATCAAATTCGATCTGAGGCAGATAAACACATTTTCCAAACAAATAAGGCTCAAATCCAAAAAGCTCTTTGGGATAGGTTAAGTAGAAGAGCAAGCCAACCTAAGCCGGGTGGATATGGAAACAGCAATACCGGAAATACAGCCAGAAAAGCCTTTGGAAATGCTGATTGTTTTTCTAATATTACAGGCCTGGATGCACTTCTTGTTCAAAAATTCAAAATCATCCTTATTTCCATAAATTCACCCATTCCATAAATATTCAAAAGTTCAATGAATTTGCAATAGAAATTATATGTAGAACTTTATCCATGGTATCCAATGACAGCAACATTACATAAAATTTTAATCCACGGAGGAGAAATAATTCAAAGCAGTGCTCTTCCAGTAGGAATGTTGGCAGAAGAAGCTTCAGAGTCAAAAAACAAAGTTTATAAAAGCGACAGGCTTCTTCATACCCGAAAACATTTCCGTTTGGCAAGTATCTCTGATTTATTTTATAGATCTATGGATTGTTCAGATCCTTTGATCTCATCGTTATACCTGGAAAATTGCCCCAAGAAAAAATGTCAAATCCCGAAAGAAGTATTAGAATTGCTCGAAATTTCGGACAGGTATAACAATGACGGTGATTCAGATTCCGATTCAGATTCTGAAAGATTGGACTTGGAATTATTAGAGGAAGAATAATAGTCTAAATAGTTCGAGTAAGATTTCAAGCGTGCATGTCCGCGTAAGTTTTTAGCGACAAAAAACGATGTTTCAAATATGCTATCCAACCCAACATTTGGAAATCGTTATTACAAAAATCACCGTAATGAGCCTTTATCTATCACTTTTGATGATTAAAAAGAGATTAATACCTAACGATTAAATGAACACTTGAAATTGAAAATTAAACATGTATATTCTCAAAATGTGGTTTGTTATATAACGAATAAACTTTGGTTTTTTGATTTCTGATGATCCAACCACCAAGTTATGATGGGCACCGCAATTTAACTTTTTTCAAGAGACTTCCGAAAAATTGTTGCCATTGCCGTGTTTTTTAATATTTCTTCGTGAAAATTTTATACAACATTCATTAAATGTCATACTTTAATGTGCTTTTGGTTTTAATAAAAAAGATTTTAACTCTGTCTTCACAAAAAATTAATAAAAAAGTGCCTTTGTTCCCCCAACCCCTTAAAGTACAATCTTATTTTGAATTTTTTTTGGCGGTTCATTCAATGCCGATGTCAATAATAAGAACAATTATTATCGGCCCATGCAACCATGTATGAGGAACTTCTTTGAAAATAAAAAAAGCATACTCTCGGGCTGAACAAAAAAATCGTATGAAACTTGCTCGTTGTCAATTGGGAATACAATTTTAAAATCGATTTAATAAACTACAAAGCAAAACCGCGCTAAAGCGCATACCTCCAGCTGTTGTACAATGTTCAAAGAAATTTATTTGACATGTTACGAGTGATTAGCCAGTGGCACCCGTGGGCACTCTCAAATCAAAGTTGCCAAATGTAAAAAAACCCAAAAAATTACTGATTTTTTCCATTTTTTACGACAACGAATACAATTGGAAACTTCCTTATATTTTTTATTTAAATCTAGTCCGTAGTCGAAAATATACAATTAATCTCTAGAAGCTGTTTCTTTCCTAGTTTCGACTATTAATTTTCCATTTGTTGGAGCAATTTCATGAAAAATCAACTTTGAATTGCTGCCATTCAAAAACCACTTTGTGAAAATGTTCCAAATTTTGGCATAAAATAGCTATAAGTATTCTTAATCGTTTCCGACAATCGTTTTATCAAGTTTCCCAAGCAAAAAAGTGGGACTTTTGGCCTAAATTTCGGCCAAAAACCTGGCCCAGTGTGCAATGGGAGAATACAACTTCAAGGTTTCGTTTTCCGAGAGAGGGCTCTCCTCTTGAACTCCCTATTGAGCCCGTAATAACATCGGTTTGCAAGAGTAATTCTTCTTCGGATTTCCAGACTGGTGTTTTTGTCGCTGGTTATCGTCGTTCCGAGGTAGACAAATTCCTTAACAACCTTGAAGTTGTAGTCTCCCATTGCAACAGATTGTCCAAGCGTAGACTCACTGCGCGTTGATTGTAGGTACTTCGTCTTTTCCTCATTTACCGCTAAGCCCATAAGTTTTGACTGCTTCTCAATCTCTGAGAACGCCTTGCCGATGATATCATTATCATCGGCATATGCAAGTAGCATGTTATCTCTGGTAAAGACGGTGCCCGTTCTGTTAGCATTTGGGCACTGGCGCAGTATGTACTCCATCAGCAGATTAAAGAAGTCGCACGATAAGGTATCACCCTGCCTAAAACCTCTTTTGGTATCGAAAGGCTCGGAGCGGTCTTTACTTATTTTGACGGCGCTTTGTGTGCTTCTCAACGTCATCATGCAAAGTCGAACGTACTTGGCTGGAATACCAAAGGTAGACAGGGCTTCAAAGAACTTTGACCTTATCGGCGTGTCAAAGGCGGCTTTTTAGTCAACAAAAAGGTGGTGGGTGTCGATATTTCTCTCTCGGGTCTTCTGCAGGATTTGTCGCAATGTGAATATCTGGTCCGTGGTGGATTTGCCATGTCTAAAGCCACACTGATAAGGTCCAATCAGTTCACTCATTCTCGGCTTTAGACGTTCACATAGGATGCATGATAGAACCTTATATGCGATGGGAAGGAGACTGATCCCGCGGTAATTGGCGAAAACCGCAGGGTCTCCTTTTTTAAATATTGGACAGAGTACACTTAGGTTCCAATCTTCGGGCATGCTTTCTTCGGACCATACTCTGCAAAGGAGTTGGTGCATGCACCTTACCAGCTCCTCACCGCCAGCCTTGAACAATTCAGCAGGCAGTTCATCAGCGCCAGCAGATTTGTTATTTTTTAGCCTTTTTATGGCTAACAAGACTTCATTATGGTCCGGCGGATCAATCTCTATGTTATCGATTGGTGGTGTCGCTACTTCCCCAGAGGCGGCATTGTGTTCGTCATCACCTCCCAGCAGGTTAGAGAAATAGTTTCTCCATTTGTCTAGTGCCACTTCCGGATTTCTGACCAGATTTCCATGCTCGTCCTTCAATAGTGTGACTCTGGGCTTAAAACCTTCGGTTAGCTGCCTAATCTTTTGGTAGAATTTTCGAGTCTCACTCCTTCCGAACCCTCATGCGCTTTTCCTGCTCATTTTTCTTAATTCTGAAAAGGCGCTTCTCCTCTTTCCTTTTCTCCCGATATCGCTCATTAACAGCCCGCGTTGCTCCCGACTGCAGAGTTCTCCAGTAGGCAACGTCTTTCTCTGCAGTGGCGCGGCGGCACTCATCATCGTACCATGACTGTTTTCGGGAGTTTTCGGCAAATCCGAGAATCTCCCTGGCAGCTGTACTCATAGAGTGTGAAATATGCTTCCACTGTTCGTCTACACCAGGAGGGCCAGGTGGGGTTTCCTGGGTGAGTTTTGCTGAGTATGCTTCGGATGTCCGTTGTGATTGCAGCTTCTCAACGTTCAGCTTTCGGCGTGTGTTAGACTGTGCGGCAAGTGCCACACTGAGCCGTGTGCGTACTTTGGCTGCAACAAGGTAGTGATCCGAGTCAATATTGGCTCCTCGGCGCGCACGTACGTCTAGAACACTCGAAGAGTGCCGTCCGTCTATCACAAAGTGATCAATCTGGTTTCGTGTTGATTGATCAGGGGACATCCAGGTCGCCTTGTGGTCGTTGCGGTGTTCAAATCTGGTGCTACTAATGACCATGTTCCGGCCCGAAGCGAAGTCTATTAGCCTCTCTCCATTTTCATTGGATACATCGTGTAGGCTAAGTCGGCCAATAGTCGGGCGATGAGCTTCTTCTCTCCCGATTTGTGCGTTGAAGTCGCCTAGCACGATCTTGATGTCGTGATCGGGGTAGCGCTCATATAGGTCTTCTAGGCGCTCATAGAATTCGTCTTTTTCCGAATCGTTTTTTCCTTCTGTCGGGGCCTGTACACAGATAAGACTAATATTAAAATATTTTGCCTTAAGTCTGAGTGCGGCAAGTCGCTTGTCAACTGGTATAAAGCTGATGACAGAGCGGCACAGTCTTTTGTTGACAAAGCCGCAACCAAACTCGTGCTTCGAATCATGTCCACTGTAGTAGATCTCCCATGGGGCGTGATGTTAATATTTAAATAATTATTTCTCGATTTGACTTTTTTTCTCGCAAAAATTTTCTTATCAGGATTTTTGATTAAGTTGACTTTAAGAAAAATTCAAATAACAGGCACGACTACGCACTGACATTCACCTTTTTCTTCCCTGCTATTTCTTACCCCCTATTCTGGATACATGACCTTCAAACGACCGTTGAGATCCACTCCCCCCTGATCGACAAACTTCATTCTTCCCTTACTCCACACTACTCCTTTTTCGAGGAAAGCCCATTGACACCGAACTGAAATGACTGGGTGGCGGCTCAATTCTGGGGAGTATGTGGCTCATGCATTTTTGCTCATTACTTCCGCTCCTTTCCTTTGCAAGTATTTCTTTTTCAGATATTGTTCCTTTTCACATGATTGGTTTGCTCTCTGACTCGCCTCATTGCTTCAAATCCCTTGCATGGAACACCCCTCCGGGGTCTCCGTTCATGGTTTCGACTTCATACATTTTGTTCCCAATCGCGGTCTTTATTCGGCACTTGAGAAATTTACGAGCAAACTTTGCATTGAAACATTGCCCAAAATTGCTAAGGACAAAGTTTCGTCGGTAGACCTCCTGGCCAGGCACAAATTTCACATCACGTGCCCTGCGATTGTATGAGCTCGCGCTCCTCACGTACGCCCCATGCAAGTTCTCCCGTATCTGGTCTCGCATCAAAGACATTCGTCTTTCAATGGGCAAAAGTCTCAGATCGTTGTCCTCCAAAGCATTCAATTTCCTGGCCAACTAGTAGTCTTGGCCGCTTGTAAGCATATTTTGTCCGAATATGGCAAATTATGGTGTCTCTCCGGTCGACTGATGCACGGCTCCTCTTAAAGCACATTCGATTTCAGTTAGATGCAGATCCCAGTCGCGGTGGTAATCCTTCAAGTAAGACCGGATCGCGTTCAAAACCGACTGGTTGACCCGTTCTGCTGCGTTTGACTGTGGGGAGTACACAGCTGTTCTCACATGCCGTATTCGGAAATTATTAGTCATATGTTTGAATTGTTTTGAGACGAACAGCTTCCCATTATCGCTGTGTACGGTCTCGGGCACACCGAACGCTGCTGTAGCTTCATTCATGGCCTTCAGGAAGCAGAATTTGGTGAAGTGGTCGACCACTACCAGGATGTAAGGATGTCCTCCTCGCGATCTCGGATATATTCCCAAAAAATCGACACATAATTTTTGGAAAGGTCGTTATGTTCGAAATTCTACGCCTATGTCGGTTTGGGGCCAGAATTAGTGGACTTGCTCTCTTTGCAGACAGTACAATTGCCCACAAAATGTTTCACCTGTGTCGTCATGCCTGGCAAGTGAAAACGCCGTGAGCTCGAGTCGCCGGTATGTGGGCGTCCTCTATCAGAGTATTCATTAGACCTGGTGGAACCCAGAGTTTCCATCCATTTTCTGCCAGTTCAGGATAACCTTGGCTAAAATTGGTTCGTTTAAACTTTAAAGACAAATCCTTCCACTACCTTCAGGTCCGGCAAATCAAATGATTGGAGTTTTAGGGATCATCTGGCTAACCGTCCACTCAAATCTCGTAGAGACATGAGTCATTTTAAACTAGAATGGTATGTTATGACCGTGAATGGCATCAGTTCTTTGTAGGGCCTGAATCGTTTGACTGCCAGCACCGCGGCCAAACATTCTTTTTCTGTCACGCTGTAATTCTTTTGGCATTTATTGAGCTTTTGGGAAAAGAATGCCACTGCTTCAGTACGGGGGCTGTGGCTAAGACATTTTTTAGGTCTTCGACAGACTGCTTTGCTTCCTGGGTCATTTGGACCTTTTTCCCCTTTTTTAAAGTGTCGGTCAACGGAGCAGCCATATCGGTGAAGTTGCGAAGGAATCTTCTGCACCATCCTGCTTTAAACTGGTAAAGAGGCCGCCCGGGGACCGTAAAGGCCCTAAGAGGTTTGTTTTCCTCGTCCAGCTCCACCTGCCCATACGTGTACTTCAAATCTACAATGCTTATAAAAACTGTAGAATCAATAATATTGGAATATTTCCCTTCCATTAAATTTTCAATTGGGACTTTTCACACCGGCCAATTTTTAATTGAAATTGGGATCTTACACAACCAGTCAAAACTTAATTGGGATAGTTCACTTCAATTAAATTTTCAATTGGTATTTTTACATTCCAGTCAAAAAAAATTGAGATAATTGTATAAAAAACAAAGGCAACTGTGTACAAATTATTTTCGGGGTACCGATAGCAAATTGTCATTGCCGATTGTCGTTGAATATCGATAAGGTATGTGATGTGCTGCCCATCGTCGTTGCGGCCGGTATTGTCCAGAAGGTAATAACCTTCTATCTATACAAATGGGGAGACATGACGTTTTTCTCCAATTTGCGGGGCGGGAGGGGGCGAAGCCACGTAAGCCTCGCTAACACACAGAAGGAAAGGTTATTCCAGATATCAGCAGCGAGTGCAGCTTAAAGATTTATATACTCTCTTAAATATATGGTTTGACAAGCAGCTGTGAGTTGTAAAGGTGATAGACTCGGCGCTTGTTCGAGGAGATGGAAGTTCGATTCTCACTGTGGGGGAATATTAATTTTTCTTATTATGAATATGCCAATTGCGTTTCCTTCCATTTATTCTTATTCTATATTATTATTTAGTAGCCCCAAGTATTTTTAAATAAATAATAGTTTTTATAAGTTAAAAAAAAATACTTCGCACTGGGTGCGATTCGAACCACGATCTCCTCGAACAGGGGCCGAGTCTATCACCTCTACACCACACAGCTGCTGTCCTATGGCAGCTCCACACAAAAGCTGAAACACACCGTCTTGCTGCGGATATGAGGAAAAACTTTTCCACCTGTGTGGGTAGCGAGGCTTACGTGGCCAGCTCCGCTCACCAATTCAATACGATGATGCATTACTTTCGTCTTGCCCAGTCCGTTCTTTTCAAAGGAAAGAAATACATCCTTTACAGCTTCCAGTGCTGTTGTTGTTATAGGGTCAGCTGGTGTGGAACAGGTGGATCCTTCCTGTCCTCAGTTTTGGATTTCGACTCAAGCTGGGCGCTATCTGTAGCAAAGATAGCATAATGGCTTCCCAACTGTGCCTCGGATTATGGAACGCTCCGAGCCAGCGATGTTATGCTTGTCACGGAAACCTATCTACTAGAAGGCGTACATTGTGTAATCCCAGGATATACAATGTACCGAGCTAACCACCCTAGTGGAAATTCAAGAGGCGGAGCGGCGGTTCTAGTGAAGCAGGGGCTTGTTCACTACCAACACCGCACAGTCACTATCGCCCATATTCAACTGGCTCCAGAGTCGGTGCTTACGATCGATACCACGAATTCCATGGACGCAAGCTGATTTTGACAGACTCCTGGACCAACTGGCCGAAGTTTATTGTAGGAGGTGAACTTCTATTATGGGGCAATTTTAGAGCAGAAAGCCGTGGTACAGCGCTCTTTAATGCCATCACGGACTCCTCCGCCCAGGTTCTGGCTACTGGTCGTCCGACCTACTACCCCTCTTACCGACGAAGCACACCCTCTGCTATTGACTTTTTCATATACAAAGGGTTTCAAGCCGCCCAACTTACTGTGAAGAAGGAATACGAAGTATCCTCAGATCATCTTCCTATTCTGGCTACTATCCACACGTCCCCACAAATAATCCCCAAGAGGCAATTCTTACTCCATTCTGGATCCAACATCCAAACCTTCCCAACCGAGTTGGCGAATTCCGTCAACCTTAATAAGGAGGTACAAACCTTGCAGGATTACGAAGATGTTGTTGCTATCTTCCTAAATAAAGTACAATAAGCTGCCCTGAAGGCTACTCCCCCCACTGGCCAAACTTATCAACCCGGAGGAATCTCTACTGGAATCAACCCTGCTGCTGAGGAGTTACTTTATTTTAACAAGTAAGGGCCCTTCCAACGGACTTGTCGTGGTGGGAGGGCTTAGTAGGTGTAAGGAACCTAAGATCAATGCCGGCGGTAGCAATCGCTACCGGCAGGGCCACCCATGCCGGTAAGGTCGAGGGGGAGCACTGAAGCAAAAAGCAGTCCAAACCTGGCGGATAGGTAAAACGCAACCCAGCCAATAGGCAACATGACAAAAGTCATTGAAGGAGCAGGAGTTACGGTGCAGGGAGTCGGATCCCCAGTACCGGCTACGGATCGGGGTGAGAACGCAGGCCCCACGGCGTCGATATCATGCAACTGCAAACCCAGTGTGGAGGTGGACCACTTGGCCTCCGCATTGTGTAATGTGGCAAATGAAGGTGCACTTCATCGTCAAGATGGGGTGGACATGGAGCCGAAGGTCGAAAATGGCGAATTCATTTTCACAGGCCCGTCAATGACAGACGAAGAGCTCGCGCTTGCGCTTGCTCGCATGCCTGTCAACGACGAGCCACCGAAAGTGGGTGAGCCTACATCGGCCACGGCTCCGGTGGAGAATAAGAAGGAAGTGGCTTCTCACCGCAAGCAGCGCTCAGGGTACAAGGCATCGCTCAAATTTCTCAGGACACTTGAGGGCCGCACCCTGGAGTCGATGACTGCAAGGGAGAAGGCACTCAAAAAGAAGCACGAGTACAAAGTGCGCCGCTACAACCGGCTGTCTAAGGATAGCTCGGACCAAGCACCAGCACAGAGTACGACGGCCCAAGTGGAAGCACCGGAAACTGCGACAAAGACGGAATCTCCGTCCACGTCGAAGGCAGCCAAAGCATCCACTGGGGACAGGAAGCACCGCAGAAGACCACCCCTACGTCGACCACACTCTCCCAAAAGGAGAGACCGGATGGCGAAAGGGGTGGAAATTCAAAGCGGCAAAGATCTGACGACTCATCCAAGGCCCCGGAAAACAAGCGAAGCAGACCAGAAGACTTTCTGGCCAGCTTAAGCTCAAAACCGGAGCTTACGATAGCCATTATCGACCGAAGCAACACGGAAGGGAAGCTCTCAGCCGAAAATTGGCTCATCCTGGAGGGAGTCATCATGCAGGCCATCCACGATGCCATAACACGAGGCGAAGATTCATTTCTAGCTGAGTTTGAGGGCGTCAAGTGGTATAAGGGCTCTAAGGTCGTGGCTTGTGTCAACGAGGAATCCTTGAGATTTCTCACGGACACAATTCACGGCGTTGGTGAACTTTGGCCTGGCGCAAAGATCGACGTCGTACCACCGGACCATGTTCCTGTACGTTCGGTCATGAAGGTATGGATCCCACTTCCAATCCTGGAGGACCGAACCATACTAAACATGATTAAAGGTCAGAACAAGGAGTACCGACGACTGGACCATCCTAAGAGGACTGGCGCGCGACAAGGGAAACGGCAAGGATCTCTGGATCAGCATTGGTCGGGAATCCAAGAGCCTCATCCTGAGGAAGCAAGGCCAGATGAAGCTTGGACTGGGCTGCCTTTGGGCAATACTTCTGAGCTAGGATGATAGGTCAACAGAACAATCTAAGAGTGGTGCAGATTAATCTACATCACTCCATGGTACCCTCTGTTGACCTACTACCATTCATGGAAGAGGAGATGGTTGAAGTTGCACTCGTCCAGGAACCCTGGATCCTAGGTGAAAAGGTTCGTGGACTGACTTCTCGCGGATACCATCTCCTCTTCCCCAGAAACGTGGGTAAGCCAAGAACATGTATCGTGGTAAGAACCGAGCTTAACGTGCTTTTCTCTTCTCGTTACAGCGACAAGGACCTCACAGTGGTGACGATTGAGGGAAGAAAAGGGAGGAACCTAAACCTTGCCTCGGCCTATCTTCCATACGAGTAAAAGGATATTCTGTCGGAAAGCTTCAGAGCTTTCATTCGGCACGCGCAGAGAGATGGCGTCGAAGATATCCAGTGGTGTGATGCGAATGCCCAGCACTCCATATGGGGTAGTACGGGCATTAACGAACGAGGAAAGGCACTGCTGGACTACATTTTGAGCACAAAACATATTCTGTGTAACAGGGGAGAACACCCATCTTTCCGGAATAAGGATCGGGCTCAGGTTATAGACATAACCGAAGCGCTAAGCAGAGGCTCTCTGACCGTCGACAACTGGCACGTATCCACCAAGTGCTCCTTTTCGGACCACTACAGGATACGGTTCGATGTCAACTGGCGCAGAGAGAAGCCGACTCCCTATAGGAACCCTAAACGGACAAACTGGGAAAAATTCGCAAGAACTGTCAGTCAAACACTCCCCGATCCTCCGGACGCAGAGTTGTTGCAGCCTGGCGCACTTGAAGAATGCACCCAGTCTATAACAGACGTGCTAAGCAGGGCGTATCTTAAATCCTGCCCGGTTAGTCGACCCCCCAAAGCCCAACCACAAACTGTGGTGGACTAAATTTTGCGAGGATATTGCCAGCACCAGTTAAGCGTCCAGACTTCGACGTGTGCTGGCTAAAGATCCATCCAACCCGGAGTTACTATGTAATCCGGACGGAACTTACGCAAAAAACAGCCAAGAGTCTCTGGAACTGCTGGTGAATACGCATTTTCCAGGTTGCCTAGATGCTGAACCAGAGGTCGGGTCAACTGAGCTACAAATCAGCGAGGCACCTGGGGAAATAGACACGACGATGATTGACGAAATCATCAGATATTCTGGGCTATCAAGTCATTCCAACCCTTTAAATCACCAGGACCGGATGACATCCGACCAGTCATGCTGCAAGTATCGATCTTGAATCTACTGCCATGGCTGACCAAGATTTTCAAGGGATGTCTCCTCACGGGTTACATCCCAGAAAGCTGGCGAGAGGTGAGAGTGGTCTTCATCCCCAAGGCAGGGAAGATAAACCACAACTCTCCGAAGGACTACAGACCCATCAGTCTATCATCGTTTCTTCTGAAAACGATGGAAAGACTCCTGGATCTCCACCTGAGAAGCAAGCTCACACCACGAATGTTCAGCGGTGCGCAACACGCCTACCTTAAGGGTAGATCTGTTGACATCGCACTACATGAAGTGGTAGGGAGCATTGAAGAATCGCTGAATCAGAAGGAGTTTGCGTTGGCGGCCTTCCTCGACATCGAGGGAGCTTTCAACAACGTCAGGACCGAGTCGATTACGGCTGCTCTTGCCAATATCGGCTCACACCCGATGATTACTCACTGGCTAAGGAACATGCTTAGCAGCCGAGTGATCAACTCCACTCTCTGTGCAAGCAACGTAAGAAGAAGAACAACGAGAGGCACTCCGCAGGAGTCGTGTTAACACCCACCATGAGCTTTAAAAAACATGTGAATGCCAGGTTAAAAGAAGCAAAAGGAAGCATAAACACCGTATGGGGTAAATTCTTAGGAAGCGATAACCTGAACCTTAGCGCAAAATGGAATGTGTTCAATGCCATAAGTAGAGCTGTTCTCTGTTATGGGGCTCAAGTTTGGGGAGGCGAGGTAAGCGAAGAAGCAGACCAACTGCAGAGGTATTTCATAAAACGAATTATTAAGTTGCCGGAAAATACGCCAAACTACCTATTAGCGATTGATGCAGGCCTAGAAGACGGACATATTTATAGCCTAAATCTGCACCTTAAATATATAGCGAGAACACTTTTCGAGTACAACAGCACCAGATTGCCGCATATTTTGTCTCGGTATATGCTCCGACAGGGGATTGGATGGTACGCGACGCTTAGAAGAAAACTCGAGGATCATAACATCACCCTTAGTGGAAATGCAACGCACTCGGAATGGATTTTAGGTAGTGTATCTCTACTCACAGCCATAACAGAAGAAACTAAGAAGGAACATGTGAACATGGCCAGATCGAGCGAAGTTCGCATATTCAAGAACTTAAACTATGCGGTAGGGGCTGAGTTCTGCAATAACGGCTCCACACAGAGGACTATTACATGGATCCTAAAGGCGAGAGGAGATATGCTGCGGCTAAATAGCAACCCCAGAAACACGTTAAACGGTGGATTGTGCTCGCTTTGCAACTGGAAGGAGATAGAGGACATGCATCATTTTATCGGAAGATGCCCTATTTTGAAAGAGTTTCGATGTCAGTATTTTAAGAAGAAAGTGCTTGAGGCAGAGGAGGTCGTCGCGTCTCTGGATAGAGCCATGGGTTGGGCAAACCTGGCGGATTATATTGAGGGTGCTATAGTATATAGGAGGAGTATAGTAAATGAGGATTTTTAATATACTTAAGTTCATGTACAACAGTTCTATTTTATTCATGTCAAGTTTGTATATTTGTAAAATGTATTCAATATTATAGTTTTAAGAGCCTGGGATGGCCCCCTTAAGAGTGAAAGATCTGCTATCTCGCGACGAGCGGGGAAGGCAGGTGGTGTAACTCTGAAGGGTAAGTCTTCCTGTAGCTCACTAGGATTAACATAAATGCTATGAATAATTTTTTTTTCGATTAAGGCTGACGGCAATTAAGCCATGCCTAAATATGTAAAATGTTCTTATTTTATTTTATTAATAATAAAAGAACCACTACTACTACTACTACTACTACTCCGCAGGGGGGAGTCATATCCCCGCTTCTTTGGAACCTGGTTCTCAACGAACTTCTTCTTACCTTAAAGTTTAACGGATGTAGGGTGACAGCATATGCAGATGATTAGGTTCTAAAGGTAACGGGTAAATTCTTACCCACAATCAGTGAGCTATTGGAATCTGCTCTTGCCAGAACCCTAAGATGGGCACACCAGAACTGGTGCTGTTCACAAGGAAATACAAGATCCCTGAGTTCACACTCCCATCCATTGGGGGAACGCAGCTCAATCGGGTCAACGAAGCGAAGTATCTGGGCGTCGTTCTTGACTCAAAACTCTCTTGGAAGAGAAACTCTGAGGAAAGAATGAAGAAGGCATTAGGCGCGTACTATGCCTGTAAAAAGACCTTTGGTAGGAAGTGGGGACTGCAACCGTATATCATTCATTGGTTATACACAGCAGTCGTCAGACCTATCCTTACCTATGGAGCGCTGGTATGGTGGAAGGCGGCCAACACCAAATCCCACCTAAACAACCTCCATAAGCTACAAATAGCAGCTTGCCTGGGCATTACAGGATCCCAGCGATCCACACCCCAGGCGGCTCTGGACGTAATCCTGAACCTGGAACCAGTAGACACTTTCCTGAAGTGTGAAGCTTCGAGAAGCGCAGTAAGACTCCGGGAACTGAAACTTCTCAAAGCATCTACTTCAGGCCACAGCAGTATCCTACAGGAAGTAGGAATAAGTGCAGAGGCAAAGGGAAGGGTCAAAACCGAACCGCTGCTAAAGGAATGGGCGCAGTGTGTACAAGGAATCAGGCGCACGGCTAAGGGCGAGCTTTTGTTGAAACTAGACAAGTCCTCTGACCCCAAGGCACTGGAAATGCAAAATGCCGTGCAAGCACTGCTTGGAGATGCCGCCGAGGTGCAAACACTTACGGAGACAATGTTAGTGGACATCAGAGACATTGATGAAATCTCGAAGGCTGAAGAAATTTTAGAAGCCATAAATGAGCAGGTGGGACTGAGCCTCTCGGAATCGGTGGTTGTTGGCCTACGGGCAGCTTACAGGCAAACGCAAATTCTTACTCTGCGGTTGATGCCCGAAACGGCGAGTAAATTGATAGAAAAAGGAAGAATCCGTGTAGGGTGGGTGTGGTGCAGAATCAGACCAAAACTGGTCCCAAGGAGATGCTAAAAGTGCCTTGAATTCGGGCACATATCGGTGAACTGTAGAAGCAAACATGAACATGACATCTAAATCTAAAATTGAAAAACCACGCCACATCGAGCACCAAATGCCCGGCATATCAAAAGGCGCTAAAATATATGGGCCGTCAAGCCTGAATACAATGGAAGCATCGAGCATACTGGACGACCTTTCTGAGGATGCTCAAGGAAATCACCCAATAGTTATAGCGGGAGACTTCAATGCGTGGGCGACCGAATGGTGCTGCCCGTCTACAAATGCAAGAGGCCAAGCTCTTCTGGAGTCATTCGCTTCACTGGATATTATCCTGCTGAATAGAGGCGTCAAACAAACATACTGTAAGGCAGGAAGAGGATCAATTATAGACCTTACATTTGTGAGCAGCAGCCTTCTTCCTCGCAGTAACTGGAATGTAACCGACCTCTACACGGGAAGTGATCACATGGCCATAATTTTCACACTGCTGCAACCTAGCACGCCTGGAATTAGACGTACACCCAAAATCCGGCTCAAGCTGGAAACGCTGGACGCAGAAATAATCCCTGTGCAAATGAATGATTTTGCGACCCACGTTACAGCTAACGACAGAGCAGAGCAGATGACAGCGTAACTAAAAGCGACATGCGAATGTGCAACGCTACCTAAAGGACGCGGACCACCCAGAAGGAGCCCAAAATATTGGTGGACGCAGGAAATAGCAGACTGTCAAAAGGAGTGTATGCGTGCAAGAAGACTAAGCCAGCGCTCTGGCTCCACAGCCAATTGGTCGGCTCTCCAGGAGCATTACAAGGAGAAAAGGCATGCCCTTAAAAAACATATCGTAGAAGCTAAGAGATGATGCTTTTGCGATATATGCAAAGACCTAGACGAGAATCCTTGGGGCCTCGCTTACAAGTTGGCCGTAAAAAAGCTAAAATAGAGCAGCCGATCAGCACCATCAAGTCGTGACCAGATGGCGCATATTGTGGAAACCCTTTTCCCAAGTCGAACAACATGGGAGCAACGGACGCCCTACAGGCTGCAGGCCTATGAATGGCGAGGTGTGACGACGGAAGAAATTGTAGCGGCAGCAAGCGCCTTCAAGGATGACAAAGCGCCAGGACCAGACGGCGTCCCCAATAAGGTGCTCAAGCTTGCAATCACAGCCAACCCTTAACCATTTGTGGAGCTTTACAATGCTTGCTTTTCGGAGGGAACCTTCCCGAAAAGATGGAAGCGGCAGAGGCTGGTCTTACTACCAAGGGGTGCAAGAAATGTGGATGACCCGTCATCATACAGACCGCTATGTATGCTGGATACGACAGGAAAAGTACTTGAGCGCATCATTCAAACACGCCTTGAAGCCTCAGTTGAAGCATGGATGTCCCCCAGGCAATACTGTTTTAGGAAGAGACGTTCTACTATTCACGCAGTTCGTGAGCTGCACAACATTGCTAGTGCAGCCATTGAAGGATGTTTGGTAGCAAAGAGTATTGATTGGTGTTGACTCTGGACATCAAAAATGCCTTTAACTCGGCAGGGTGGAATCATATCTTGCGGGCTCTAAGTGCAATAGATGTGCCTCCATATCTAATTGCAATCGTAGAAGACTATCTGAGCGGCAGAGTACTCACATACGGTCTGATAACGGGGAGCAGCAATACAACATCACCGGAGGAGTTCCACAGGGTTCAGTCCTAGGACCAATGCTGTGGAAAATTATGTATGACGGCATACTGCGCGTTCTGCTGCCACCAGGGGCCACAGAAATTGGGTTTGCTGATGACATTGCCATCGTGGTAGTAGCAAAGCATCTTACGGAAGTGGAACGGACCAGCAACGTGGCTATTAAGGAAGTCAAGCGATAGCTCGAAAGGATGGACCTTACACTAGCCATCCACAAGACGGAGTCAGTGCTAATAAGTAGCAGGAAAATAGTAGAGCAGGCTACTAGCCAGAGTTATGGCAAACACTGGCGGACCAAAGCAATCCAGAAGGAAGTTACTGGTAAGCGTAGTGAGCTCAACCCAGCTCTACGCTGCTCCAATATGGGCACCAGCCACGGCATACAGCTCCTATGTGCGTGGAGCGAACTCAGTGCAGCGCATCTGTGCTTTTACAGTTATCAGTGGTTTTAGAACGGTCTCAAATGAGGAAGCTTTGGTGGTGGAGGGACTCATCCCATTTGACCTTAGGGCGCAAGAGTTTGCGGAATTGCACAAAGGAGCTCCAGAAGACAGCACGATGGCAGCGCTCAAAACAGAGGTGCACATAAGAGCCGTACAGAAATGGCAAGAGCGGTGGGAAAGATCGACCAAAGGACGATAGACATAAAGCCTTATTCCTTATATAGGGCCCTGGCTAGAGAGAAGACACTGACAGGTGACATACCACTTGACGCAACTCCTTACGGGAAACGGATGTTTGAAATCCTATCTTTATAGGTTCAAACACGAAGACGACCCGTATTGCCCAGACTGTACAGGGCAGTCGGTCATCCAAGACGCAGAACACGTTATTTTTGATTGTCCATCTTCATAAATGAACGAACCGAACTATGCAGGGGGGTCGGGAGGACACCAGCCGTTAGCAACCTGGTGAATATAATGCTTGAATCGGAACAAAATTGGTCTGCAGTCTGCAATATGGCCACAAAAATTTTCCAAAAACTGCGCTGCGCAGAAAGACTGCGTAATTCTAATACATAGGAGAGAATCCTAGGTGAGCCTTGGGCATTCCCCCCGGTGAAGTAATACCGAACGGTGGTTCCGCCGGGAAACGGGATGGGGGTGAATTGTTTAGTGGGTGCGGTAACTCAAGTCCCACACTTTGGTTGCTATATCCTAGCGCCAAACCGGTCTTAAAGCTTTCAACCACCCCTACACAAAAAAAAAAAAAAACACATACACACACACACTCTAACATACGCACACACGCATGCGCAAACGCGGTAACTGACAATGCAAGGCCCCCTTCTCTCCCACAAGCAAAATTGATTCGTATATAACTTCGGTGTTTTTCGTCCGATATTATTGATCTTTTCAGAATAGATAGATATTGGGCCTTACTTGATATATATAAAGTTTGGAAGGTCTATCTTAAAAATTGTGGCTCTGACAGTTTTTTGCGCTTAAAGAGGGGAGGGAGAGGAATTTTCCAAATCTGAAACAAACTATACCGCAGAGTTGCCAACAGAGTAAGGAAGGTCCTTGCCACATTTAGGCGAGAGGCGATAGACCGAATGCTGGAGAAAGCTACTGTAGATGGGAGCTCCAAGTCTGCGCGTTGGAAGCTCACAAAACAGTTCAAGCGGCAAGTTGCGCCAAAGTTCCCAGTTCAACGACCAGATGGTTCCTGGGCAAAATCACCACAGGACCGAGTGGAAGCCTTTGCCCTGAACTTAGAAGAGCGGTTCCAGCCGTTTGAAACATCCTCGCCCCGCCGGAACCAACTAGTCTCAGATGCCCTCGATAGCCCCCTCCAAATGGCCCTCCCAGTTCCGCCAATCAGCTTCCTTGAGGTGAAAGGGGAAATCAAGGATCTGGCGGAAGAAAGCCAGAATTGTTCTCTTTCACAAGAATAAAAACCCACCATCCTGCCTTGATTCCTAACGGCCGATTAGCCTACTATCCACCTTTGGAAAGATCTTCGAGCGCTGTATCCTTCGAAGAATGCTTGATATTCGATCTACTCGAAAAGCCATACCCGATTTCCAATTTGGCTTCCGATGGCTCCTGAACTTCAACAACAAGCTGTCACTCAGGAACAAAGTCCTAATCTACAAGGCTATTCTGGCTCCGGTATGGAGATATGGCCTACAAATTTATGGAATCGCGGCGTAGTCTCAGCTGAGTAAGATTAGAGTGCACCAGGCGAAAATCCTAAGACGCATTACAGGAGCTGAATGATACCGGAGAACCAGGGATATTGAAAAGGACCTTGGAGTTCCCATGGTTGGAGATGTTATCAACAAGCAGGCTGCCATTTACCTTGACAAGCTATCTCACCACCCCAACAAACTGGCTAAAAACTTGTAAAGAAGACGGAGAATCCAAGCTGTACGTCACAGGAGAAGGTTAAAGAGAGTCTTACCCAAGGACCTGAACTCACGGCGACTCTAGCAGGACACCATTTACACCAAATTCTTACACTTTCTCAATAAATACCTACATTAAAACACTTATACATTATCGGTAAGCCCAAATGGACACTGCCAAGTACTGTTAAAACCCAATATCACACTAGCATAAAGGATACTTCACCATTAAAAAAAAAATTTAAAAAAAGGTTTGAGGACAAATCTCAAACGCTTGCCAAAAGTCGACACCCAAGTACATCTCTTGGCCAAGCTCTGGACAAAGATAGAATAGGATGTCTGCCGTCTTGTCCTGGTGCCATTTGCAGTTCGGACCCTAGCATAACACGGCTGCCATTCGACTTGTATTGCTTCCATCGGGCTCTGGCAATGTTTTCCTAATAGGCTAGCTGAGGCACCAGAGTCTCATAATCCCCGGATGGTTCTGTTAGCGATTTCTACAGAAGCATAGGGTCTTGGTTCGATTCCATTGTACGGTTCAGTATCCAATTCAGCCACTGTTTGCTGCAATAGTAAATTTAGAAATTTAGTAAAAGTCTAATGGCTTGTCTAGTTGACACAGCCCCAAGGCTTGTCACGGTGACACAGCCCCAAAGGGCCGAAGCCGAGTTTCTCTCAATCTCTTGGCTTGTGCGCTTCCAATTTTCGCACAAGAGAAAGGGACCTACAGTTTAACGCCGAATCCGAACGGCAGCTTGAGAAGCTTTTCATGGCTAATTACTACAATGCTGGCGCCAACAGCAAAGAGGCGTGACCGGGTGTAAAGTTTATTCAAAGAAAAAAACTTTTCATTAGATGCTCCGAGGCGGGATCGAACCCACGACCTCTTGCACAGCGGTCGCGCACACTAGCCGCTGAGCCACCCGGCCTCTCCAATTTACGCCTATTAAAACGTTCCCTTGCCTAAACGATTCGTCTGCTTGCTAAGGTCATCCCTTCCAGTTGGTTTTCGATAAATATTCTATGTCGAGTGAAAGAATCACCCGATCCAATCGCTTAGAGAGCATCCTTGATTCGTTTTGGATTGGTGTTCGCTCTTGGATTAGGATTGGTGCCTCAGCCCTACCACAGGCTCCATCGCGGAACGCAGCTCGACCGATCCTGCAGCGCTCCGACGACCGTTTCCCTGTCCACATTGGTAGCAGAACACGTTTCGCTGTGGAGACTCACAATCCATATGAAAGTGGCCCGGCTTGTTGCTGTTCCAGCAAACCAGAGTCTTTCGCTTATCTGCTCCGACTTCACATACTGCATCGACCGTCAGGTCCGCATAAGCTCGATCCTCGCAATGTTCCGTGTCATCATTCCTGGGAGTTTGGTTTGACACCGCCTCCACGCGCGGTCCCCGATCTGGTCAATCCGACACCGTTTTACTGGTGGCAGTTTGTCGAAATCCTCCTTAAAAGTATTTTCAGCCTGCTTGCAATTGGCGCGCAGTTGCTCTAAGCAGTATGTAGCTATCGGATACCAAATACCAAATGCTTAAGAGGGTCTAGAAGGTTGCGTTTGATTGTTTTAATCATCAATGTTTCTGGAACGGATGAGTTCACGGATGCTCTCATGCGGCGCACAACATGAAAATACTCATTGACTGACTCCCCAGAGCGTTGCTTTCGCTCTGCAAGAGCCTACACTTTCTCAGGTTCGCATCTGTTGTCCTTGTACTGTCTCGACAAGGCCTTCCTCAGATCGCTCCATGATTTCAGTACGGTGGTTCGCACTAATAGCCAATACCACTCCCAACCAGACGATGAAAATTTCGCAACAGATCATACCATGACACCTGGTAGTGTTCTCTCAAATGCTCCACTCGGAAGATAAAATCATCAACAGTCACTCCGTCTGGATGGCCTGTGAAAATTATTCCCCATTTGTCTTCTGGTAACGCCCGGTTATTTGGCTGTTGGCCAGTTGGCTGCCATGGCTGCTGCACCCCAGCCCAATGGCCAGGGTTTAAATTTCCAGTCTCGGAAGCAACTGGAGATGGTTTGTGTTGGGCGTTCGGAGGCAAATCATTTGACGGCGTAAATATGCGAATTGGTGGGTTCATCTGACCCTCCGCTGGCGGAGCAGCTATAGTGGAGCTTCTCAATTTGGAGTTGAACGCGGTGTACATTGCGTCAGATCGTCCATGTGTCTCGTTCATCGGGACTTGCGGTGTTCCTATCGTTGCCGCTGTTGTAGCCGGACGGTTACTAGTTGAGGACTCGACCGCTGGCCGAGCGCCCACTTCCTAAATGCGCCTGAACACCTCGTTAAACCCAACCTGGAGATATGGGTTTATCTTTGCATCCATCAATTTGTGCACATCGGCCATAAGCAGACCTTGTGCCCAAGCTATCATTTCGCCCACCTCGCGCATTTGGACTATGGAACCAGAGCTTGCCCCCTCTCTGCTATACTGCTCATCGATAGTGTCGACCAGTTGCATGTTTGATTGAGTTGCAGGAGGGATTGTAGTGGATGACCCATTTCCTGGCAGATGCTTTGGAATTGCACCCCCTTGGGGCCCCCTTTTTGTCGAATTAAGACTTGGCCATTGATTAGCATCTTGTAGACAAAGACATCAAGTTTTGGGGTCGCTGTTTGAGGCGGTCTCGTCGCGTCCTGTTTGCCTTCACCGTCCATTTTTCAGATAAGCTTGTTGCAATTGATTGACTTCTTTAAATCCTTATTTATTTTGGGAGTTTTTGATTGTTTTGTTACTTATTTATTTTCCTTTTCAGATGTCTCATAATATGGAAAGAGAAGAGAAGCACATTCCCTAAACTCAACATCAGGTGGGCCCAATTTGCGTCTACTGTCTGCGTCTAAAGCCAGGGTAAGTCGTGCACAAAAAAAAATGTTTAATTTGTTCTATTTTTGAACTGGGTCGACTACTCAGGTCATCCATTTGTATTTGACGACCGGCAGTCAAACCAACTCTTCCTAAATATTTGTTGATTTTAAAATGGTCTTTATTTCAGATGGCTGTATATGCGTTGGCGCTTCAACTGCAGCAGTGGCCGCCAGTGACTCCCAAACTACATCACAATTGCCTGAAGTCGAAATTGTGGACGTTTGGCAGTTGTATAAGTGACGAACGGGAACAAAGACCTGCAATCAACACATCACGGATCACTTTAAACAGCTGGACGGTGGCGAATACACATTCTAAGATAATCGTGAGTAAGACCTTAACTACTATAACAAGCTGCATGTTTAATATATTTCTAATAAATATCTCCCTAACGATTCCGACTGGGTGCTAACAATTCTCAGCGATTGCTGAACAACGTGTTAACCAACGGATCCAACGTTACCATTTTTCCTATCATACAACTAACGCTAATTTTCTGCGGACATTACGTCACGATGATGTCGTTATACGTTGTATTATTAGAAATCCGGAGAGACCTAACTTTATGATTAAATTATTCAATTATTTCAATTAACAAATTATTGAAATAATTAAGTATTATTGAAATAATTGTAATTGGTAATAAATTTTTCAATACGAATTAATTGTAATTGTAATGGTAATTGTAATTGTAGTTTACAGCTCTGAATTAAATAAATAAATAAATAAAATAAATAAATTAAATAAATAAGTATATAAATAGGGGACAAATAATTTCTTATTGACTAAGGACGGACTACCGGATTAAAAGGATCGAAGAATAGCAACGCAAGGTAAAGGTGCAGGCTGACAGTAAAAAATGTGAAAAAAATTTCTGACGCCTTGCAAATAGTACGGCCGCCCCTCAGTGGGCGTGTCGGGATTGCCTGGATGAAGGAAATGGTGGGACCAATAATCCGGGGAAACGCAGGGGAACCTCACTGTGTCCAACGTCTGTGTGGAGACACTAGCCACAACCAGACTGGCTCGGACTTGGAATAGAGTGGTAGGTCCGCTTTTGCTCGCCTAGATGGCTTCCGCCTCTGCTGATCCTGTCGGGCCTAAGGATACGGATTTTAGCCCGCGGTCTAACAAGGGCCGGCTAACAATGGACTCACCCTAAGGTCTTTTCCGATCCTGCTTCCAGCTCAGGTTAAAGCCAAGCTAAGTCGTCGCCACATTCACGAATTTTGAACTTTTTTTTTTTTTAATTTTGAATTAATATTCAAATAATTATTTCTCGATTTGACTATTTTTTTCTCGCAAAAATTTTCTTTTCAGGATTTTTGATTAAGTTGACTTTAAGAAAAATTTAAATAACAGGCACGTCTGCGCACTGACATTCACCTTTCTTTTCTGACTTTGAATTTTTCTTCCCCGCTATTTCTTACCCCCTATTCTGGATCCATGACCTTCAAATGACCGTTGAGATCCACTCCCCCCTGATCGACAAACTTCATTCTTCCCTTACTCCACACTACTCCTTTCCCCTCCATCAGTGCAGACACCCCTTAGCCTTTTTTATATGCGCTGTTTTTTTGTTTTTCGCTTGAGATTTTGCAGTTGGTTGGTTTGCAAGTCTCTTAAAAATCCGTCGCACAGTGGGCCAAAGAGCACTGCTAGCGGAATTTAATTAATAGCTCGTGTAAATGAATAGATATTTTAATGAAAATTTAAACTTAAGGCTTTTAAGCCACTTTATCTTTATCTCTAAATTCCTAATTTCTTGGTGAACTATTTAATATAGCTCCCATACAACTGAACAATATATATTTTAAAGTTCTTAACATTTTAAATTTCTAAGTTATTTATTTTAAGTATATGAAGCAAAAAAGCATTTATATGTGCTAACAATTAAGTAATTAATCAAAATGTGATGAATCTAATCATAGAAGGTAAGTATTTTTGAAAATTAGCGAGTAACTCACCTACAACTTTTACAAGCCTTTCATCTTTTCTGGAAATTTTTTATGTTTTTGACATAGATGTTATAAGCGGATCTGATGATATAAGTAACCCATTCGTGACATCTTTAATCGTATTACTTCTATTGTCTTTGCGGGTATGGTTTTGCCGAATATCCCCCTAAGCCACATGGAATAGTGTTAGCGCTTGGGCACAGACATGCTTCAAGAGATTTGATTTTCTTAGTGGACAATAGAACTGGTCCAATTGGGTCTAAGATAATTGTCCACCCCGCCAAACAAGGTTACATCACGCGCAAACAAAATTTCAGTTTTGAATTAATTTGATGTTAAATTGAAATCTTTTAGTTGTGGTATAAGTTTTATGATTCATGCTAATATTATAATTCAAATTAAAGTCGTGTTGCCCAAAATTAAAATGAAAAATTTAAAAGTCATTTGGCAAACCTTGGTTCATTTGTTGTTGTTGCTGCCGCCGCAGCGGCTGCTGCCAAGATGGCGGTTCCCAAAGAAGTCTCGAGAACCGACACAATGCAACAAGAAAATGCAAACGCCAACCAGCCATCAAACTCCGTAGGTGCTCCGTAGAATTGTGGTTCACACAAATCGATGCACTTCTTCACATTCATAACATTAATTCGGATCAAGCGAAATATTTTACAGCCATCAACTTGTTGGATGGAGACACCCTGCGCTAGATTTCTGATATGGCCAAGTCCCCACCCGAATCTGGCATATATGAAAAACTAAAAAAGGCACTTATAGCGCGTTTTGGCGAGTCACGTGTCAAAAAACTGGTCAAACTTCTGACTGAAGCAGTTGTGTTAGACAAAAAACCCAGTCAGTTGTTACGAGAAATGCGCGATTGGGCCAACAATTCCTTATTCAGCGAGGAACTCACAGCATTAAAGATGCAACGTTTGCCGAGCAGCATCCGAACCATTATTTCCGCATGCAGATCCGAAAACGCAGAGAACTTGGCTGAGATCGCTGATAGAATTTTTATTGTGGAGCAATTCAAAGCCCAAATACGAATAATATCGACACCCGTCTAAGTGCTCTGGAGAAGTCCATTCAGACCATTATCCAACAGTTGACTCAACCCAACTCTGCAACTTCGAACAATAATGCTGGACAGATCTCAAGTACATACAATCGATCCGTACCTTCAACAATCAATTTCCAGCAAAAGGTGTGCCAATACCATGTTCGTTTTGATCGGTCAGCAATGAGATGTGTCAATGGCACAGTAAATCCACAGCATCCACGGTGATGACCTTCGGCCTCAAAAACAGCACTCAAACATTCCAAGGATATATGGATTCCATATTCCGCGATGACGATTACGTTTTTTGTTACATTGACGACATCCTGCCTCCGCTGGCCTCAGAATCTCAAGACCTTCTCACTGGGCAATGCAAAGAGTCAAAGAAAAACGATCGCGCACCTGTTAAATGGGCACAAGATCTAGAAAAAGCTTTCTTGACCTGTAAGTCAACCCAGGGTTCCAGCTCACTTTTGAATTTCATTGCCCCAGGATGTTCATTCTTACTAACCTTAGATGCATCGGACATCGCTCTAGGTGGACATCTTCAGCTAATTGATGATAAGCAAATGAATTCAATTGGATTTTTTCAACCAAACTTTAAAACCTTGCAGTTTTTACTGGCTCGAGGTCTTGCTATGTTATTGACATAACTTTAACCAGAGGCACACAACACAACAAAGGAGGCATCAGGTTGATCGGACGACGTTTCATGAGGGACCAACCTCACTCATCAGCGATCTTGAGCCTGAAATGTCTGTCCAAACAGCAGTCTCTCCATGCCCGCGACGGCAAAACTGTTTGGGAATTCCAAAGGCAGCCTGCGCGCAAAAACACCGAAAAGACAGCCTAAGACAGCCATTCCCCTTTGTAAGTGTGTGGCCGGAGGCGTACATAAAGAGAGCGACAAGAAGCTCTCACTGATTGACCAAAGAGCACGCTGAGTAAAAACAGATTTAAAGTGTCTTTTTGATCCCGTTTTCAATTGTGGCTGCGAGCAACAGTTCTTTTTGGGACTTTCTGCAAAAAGGGACCACTTCTTGCGAGCTCTGATTATTATTATTAATTTATTTTTTTAATACTGAAACTGCTAAAATACAAGCACTTAAACTTTTTTCTTTAAAATTACATACCATATACATATGTCATATTCTTAATTCATGGTTATTTATGATTTTGTTTTTTTTTTTATTGTTGATTGAGATTTGTCGATGGGTTCGCCAAAGCATCCCTGCATCGATACACCAAAAGTGTCGAAGTCATGTAAGAAATAAGTATTTAGGCTTCATTCGTTCATTGGTGGTCAACTGCGCCGGTTGTTTGATAAAAGAAAAAATATGTGGGACCTCGAATGGGAAAGCAAATATTTTTTCATTAAATTTTACTAATGAAGCTGAATGCAAGGTATGCAATCGCATTATAGGTAAAAAATACTTATATAATATAAAGCGCCACTATGACATTCATAAGGAGTTGCATAATAAAAGCGATGCGGAGCCATTTACACAAGCCAATAAACAAAAACATTTTTAAAACAATAACTCATTTTGCCGCAAATCCCACAATCGCCTACTAATCCCTGACTTGCTCCAAATTTTCCGCAGTGCAAGGCACACAATACATTCACACATTTTCTCTGCTCTCTTCTTGGGGAACCCTGGTTTACGACCAACATTGTGCACATATCTGGCTCGGACAATCAATCAAATTAATATGCTTGAAATAGTATCTCTTCGTCAAAATCAGGACCACCAACAAGTTAATGATGAGATGGAACATCTGCTCCAGGGTAGCTCATCAATAAAGTTGCAGAAAATTAAATTACCCCCAGACATCGAAGTCTACTGTGATGAACAAACCTATGCAGTACTCCCCTACATACCAAAGCCGCTTCTCAAGAAGATTTTTGATTCCATCCATCTCCTCTCTCATCCTGGAAAACGAGCAAGTATTAAGCAAATTTAAAAGAAATATGTCTGGCCAAAAATGCGGCGTGACATTAATCAATGGGTCAGCGAATGCAATGGCAGCCAACGTTCAAAAATTCATAGACACAATGAACTTGAACCTCTACACTTCCGACAAGGAGATAAGTTTTTTGAACACGTTCAAATGGATATTATTGTCGTTCCTGAATATAAAGGGTATAAAAAGTGTCTTACGATGATAGACAGGTTCACTCAATGAACCGAAATAGTTCCAATTCAAAACATGACGGCCGACACAGTTGCGAAAGCATTTTTCAGATCATGGATCGCCAGATACACATACATGGTTGTAGCACAGCCGTATCATCCCGCGTCCAATGGGATGATAGAACGCTGTCACCGGTCACTAAAAGCCGCATTGGTTAGAAATTTTGCAAACTGTACTTTTGGGACTCCGGACTTGTTTCAAAGAAGACTGCACCGACATTCGCCTTCCTGGAGAATTCTTCACACACACGGATGAACCAGATGACCCAACTCAATTCAACACCTAATTTTCGAGATTACATACGTCAAGTTCGACCTTCACCTGTAATGCATCACACTAACTGTTACGGGTCTGCTTTGTCTCCCATTAGGCTACGCCAGCTGGCTCATCGAATCTCAAGAGTGAAGTCCATCCCAAAGCCTAGCAGATCGCACAATCTCGAATATCGACTAAAACCTACAATTCTCATCACACACATCTCTAACACAACAAAACCAAGTAAGGGAGCTGTAGTCGAGTGCCCCGACTACAAGATATATTTTCCCATTTTCAATGGGAGCAGGGTATAAAAAGGTAAGTACCCAAGCACAATATACAACAAAAAATAACAAGGTCCCTATTTTCCAGAATTGGATTCCAGCCTGGTGCACCCACCCTTCCTGCAGCGGACTAATCTTCCAGCTGCCCTTGTGCCGGCCTCATCCTTCGGATCAGCCTAGTTCAACACATTATAGGATTTCTCTTCATGTTGACAATATTTTTTGAATATTCTTATGACTAACATTTTCTTTCTTCTACTTTGCAGTTTTCAAAAAATACAAATTAACTATCATCGACAAATCTCTACTCAAGAAAAGGAAGCCTTCTTTGCCGATCGTATCTCGATGCCAATTTTTGTGTCGCTATCCGGCGAAACATGCACATCGCTTTCTTACAATGAGGAGCTAAAACAGCGTCATGCTAAATTGTATCAATGGGCGCGTCGGCGGACACATAGATATCTATATATATAAAACTGTTCAACCTGACTGACTGGTGACCGTCGCACAGCCTAAACGGTAAGAGCTAGAGGGCTGAAATTTGGACAGGAGTTTCCTTATGTGGTGAAAGTGCGTACTAAGACTGGGTTTTGGAAAATTCCACCCGGAAAAGCCGGAAAAGCGTCGGAAAACTTTGTATGGGGAAAATTTTATTTTTTAACCGATTGACTTGAAATTCGGTTTGTAAGCATAGTATGCAAAATAATTGGACACGTGTTTTCCCGATTTCGGAAAATCCGTCCACAAGGAAAATTCTCGGAAAATTCGATATGCAAAAATCTATTTTTCATCCGATGGACTTGAAATTCGGTTTGTAAGGACAGTAAGTAAAATAAATTGAAATGTGATTTTCCGATGCTGGAAAATTCGACCGTAGGGTCGGGAAATTCCCGGAAAAGCGTCGAAAAAGTTTTAATGGGAAAAATTTTATTTTTTAACCGATTGACTTGAAATTCGGTTTGTAAGCATAGTATGCAAAATAATTGAACACGTGTTTTCCCGATTTCGGAAAATCCGTCCACAAGGAAAGTTCTCGGGAAATTCGATATGCAAAAATCTAATTTTCATCCGATTGACTTGAAATTCGGTTTGTAAAGACAGTAAGTCAAAATAAGTAATTGAAATGTGATTTTTCGATGTTAGAAAATTCAATCGTAGGATCGGGAAATTCCCGGAAAAGCGTAGGGAAAGTTTGAATGAGAAAAATTTTATTTTTCATCCGATTGACTTGAAATTCGGGTTGTAAAGACTGTAAATGAAATAAATTGAAATGTGATTTTCCGATGCTGGAAAATTCGACCGTAGGGTCGGAAAATTCCAGGAAAAGCGTCGGAAAAGTTTGCATTGGGAAAATTTTTTTTTCATCCTATTGACTTGAAACTGGGTTTGTAAGCAAAGTATACGAAATAATTGGACACGTTTTTTCCCGATTTCGGAAAATCTGCCTGCAAGGAAAATACCCGGGAAATTCGATATGCCAAAATCTATTATTCATCGAATTGTTTTGAAATTCTGTTTGTAAAGATAGTAAGTGAAATGAATTGAAATGTGATTTTTCGATGATGGGAAATTGGAAAATTCCCCGGAAAAGCGTCGGAAAAGTCAGTATGGTGAGAATTTTATTTATCGTCCGATTGAATTGATTTTCGGTTTGTAAGCAAAGTATGATAAATGATTGGACACGTATTTTCCCGATTTCGAAAAATCTGCGCGCAAGAAAAATTCCCAGGAAATTCTATATGCAAAATCTTTTTTTCATCCGATTGACTTGAAATTCGGTTTGTAAGGATAGTAAGTGATCTAATTTGTAATGTTATTTTCTGAAGTTGGAAAATTTGACCTTAGGGTCGGAAAACTCAGCAGACAAAAACCTATTTTCATACGATTGGCTTTAAACTTGGTTTGAAGGGAGAGTATAAGTAATAACGAAATAACAGTAACTCGGGCTGCCGTTTTTCATTGTACTGGCTGTGTGCGGGACCTGGACCTCGACCTGGAGATGGCACTGGACCTGGACGTGGAAGTGGACGTGGACCTGAAAGTGGTCATTGAGGTGGCCTTGGAGGTAACCATGGTGACCGTGGAGGTGGCCGTGGAGGTGGCCATGGAGGTGGCCATGGTGGTGGCTATGGAGGTGGCCATGGAGGTGTCCATGCAGGTGTCCATGGAGGTGGCCATGGAGGTGGCCACGAAGGTGTCCATGGTGGTGGCTATGGAGGTGGCCATGAAGGTGGCCATAGAGGTGTCCATGGAGGTGGACCTGTAGGTGGACATGGAGGTGGAAAATGGTCCAAAAACCGCAATATTTCCAAAATTCTTAATCTCGGTGAAACTTTGGGGATTCGCTAGACGCTTGCCCGGAAGGTTTTTAAGCAGAAGAATTGGGCGGAAAATGGTGCACAACCTGCGAAATTTGAAAGATTATAGCGTTCATCCGGATGCAATGCAACTTTGAGGAATGGTTGGAGAATTGGTGGAAAATGTTATTTGTTGGCCGATCTTTATCAAATTGTGTTTGTAAGCTTTAAATTTGAAAAGTTCACCACCAAGATCGGAAATGTCAGGAGAGACTTTATTTTTAACCGCGGAAGGGGCATAAGAGTTGAAGAAAAAGAAAAACTGATACTCTTATACTCTTATCGATTAAAATAGCTTAACTGACGGCGGCGCAGCGAAGCAAGCCGGGATATTTGCTAGTATATATATATGGGTGTGAAATAAGTATTATAATTTTTTCCCCATTTCAGGACAGATAATATGGCTTAAATCTACCTTAACCTACCTCAAGAGCTCTTTCAGCAAGAAAAGGGAGAGGACATGAAAAAGGACGTAAATATTTATATTCCTTAAATTCATATTTATGTAGTGGCCATCGGCTGACCGTGCACAAATCGATTTTTTTCTTTGTATTACCGCATGCGTCACCGGGTTTAGGACTTTACAAACTAATCTCTTTTTAAATTTTTCTTTGTTTCTATTTAGGCATTCGAGCGATGGACGACACTCACATTTACAATTGGAAGAGCTTGGAAAATTTTACGGTACGTTAATTTAAAAAAAAAAATTATTTAATTGAACTTATTTTAATTTATTCCATATACTTTTATGACTGTTTAACGACCTTTATACTCTTAACTTGCAGTTTTTACTGGCTCGAGGTCTTGCTATGTTATTGACATAACTTTAAACAGAGGCACACAACACAACAAAGGAGGCATCAGGTTGATCGGACTGTCTTTTTGGTGTTTTGCGCGCAAAGCTGCCTTCGGAATTCCCAAACAGTTTTGCCATCGCGGGCATGGAGAGACTGCTGTTTGGACAGACATTTCAGGCTCAAGATCGCTGATGAGTGAGGTTGGTCCCTCATGAAACGTCGTCCGATCAACCTGATGCCTCCTTTGTTGTGTTGTGTGCCTCTGTTTAAAGTTATGTCAATAACATAGCAAAACCCTAAAAACTGCAAGTTTATTCTATATATCTAGAAAAAAATTCTCTAATTTTTTTCATGTCGGGCGGCAACTCGACTTGACGCTCTGCTGAGAGTCCCTTCTGGACGAGGATTTTTAATATGGAGAAATTCACTGCTCGGCTTCGCCGGCGTTGGAACGGACTCACTTTTCGTGTATTCCTTCTTTCTAGGATGGATGGGGTTTCTCGTATGCTTTGCAGTCCACGCTGAGGGCGTCAAAACCAGTCCCTGGTGGAATGCCTGTCCAGGGGCGGCTTCTGGCTGATCACCGACTAAGCGGCAAGGCATTTAAAAAGGGGTATCCGTGGCCGTCTATGGGTGTTCCAGCAGAATGGTCACGCCGCCGTGATTTTTCCATCGACATCACTATTTATAGAAAATATGCGATAAGGTGTTCGCATTGGCACCATTATTGCATTCTTGTATTCTTGCATCCATTGAACAGCTGACTGTAATTTGTTTAGATATTGAAAAGATAAGTTGCTGCAAATCAAATGGATTTAATTGAATATTCTCTATTAGCAAATGGAAATAAACCGTTGAAGCGCTTGGACATTTGTAAGTAGTTAAATGTTTTTCATAATTCTTAGCAATTAAATAATGAGGGTTTCACTAGCTCTCGTAAAATGGCGTAAATTCAAAAGTTTACGAAGCAACAACAAAACACATGAGAAAAAAATTACCACTTTTAACATGCCCTAGGGTATTTTAAAAAAAATCAGTCGTAAATGTCAAAAAGTGTAAAGTTTTGAAGTGTTGTAAAAATTTCAAAGAATCGATTTAAAATACTTAGTATCGAGCCATTTCGAGATTTTTGTCTTAAAAAGATGCGGTCACACCAGCAAACTGCAAATTATAAAAAAGAAAACTGGAAGAATGTAATGACGCCAAGCGTTTCCGCAAGGCCCAGTGCCCCATTGTGGATCGGCTGACCTGCACGCTGACGTTGAAGGGACGAAACAATGGCAAGAAGCTGAGTCCCTGTCGCACTGTCAAGCGCTCGCTCGAGATGATTCATGGTTAACCAGGCCATCTAAGGCTGTGCACTGGAGGTCGTGGGGATGCCTTCAGGAACACCAAGATCTTTGCCGAGTGCTTGGTCGATAAGCTGATAAATGCTGCAAAGTGTTCCTCCAACTCGTACGCCATCAATTCGAAAACAAGAAGACCGTTCTACTGACATGTTTACAAATTACTTAAAATAACTCTATTTAACAATTTCGTAGCTTAGCTGGGCGTCGTGATCACCCAAGAATTAAAAACATAAAAAAATACAATCAATAAAACTCTACTCCAAACATGGTTTTTATTTTCCTTATTGATTCTGCTTGTTAAAGGACCAAGTCTATTTTTTTTTTTAGTTGTTTTTATTTGCCAAGTTTTGGTACTCAAATAATAGCTCGTCTAAACATATGGTTAATAGCCAATTTACACTAGGGCATAAAGGCTGCCTTTACTGAAAATTTCCTTAAGGCAGCCGGTAAAGTTTGCCTTTGCCATACAAAAAGGTGACAGTTTTGCTTAAAATTAGTTCGACCGAAATTACGGCAGGATTTTACAAAAAAGTTGGCCCTGAAAATTACTACTGTGAATCACAAGGGGTCGCTCAGTAGCTCCTGTGTGGTAAATTTACACTTACCATTTTACGAAAGCTAGTGAGTACCCTAAATAATTCAAATTTTTACTATCCAAAAGTTTAATAGGCACGATATGGCTCATTTTGGAAGGAGTACATTCCCCGCAACTCAGTTGAGTTCTTTAAGTAAAGTTTTCGGGTGAAGACGAGCGTGTTCTCAATTTTAATGTAGCGTCTTCTGGGTCTCCGGAAACAAGACACTCCATTCCGACAAGGAATTCTATTGGAGAAACGAACTGCAATACCATTGTATACTTTGAAATCTTCCACGGAGTATCGGACCATATGAAGGCTCTTCGGAGTTAACGAAACCATTGTGTGCACAGTTTTGCATGAGTTTTGCCGTGAAGTGATTGCCCAGTTAGGCAGTGACTATATGCCAGCCAATCTCCTCACTCACGTGACCGACTGCATGAGAGGATTGGAAGCTCTTGGGTTTCCGCAATGCTTCGGAGCTATGGGTATGGAATACTTTAATAGATTGTGCGAAATGCATTTGTATGATTTGTGTTTATTATAAATGGCAGCCAAATTGAGGTGAGGCCTCGGGTATGGATGAGAGCGATTTGTTGCAAAAATTCACCAAGACCATATATGAGATCGAGGTGCCCATAGTTGTACTTGGCGATTCAGCTTTAAGATTTGCAAAGAATATCATGAAGCCATATCCGTTTTCCGTAGAGGCGACTCCAAAGCAGCGCGCTTTTAATTATAATTTGCCTAATGTCTGGAGAGGAAAGGAAAGGGATTAGACAACAGCATTGAGAAGACTCCTCAGATTATCGCATGCTGTTGTATCTTGCATAACTTCTGAACATCCACAACAGCTCCGTTTCTGAACATTGGCAACGGGACTCTGAAACATTCTAGCACCACCAACAATCTGATCATCAAGTGTGGCTTGGAAATTATTTAGAAAGTGTCAATACATTTGCTGTATATTTTGCATAGAATACAACTGAATAAATTGTTCTTAACAAATCAAGATTTCTAGAATTTTATTTTCAGAGTTTTTTAACCGTTTTTTTTTAGTAATTTGGCACAAAGCCTCATATTTAAACTAAATTAAAAAAATGTATTCGGCCTTAAACAGCATCCTAAACGGCCAAAGCGTAGCTTATCTTAATCTGTTTTTTCATCTTATATTAATTATTATTCTTATATTTCTAATTGTTTGAGGCATTTTCTCTCTCCCTTTCCTCTTTCTTCTCGAAATAAGCCATCACAGGATCGTGGAAGTTCACTGTCACCTCCATCATGCGCTCCATGACAGCCAAATTGCGCACCTCGACGCACAGTGGGCGATTTCGCTAATTTGGCGTAAGGAAATTAATTACTCAAAAAGTAAGGAAAATTTAACAAAGTTGTTAATTTTTATTTAATTTTAACACTTAAAGAAACAACTTTGAGCAACTTTAATTTTAAACTTTTTTATGACTGTTAACGACCTTTATACTCTTAACTTGCAGTTTTTACTGGCTCGAGGTCTTGCTATGTTATTGACATAACTTTAAACAGAGGCACACAACACAACAAAGGAGGCATCAGGTTGATCGGACGACGTTTCATGAGGGACCAACCTCACTCATCAGCGATCTTGAGCCTGAAATGTCTGTCCAAACAGCAGCCTCTCCATGCCTGCGACGGCAAAACCGTTTGGGAATTCCAAAGGCAGCTTTGCGCGCAAAACACCAAAAAGACAGCTTAAGACAGCCATTCCCCTTTGTAAGTGTGTGGCCTCCGTTTTGGACTTTGGACTCAGGTGCAACCAACGGCCGCCACTCTGGAACAAAAGACCAAAATGTTTTGTTGTTTTAAATGAAACTATTTCGTTTTATATTTTTTATGACTGTTAACGACCTTTATACTCTTAACTTGCAGTTTTTACTGGCTCGAGGTCTTGCTATGTTATTGACATAACTTTAAACAGAGGCACACAACACAACAAAGGAGGCATCAGGTTGATCGGACATCGTTTCATGAGGGACCAACCTCACTCACCAGCGATCTTGAGCCTGAAATGTCTGTCCAAACAGCAGCCTCTCCATGCCTGCGACGGCAAAACCGTTTGGGAATTCCAAAGGCAGCTTTGCGCGCAAAACACCAAAAAGACAGCTTAAGACAGTCCGATCAACCTGATGCCTCCTTTGTTGTGTTGTGTGCCTCTGTTTAAAGTTATTTCAATAACATAGCAAGACCTCGAGCCAGTAAAAACTGCAAGTTTAATTTTAAACATTTTTTTAAAATATTTTGTTTTTTAATTTAAAAAAAATTTTTTTTTTATAAATTTTTTTCATTGGTTTTTTTTTTTTTGTTTGATTTGGTTTGCTTTTGTTGAATAAAAATATTTTACTGAAGAAAAAAGTTTTTTTAAGTCAGTTCTCCGAGTCCAAACCGGATTCTTCGGTTTCTTCAGTTTCCGGATAATCCAATAAGAGATTTTGGGCCTCTCTGTCAAGCAAAAATGCTTTGCCAGAGTTATTTAGTGTACTCTTGCTCAAGCTTGATATAACTGGATCCGAAGAAACTAATAGAGAGTTCATCAGATCCTCCATCGTATTTAAGCGCGAATTTTTGCGAGTATGTTCAAGCCGAAATTTCCGTAAATTTTTGTTGCTAGCTTCTAAGGCTTCTTCCGAAATCATGCCAATCGGAAGTGGAACCATGAATCAATATTTTATGTACTGAAGAGGGCATGTAAAACCATGGATATTCCCGTATGAAAATCTGTGCGGTTTCTAATGCGTATTCGCGAAATCTGTCGGAATTTATTGAATATCCGGAGACAATACAGCGCAAAATAATACCAATTCTTTTTATTAGATCATGGCTTACTCCGGTTATATGTGCAGACAATTGGGAATTTTCAAAAAACCTTCGAGCCGTATTACCACTATTAGTGTTGCCAGAACCTTGCATTGGAATGTCTATCAATAATGCCATTTCGACCCTGAACCTATCTTGAATGGCTGCCTTTCGTTGATCGACTATGCTCTTATCTGAACCACGGACCTGCCACTTTTTAATCGGTAGCCGATAACCTATGTGTAACATACATTCAAAACAACGAATCCAACAATGCAAGGTCGACAGTCCGAGTTCTAGTAAGTCATTGTTTCGTTGGATTCATTGTAAATCGTTCATCATTTTGGGCGTGGCCTTACAAATGCCGCAAGTTTGCGATGATGTTTTCGCAATCACGCTAAACACTTTTCCATCGATCATTGTAAGTTGCAATTTGTGTTCAACTTGAAATTTGCTTAGTCGTGTGGGCACAATTTTCTGTATTTGAGACTTAATATTCTCAATTTCGGCTCTTACCAAATCTGCAGTCTCTTTGGCAAACATTATTTTAAGAGGTCTACAATACCGAGTTGATGGGCGAGGTTTTTTCCAAAGTATGCAGCTTCCCAATTGCAATTGTAGCGGCACAATACAAATGAAAAACAAGTGCTCATCATCCTATTTTAAATTCCGAGTTGCTGAAGCTCAAACTACATTTTTCGCCATCAACTGAGATTGGGCTAAATACATCAGGATGTGCTTCAACAATTCTAGATATTGTGTGGTCCAGCATTTCTTGCAACGGACTTCTGTCCAACATTCTTCCGTCCTAATGGAATTAGGATAACACAAAAATATTCGCTCTTTTGTGCCTGCTTGTAAAAGCTTATATGAGTTTTTGGTGTAATTGCCATCAATGTAGAGGGCCAAAGCTTCCTCTGGAGTATATTTTATAGGAAGCTGTTGGTCTATATCCAAGCTTCTTTTTATTTTTTTAGATGCGTCGGTATCTGTGCCGACCATTGAGACTATATCCACTTCACTGCGTTTTCCACATTTGTATAGACTAAAACGTGTTGCTCTCAAAAGCTCATTGCAGCTGTTGTCTTCGACGAGATGCGAAACTTTGGTGCATTGATGTTTCGGGTGGCAATCAGCAATGTCCTTTTCTTTTCGTCCTGAACCCAATGTTCTGTTTTGTTGTAGAAGAACCAAGTGTTCGTTCAGCCAAGCTGCGTTGTTGTGCTCAAATCGCTTCTTATCCCTATGACACTTTCGCCACTTCTCAGACAGTCTTTTGCAGAAAATTTTGAGCTCCTTAATAACAGAATCGTAGTCCTGCTCAGTACAGTTCGATTTTTCAATAACATTTGAAAATATGAACTCGACCAGTGCTAGACATTTTTTTGAAGCGTCTCTTTCTCCTTGCCATACTAAAAAAAGTGCGTGCTTGCTGCATGACATGATTCCTAAAAAAAAGAAACATTGTCAGAATGGGCAGCCCAGGGCAGCTAATGTTGGACAATTTGAACAGGGGACGAAACATAGTTTCACACAAGTATAACATTGTTACCGGCCGATGCGTGCCTCATAATGTTTTACTCTACAGAAGATTAAATTTGCTAACAAATTGGGTATTAAAAAGGTGGTTAGTTTTAAGCACAAGTTAGCAATACAACATGTATTCACAGGTCACGAAACATTTATTTTCTTTTAATACATACCTTTATTTTGTGAAAACCCAAAAAACCAGAACAGTAATGATCAAATCAAAAATTTTTCACAACACTCTAAATATATGTAAAAATCGCGGAAATTAATAAAAACAAGTAAGGGAGCTGCAGTCGAGTGCCCCGACTACAAAATACCCTGTTCCCTTGATTTCGTGTGTTTTTTCTTTACATACACACACACTCACACATACACACACTCCAACATACACACAAACGCATGGCATGCGGCCGCGCGCAATAACTGACAATGCAAAACCCCCCCTCTCTCACACAAGCAAAATGGATTCGTTTATAACTTCGGTGTTTATTGTCCGATCTTAGTGATCTTTCCAGAATAGATATTTATTGGGCCTTACTTGATATATGTAAAGTTTGGAAGGTCTATCTTAAAAATTGTGGCTCTGACAGTTTTTTGCGCTTAAAGGGGGGAGGGGGAGGAATTTTCCAAATCTGAAAGAAACTCGTTTTGAATCGGGTATACACCTATCTACATGCATGTGGTTCTAGCTCTTATAGTCTCTGAGAAACACGCGTTCATACGGACAGACAGACGGACGGACAGACGGACAGGGCTAAATCGACTCGGCTGTTGATGCTGATCAAGAATATATATACTTTATAGGGTCGCAAATGCTTTCTTCTACCTGTTACATACTTTTGCACAACTTCATGATCCCCCTTTTCCCATTTTCAATGGGAACAGGGTATAAAAATTTGTGTCTCCATATGTTGTGTTCGAAAGCTCACAGCTGATCAATGATGCCATCTTTATCGGTCTTGATGTTATCGATATGCTACATGAACATTTTTGTATCGGCGGCAAATCAAATTTTGGCAGATTTTAAAAGTTGAAAATTTTTTTTCCTTACGCTAGATCAGCCAAATTGCCCACTGTGCGACGTCGAGAAACTTGTCAACGTCGTCGTCGTTTAGGCTGATGCATATGCTGCTGATGAAGTCGCTCTCCGAATCCAAGTTCCTTTTTTTAGTGTATCGGGAAAAGTCTGCAAAAAATTATTTTGTTATATATAGACAGCGGATTTTGCATATTTTCAAACCGATTTTAATCCTAGTAGACTAGGGCAAATGTGTTTTTAACAAATTTTTGTCAATTTGCTTACTGCATATTGTCTTTTGTTGACAGTGCAGCTTATGAAATAATAATTTAAACCATTTTGAAATTAAAAGCGAATTTTTTGGAATTTTATATTCGTAAAGAGTAAGCACAACATATAGTATTGTGCACATTAACTTTGGCCTACTAGGATACAAATCAGTTTAAAAATATGCAAAATAAACAAAGCATATTTTTCTAATATTCTCTCCTGTACTGTCATCTGGGTTAACAACGATGGGTTTCGACACACTTAAAATGAAAGACTCTTTTTCAAATGCTCCCAAGCTCCAACCTTTGAGACAAAGCGTTAGTTCGGGTAATATTATCAATTTTGGTTTTGATCTCTAAGGAGTCGGACAGTACACTTTAATTTTTTCCGCCATTTCTTTGTAAATGTGGTAATTTTCATTGTCGCGCGAAGTCTACCGATATACTCCTCCTAAAGCTCCAGCACCGTAGCTGTGGATTCTGGTTTCCATACGAATCTGGTGTCAATCTTGTCATGTACTTAAATTAAAATAATAATTAATCTTACCTCTTGTTTTGCCATGGCGATTTCTTTTTTTTTGCGCTTAAAGTTTTAAAAATGTTTTTTGTTTTTGTTATTGGTAGCTGTTGGAACGATACCCGTAGCGATATGCAAAATTATCGATACTCTGTCGAGTCACTCACTACTCGAAAAGTCACGGATGCTCCTGCATTCAAATTGGATGCAAGCTACCACTAGCCCCTATGAATTTTGTATGGCGTGAAAGTTGCATCCGACACAAGAATGCAAGAATGTGCTGTAGTGAGAACCGGACACTAAATTCACTCTTTATTTCTAATAGAAACGGTTAATTTATTTACTGTTTTTGTTTTCTGATGCAGCGTTTTGCCTGCCGATTTGATTGCAAATAAAATAAAAAGAACTCGGAAAACTATTGTCGATTTTTATCTTGAATTCTTGAATTTAATTTTTGTTTTTTTGACTTGGACTCTGTCGTTCCACTACGCCGAGTTACTGCAGACTTCTTATGGGCGGCGATTCCCACCCCATATATGACCTCGTCTCAGTCCCGCCGTCCCCTGAGCTTGACCTACCTCAAAGTCATTTTTGGACTGTCTCCCTAGGGTCATTGGCCGCTTTAAAACACGCTTGGAGAGCCTGCCAGTGAGTGGAGAAAGCTTCAACTTAACGACTAAGCCCATGTTTCTCTATTCCAAGACCTAGAGGGCGCCACCCTGCTACAGAGCTCGATAGCGTTGCCACCTACGAGCAAATTGGGCGTTCCATGCCTAATTTATCGATATCGATTTACCTACAGCCTATTCTACATATACAAATGCAACATATCAAAACAGCATTTGTTCACAAATATATGTATTCATTTTTTTTTTTTACTTTTTTTTTTTTTTTTTTACTATTAGTGTAACGACAATGTGCGATACCTCTTAAAAAAATAATATCCATGCTTTCTTGAGCGACATGACAAAGAGAGCGCCAAAATTTTTGTGAGGTTTTTAATTTATATGGAGTTTATTATTCTGACAGTTTGCTTTTTTGTAGTGAAGACTAAGCTTATAGCAATTCTCTACATTGTTCTAATTTAAACACCTAGTCCATTTTATATCCTATTTTCACCATATTTGCATCATTTTTTGAACTGACAAGAAATGGTATCATTTCTGCCATACTTTTCTAAAATATTATGAGATTCGCCCAGAGTGAATTTGGTATTTTTCAATTTGATGCTGGAATACTTATCGTTGTGCTGGGATTATACTGGGTCACAGTGTGTCACAATTCAGTCTCACAGTGTCACAGATCAATGAAAACGTAGTATGCCTTGTCACAGCTGTTTCAATGAGGCAGCTCATTTTTTAATTTTAATTAAAATAAAATTTCTAGTTTCATCAAATGAATTCCTGAGAGGAGGCAGACCTGGCGGCGTCTGCTGTTGTTGGGTTGTGGTTGCTGGACGAAGTTCAGGATCTGTGCTCTTGCTGCGACGACATTATTAATTTTACTTAAAGGAAAAAAGTAATTTATGCCAAGTGTAGTGAAGAATTGCTAAGTATTCTGCAAAAATTTACATATGATGCGTGCATGGATGCAGCATCTTTCGATCAGCTCCTATGCCTTTCGCCATTGAACTTGATTTCTATCAGATGCGACTCGGCCTGCTCAGGGGTAAAGTAGACCAGGCAGCGACCACTTGAACATGATTGGGCATCTCGCCCTCATTGATGGATATCTCATATTGTCCCTCGCCCGCCTCACTCGCTTCCACACGGAACTTGCACTCACAGCGTCAAAGACCTTGGCTGTGAGTGGACCAAACGTGGAACCAAAAATAATAATTACCGCCCCCATAAAGAAAATATATTCTTTATCAGCATCAACAGCTGAGTCGAAATGGCCATGTCCGTCTGTCTGTATGAACACCTAGATCTCGGAGACTAAAAGAGCTAGAGAAACCAAATTTTGTATGTAGACTCCTATTGTCCCTACGCAGATCAAGATTATTTTAAATTTTGGCCACGCCCCCTTCCGCCCAACAATAAAATATGTTGAATAACTCCTACAATTTTGAAGATATCAAGATCATGCAGTGTAGTGCATGTGCCCAATATCTACAATCTCTGAAAGTTTCATAAAGATCGGATAATAAATGGCAAAGTTATAAAAAATATTTCATACTTTTTGACGCCGCATGCTCTGTTTACTGACATAATGTTGAAATGTCTCTGAGTAACAAGTCGGACAGGACCGACTTTAACTAACGCTCTCGTTCGTTCACGTTTTAGCATTGTGACGCTCCTTGACAATGACAAGAAAAGTTCACACTAAAAGTACTCATTTGTCTTGTCATAGCGCTGTGACACAAAACTTATGTAACGCCAATGTAAACACTCTTTTACCTGTGACAACCTTTGTCACAAATTTTCACAGACAATAGTGTCACAGTGTGACGTGGTGTAAGCCCAGTATTACTTTCAGGCAAAAAAGTGTTATCACTAATAGTCTGTTGACGCAAATTTGTCAAGTATATAAATTAGTCAAAAAAAATTGTGTATTTAGCTTTTTACTAATGGCATGGCGATGACAATGCGTTTGACCAGCAAATTGCTCTCCAGACTGTTATTTTCTTTTTGCAACGAATTTCAAAAAGTCGTCGAGCGCTTGAAAGCGCCACAGGCAAAATATAACAATCAGCTGTTTTTTCAACGTGATATTGGGAATTTCAACAAAATTATGCTTTGTCAATGGAAACGGAAAATCGTCAAGATGTCACTTATGATTAATTAAAGTGACGCAACCAATAATTTTTCAATTTCGAGTAAAGTCGTTCATCGTACATTATCTACCAGCACAAAAGCGATAGTCTTTTTTTTCCGTTCTTTGTCATCAAATTCAGTTACATCTCTCTTCATAATGTCAAGGCTGAAAATGGCTGAAAATAAATTATTCCATTTTGAGTTGTGACTCTTTAGTTAAACATGTGCGATATGAAAATGATCAAAATTATGACAGTGGAAAGGGGCTATTAATGCGTCGATAACGATAAATGTGGTATTTATGCATTAAGTTTGTCTAATCGATAAATTTACTAGAAAACATTGTGAGTTTCGATTGCCAATGACCGATAGACTAATGCATTAATTGTACTTCCTAACTTATTATTTTGGTAGCTAGTAATTACTTTTCCTTTAACTCTTTAAGCTAACCGGTAAATTACTGGATGTTTCTTGTCAACAACAAATGTACGTCGGGAAATTTCTAACCGAAAGTCGATCTATCGCACTATGGGCGAAATGGCTAAGCTAGCGGTAGTTAACTTATAGAAAGGGTGAATTTAAAGATATTGTTAGCGCATTTCTTAATTTTGGATTTAAATTTAATTGTAACTAACGATAAGCTTGAAACCAATCGAATGAATCGATAAGCTTTGTGAAAACCTGTCGTAGATCGGCCAATCGCAGTCAACTTCACTCTCTTTTGTTTTGCACACGCTGAAGAAAAGACGTGCATTAAATTAAACTTGAATTGAATTTGAGCAAAATAAACTATTTGTTTCATTTATAATTGTCGTATAAAACCAAACGGCCCGACAGATATTTTAAGGAAATTTTGGCAAAAATAGTTTTTTTTAATAGCTTCACAACACAAATCTGAATCAAAACCGGACCACCATTCCATATAGTTCGTCTCCAAACTTTGTATTTCTTAGTTTGATATGCTTTTCCAGGATTCCACTACATTTGGTCAAAATCGGACATCTATATAGTATAGCTGCTATAGAAAAGTAAGGTCAGAAAAACTTTTTGTTTTCAACGGAAACGTCCTTAAACTTTGCATCTTTATTGCTTTCACACAATTCTACAAAGTTTTATCAAAACCGGATGACTATAGCAGAAAGCTTGCATTGCACTACAGTCCAGACGACTACTTTTGTTGGCCAAAATGAATAACTCGCGAACAAAAAATAAAGGGTGATTTTTTAAGAGCTATAGGAAAGTTTTTAAAAAAAAAACACATAAAATTCAGAAAAATGCATGGAATCTTTATTTGAATCGATAGTACGGTCCATATAATTTAATGTTTGAAGATTATTTTATGCAAATGTTGACCGTGACTGCGCCTCAAATGGTCCATCCGCTTAGTCCAATTTTGGCATACTCTTTCCAACATTTCGGCCGGTATCTCACGAATAAATGCTTCAATGTTGTCTTCCAATGAGCCAATTGAAGCGGGCTTGTCTGTATAGATATGAGCTTTAACATAGCCCCACAAAAAATAGTCTAAAGGCGTCAAATCGCACGACCTAGGCGGCCAATTGACCGGTCCCGAACGTAAAATAAAATGTTCACCGAACTCGCCTATCAATAAGTCCATTGTTGCGCGTGTTGTGTGGCATGTGGCACCGTCTTGTTGAAACCACATGTCATGAAAGTCAAGCTCTTGCATTTTGGGCAATAAAAAGTTGGATATCATCTCACGGTAGCGCTCACCATTCACAGTTACGTTACGATTCGCATCATCTTTGAAGAAGTACGGTCCAATGATGCCACCAGCCCATAAACAGCACCAAACTGTGACTTTTTCTGGATGCATTTGTAGCTCTTGCCATGCTTCTGGCTGATATTCGCTCCAAAATCGACAATTCTGCTTATTTACGTACCCATTGAGCCAAAAATGAGCTTCGTCGCTGAACACAATTTTTCGGTAAAAAAGTGGATCTTCGGCCAACATTCACCAAAAATTCTACGTTGCGGTAGGTCGATCGGCTTCAATTCTTGCACCAGCTGTATTTTGAAAGGTTTCACACCTTAATCCTTCCGCAAAATGTTCCAAGTTGTTGCGTAACAGAGGCCCAATTGCTGCGAACGGTGACGAATCGATACTTGATGGTCATCATTAACACTGGCCGATACAGCTGCGATATTTTCTCCAGTTCGCACTCTACGTAAGCGTGTTGGTGGTTTAATGTCCAACAATGTAAATTTGGTGCGAAATTTAGTCACAATAGCCCGAATAGACGCTTCAGTGGGTCGATTAAACTGCCCATAAAAAGGAAGAAGCGCGCGATGAACTTTCTTAACAGAGCACGCATTTTGATAATAAAATTCAATAATTTGCAAGCGTTGTTCGTTTGTAAGACGATTCATGGTTAAATTATAGACCAAACTGAAGATGTTTGACAGTGAAACTAAACACGAAACGTGCGTGAGCTGTTTAAACCAGTGTTGCCAAAAAGATAATAGCTAAAAAATCACCCTGTATTTTGATTTGGTTTTTTATTTTGGATATAATATGTGTTTTTAGTGACCTGTTTCTGATTTTAATCAAAGTGTTTGTTAGCAGTCTCAAAGTCTGCTAACAAACACTTTGATATTGGATATATATAATAAGTAGGAAGTTGATATAAAAAGAAAATGTGGGGTGGCACCGCCTATTTAAACTATTAGTAATAGGGAATAACAAAACAAGGAATTAGTTTCAAATATTCTACACACCTATAGTATGTTTTTAAGCATCATGCTCTTCGTTTTCCAGTTCCATACTTTATTCCAATCCAAAATGATATCTTCAAGTCATCTTTATTCCTTCCGTGCTCTTCTAAACGGGTACCTTCGCTCGATAACATATCCAGTTAAAAGATTTATTTTCTTTTGGCTTTGAATACGTCTATCTAGATTTACCGATGAAATAATGGGATCGGATGTAACCATTGCTCGGTGGAACACGTCTGTAAAATTATATACTCGGCTGCACTTCCGTGCGCGTTGTAACCGATATGATTTGTACTCTACAATTATTTCTGGATTCGGCTACCTCCTCTCCAAAATATCCTACAGGAAGAACAGTGCTTTCTATAATATCACATGAATGTTCCAAAATCTTGTGCACTGTTGCAGTCATTGATAACCATGGATATCAGCACAATCCTTAAGTTGCTAATGGGTTCTGAACTGCCTTACGAATTAACTTATTAATTCTGGGCATAAGGATAACAGTTTCAGAATATAATCGAGATCGTCTTTGTGTAGTTTTCGGGAGGCCATGTTTTCCGCTTGAAGCAATAAATTAAGGTTTCCCAACTCGGATACGACAAGATCTGCAGCTTGCCTTCTTCGGGCTCTTTGATTTTTTTGTGCATTTAGCCAATCCGTTTAAACACCTTTTCATATGACCTGGACATCCTCCATTTTTCCTCCAAGCGGTAAAAAAATCTCATAGAAGCATCTGCAACAGCTTTAGTCATTTCAACTGAAGTGTCGCCAAAAAGTTTCGTTTTAATAAATTCGAGTACAGCATTTTCCTTGAATGCTTTGCTCCTCTCTAAATAACCAACTCCGCATTGTTGAATTTGAGGTTATAATCTATTAATGCAAAATGCAAGAAATGTGGACAAAAGTGGATCAACTTAAAAACTGCATTACAACAGGAATAATTTAATCTACGACACTCAATTGGTTTCAGGGAGGATTAGGTCGGAATCATTTTATATACCTTTTCAAAAATTAGTTTTCATCACATATCGACACATGTTGAACGACTCGCTTTAAGATAAGATTACGAAGCAGCACAACTCATACAAACAGTTCACATTACAAAATACATAGTACAAGCTCCACTGATTAGAATTCATGACAAAAGTTTGTTTAAAATAGGTTTTTTTTAGCACTTTACAATGATTTTAAATTGTAATAAAATTGTCACTTTTTCAATGCACGTGCTAACAACCGCTAGGTTTAACAGCTGATTTCGCGAATGTGGCGCCATCTATGGGAATTTTTAGTACACATCTGAGATGGTGACTCTTTTTCTGATGCAGAGCGATCCAAAGTACATTAATTTTTTAACTTTTAAAAATGAGGTTTTGGCCAACAAAAGTGGTCATCTGGACCATAGGTGCATAGGACCAATCGGTCGGAAAACTAGTTTTATTCAGAAAAACTTTTTTGTTTTTCCATGTAGGCTATCGGGTATTTGCAGTTCATATTGAACATTTCACGATCACTGGGCCTCACGCGATTTAGCACTGTTTTTGTAGTTGTACCATAATCTTAGACACACACCTTTTAACTAGACTGTCGAAAAATAAAACTAAGTCTCTCGAAGTTCTGAGACACCGACGAATTTTTACAGCGATTTGCAAGCCAACCGAAGCCAAAATCTCTTGAGATTTTAGGGAAAACCCTGATAAGTACGGGACGTAAGCACTTAATTTTTATTAATTACAGCATAGCTTTTACTATAAAAAACCGCACTAAGCTTTTTTAAAAAAAATTATATTTTTTATTGTCTAGGCAAACAAACGCATCCAACAAAACGGAGGTAAATATCAATGCTCGTACTAAATCATTTGTGCACTTTGGTAGGCAACAGAAATAGGTATTGCGCCAAAACGCCACCGATGACACACAGCTGTGCACAGGCCGCTCTATCACCAAAAGCAGACGATAGGCGGCTAATCGATTGCTCCGATCGACAGCGCAGTCGCTGGCGAATGCGGACTGCCGGCTATAAAAAGAACGAATGGTTTGCCCGACACCTCACTTACTGCGCGGCATCGGTCGAGACAACACCTTGGAATAGCAGATCATCATAAAAAACTTTGAAATTATTTGATTACTTGTTTAGATTAGTACGCAATTTGGATGAAAATTCTTAATTTTTACCAAAATGAACCCATAAGTATCTGGTGCTGAAAAGCGCAAAGAGCGTGCAAAACGCGAGAAAAATAAATAAAGAAGAGCAAAAAAAACAGACATCCCTAAACTTCTATCTGAACATGCAATCACCAGCGGGTGATTCTCCACAGCAAAGTATACTTCCTGAAAACAATGACAATCAACTTTTGTGCTGCGCTTCCATCGTTTTGATAAAAAAGAAAGGACGTTTACAATCAAAGAAAGATTCCTGACCTTTGCTGATTGTAATAAAAAAAAACTGGTCGAGATATCGGGAAGCTGATCCTAGCTGGGCAAATAAAATATTCCAATGATCGACTGCCTTGGACAAGGACATGACAACGTGCGGAGCTCACAGCCTGAACCTTTGTGGTGTCGATTCCGCTGAACGTTGTCCAAAAGCTATAACATTTTTCGGATTCATTCAGAAATGTTATAACATATTCAGTGGAAGCCCTCAACGATGGGAACTCCTTCAAAGGAAAATTCCCTCTTCAGTTCACAGTTGGTCCGATACGCGATGGTCTGCAAGAGTTGACGTCGTTAAACCTTTCGCGAAACATCTTTCTGGAATACAAGAAACACTTCACGAAGAAGGAACTCAATTTGACAGCGGAGACTCTCCGGGACATCAACGGTATTCAAAAATACATGAATTCGTTCGAATGTATTTTGATGTCGTCGATTTGGATCAACATTTTAAGTGCTATCAATGAGAGAAACGTCGTCCTTCAAGCAAGAAGAGCTACTATAGACGTTGAAGCTGACAATCTGAAGTCTCTTCTTTCAGATTTGCAGATCATACGAAATCGATGGGATCACATTCTGAGAGAATGTAAACTTGTCACAAGAGGATGGAACATTCCTGAAACTTTGCCAACAATTCGCAAAAGAAAACGTGCAAAAGTATTTTGGGATGATGTCCTGAAGCAAGTCCTGAAATCGACATCGATTCTGAAGAAGAAAAAATTCAAGACCAACACTTTCCACAGCATCATCGATTCGGTCATGGCAGGAATGACGAAAAGATTCAAAGCAGTAACAATTTGAATGAAGTGTTCTCTTTTTATAGAAATTCACCACGTTGGATTAAGATACTCTCCAGACGTCTGCCGGAGAATTTACTAAGAAGTACGACGCGTATGTTTCCGAAGAAACGAAAGATGAAATCGTCCATCTTAAACATATATATGAAGATAATTTTGAAAAGAACCTTCCTCCATTTGGATGGCTCAACGCTCTGTACTCAAAAAACCTTCATGATCTTTTTCCAAATGTCTGCGTTTCTTTGAGAATTTTTTGTACTCTCCCTGTCTCTGTCGCTGGTGGAGAACGTTCCTTCGGTGTTTTATCGCGAGTCGAAAACTTCAACAGATCTTGTTCTACACAAAAGCGTCTAGCTGGTCTGCCGATTTTATGTTTGGAGTCCGAGTTAGCAAGGCAGTTAGATTTCAGCGTAATAATCGATTCCTTTGCCTTTGCAAAAGTGCGAAAAGCGAATTTAATTAGATAAAAACTAACCGCGATATGGACGAAAACGTAATTCAACAGTCTATCGTGTCAAAAGAAAATATTTAGAAATTTTGTGAAGACTAATACTGAAATGCTCAAACAAAAACCAAGAAATAAAAAAAATCACTGAAATTTTCATGAAAATTTAACTTTAACCTTTTATTACTCCACCAAATTTCAATCAATTTTAACAAAAAACCCCATTTGGAAAGCTAATTTTCTTTAATTCTATTCACAGTTTTTACAAATCGGTGCACTACAGCCGAAGATATTAGCCACATTATGCACTTAACTTTTTTTAAAGCCGAAAAATACATTAAATATATATCTATACATTAACAAAGCTCAAGATGATTTTCGTTATGTTGAAAAATAATTCTTATTAAATCTTCTTCTTCTTTGGCCTTCACAACCGTTTTACGGTCTCGGCCGCTGCCACTAATGCCCGCCACTCGCCTCTGTCCCGAGCGACATTCCACCAGGAGGGCACTCCCAGCTTGGCAATATCTCCCTGCACCTGGTCGCGCCATCTTCGCTTCGGTCGACCCTGCGGCGGAATGCCTCCCAACTCGTTCGCATGCCGATTGTACACCCGTTTTGCTGGAGCGTTATCGTTCATACGGGTAACATGTCCTATCCAGCGCAGCCGCTGTTGTTTTATGTCAGTGTCCCCATAGAGCTCATACAGTTCGCGATTCATTCGGATGCGAAATTCGACGCCAACGTTTAGAGGTCCATAAATCCTCCGAAGAACTTTTCTATCGAACGCGCCAATTGCCGCCTCATCCTCTTTTGACATTGTCCATGCTTCTGCGCCGTATAGCAGGACTGGGATGATAAGCGACTTGTATAGCGCAATTTTCGTTTTCCGAGAGAGGGCTCTGCTCTTGAACTCCTTATTGAGCCCGTAGTAACATCGGTTAGCAAGATTAATTCTTCTTCGGATTTTCAGACTGGTGTTGTTGTCGCTGGTTACCGTCGTTCCGAGTTAGACAAATTCCTTAACAACCTTGAAGTTGAAGTCTCCCCATTGCAAAAGATTGTCCAAGCGTTGACTCCCTGCGCGTTGATTGTAGGTATTTCGTCTTTTCCTCATTTACCGCTAAGCCCATAAGTTTTGACTGCTTCTCTATCTCTGAGAACGCCTGTTTTACCACAGATTCGCTTTTGCCGATGATATCAATATCATCGGTATATGCAAGTAGCATGTTATCTCTGGTAAAGATGGTGCCCGTTCTGTTAGCATTTGGGCACTGGCGCAGTATGTACTCCATCAGCAGATTAAAGAAGTCGCACGATAAGGTATCACCCTGCCTAAAACCTCTTTTGGTATCGAAAGGCACGGAGCGGTCTTTACCTATTTTGACGGAGCTTTGAGTGCTTCTCAACGTCATCATGCAAAGTCGAAAGTACTTTGCTGGAATACCAAAGGTAGACAGGGCTTCAAAGAACTTTGACCTTATCGGCGTGTCAAAGGCGGCTTTGTAGTCAACAAAAAGGTGGTGGGTGTCGATATTTCTCTCTCGGGTCTTCTTCAGGATCTGTCGTAATGTGAATATCTGGTCCGTGGTGGATTTGCCAGGTCTAAAGCCACACTGATAAGGTTCAATCAGTTCACTCATTCTCGGCTTTAGACGTTCACATAGGATGCATGATAGAACCTTATATGCGATGGGAAGGAGACTGATCCCGCGGTAATTGGCGAAAACCGCAGGGTCTCCTTTTTTAAATATTGGACAGAGTACACTTAGGTTCCAATCTTCTGGCATGCTTTCTTCGGACCATACTCTGCATAGGAGTTGGTGCATGCACCTTACCAGCTCCTCACCGCCAGCCTTGAACAATTCAGCAGGCAGCTCATCAGCGCCAGCAGATTTGTTATTTTTTAGCCTTTTTATGGCTAACAAGGATTCATTATGGTTCGGCGGATCTATCTCTATGTTATCGATTGGTGGTGTCGCTACTTCCCCAGAGGCGGCATTGTGGTCGTCATCACCTCCCAGCAGGTTAGAGAAATAGTTTCTCCATTTGTCTAGTGCCACTTCCGGATTTCTGACCAGATTTCCGTGCTCGTCCTTCAATAGTGTGACTCTGGGCTTAAAACCTTCGGATAGTTGCCTAGTCTTTTGGTAGAATGTTCGAGTCTCACTCCTTCCGAACAGCACTTCGACTTCCTCCCTCATGCGCTTTTCCTGCTCATTTTTCTTCCTTCTGAAAAGGCGCTTCTCCTCTCTCCTTTTCTCCCGGTATCGCTCCTTAACAGCCCGCGTTGCTCCAGACTGCAGAGTTCTCCTGTAGGCAGCGTCTTTCTCTGCAGTAGCGCGGCGGCACTCATCATCGTACCATGACTGTTTTCGGAATTCTTATTAAATGGGGGCCCGATTCATGCCATCGATTTTTCCCAACATTTTTAGGAAAGCATCAATTATAATCACTCGAGCTCATCTTTTATATTCTAGATGGCACTACCTGTCACATAAACGAACAAATAACATAGTAGTTGCTAGTATAGATGATAAATCGGCCTTTAAAGTAATAAGAATTAATATATTTTTAATAACATAAATCAAACTTATTTACCCTTTAGCGGTTTTCAACTTTTATCATATAGCGACACGTACTAAATTTGGTTCAAAATTATAACCTTTCCCCCTTCACCTAATAAAAACTGTTCCGCTCGACCAACCTCACCAAGGCAAAGTCCATTGACCAAAAGTCGCTACAATAAGTTCCGAATCCGTGTAGCAAGCTGGGATGCTCAAATAATGCAGAGCGCAATAGTAGATTTCTTCGAATTCCTGTCCATCAATCTTAATTTAAAGTCAACTTGTTATGAAAAATCTATCCAGATTACAAAATTTTAAATAACCCCAGTGGGCAAACGGATTTGAGATTTGAAAAACAAATTATGTACTTTTATGAAGACATCGTCATTGGGATAATAACTATTATTTGTTATTTTTTGTCTTTTACTATATAATGACACCAAGAATGAGTTACGAGAATTGCTTTAGGATCCTCATATTGAATCATCGGGTGAGCTCTTTTTAAATGATTAAGTAAATTTATGGTATATACATAGGTATAGGCGCTTGAACACCTTGTAAACACGCATATTAGTCATCCTAAAACAGAATAGTAAATGAATTTGAGCATTTTTATACACTTGAAAGGTGAATTATAATTTTGCCCAGAAGTGTGGAACGCGTAGAAGGAATCATCTCCGATCACATAAAGTATATATATTCTTGATCAGCATGACGAGCTGAGTCGATTGAGCTTTGTCCGTCCGTCTGTCTGTGTCTACGCAAACTAAACCCTCAGTTTTGAAGCTATTGACCTGAAATTTTGCACAGTCATATTTTAGCTGCACACTGCACATATGTCGGAGTTAGTTTTTATATTAAATATCCCTATAACACAAGACAAAGCTTATAAATTAAGTCATTGGTCACAAAATTAAGCCAGTGGTCACAAAAATTTCAACTGTATTTAAACTTCGGCACAGACGAAGTTAGCGTAGCTTTCTGGTTTTTTTAAACTTTTACAATTCTGTCCTTATGCTAAGCACGAGAATCGCCGGCTTCGTTTCTCCAAGTAGTGGTGAAACTTTTTTCGATTTTAGTCTATACTCAAAAATTAAATTGATGTTTCTCACGCGGGGAAAAATCGATACATCGATTCTAGAATCGACTTATTTGCCAACTCTAATTTGGAGTTCTACCAATAAAAATAAAGTCATTTTAGCGTAATTCAAAAGTTTAAATTTAAAATTATTTACCGCTAGCTTGGCCATTTCGCCCATAGTGTATCGGTGAGCGAATTTGTGAGGTTAGTCCTACTAGTTAGATATTCAATGAGCTTACTGGCATTAATAACGATTTTCGTTTTAGTATTTATATTAGGAATTTAATAAGGAGCTCTAACAGGTCATCGCTGGCACTGGAATGAAATTGGTACAGTTCGAAAGTGGACAAGCCAATTTTCAAAATTTCGCTAGCAATTCAAGCTTTTAAGAAATCAATGGTCAAAGTGGTTTAAAGTAACTAAAATGATACTTTTTAAAAAATGCGCGTGAAAATTTAGTTGCTTAGAGGGAACTATAATCTTGGGTTATTAGTTTTTCGTGACCTGGAGCCCCTAATCTAACAGAAAACCCACATATGGGCATTTCCGACAAATGGTCAACCAGGGCCGAAAAATAAAATATTGATAGTCATCGATTTTTTTTGTGTATAGTTATAGAAAATTGTGGAAGTTTTTATAATACGAGGGCCGTCCCAGAAATGGGCGACCTAGCACAGTAGTGTTGGAAAATGTTCATAAAAAATATTAAAAAGGGGAAGTACCGACTATTAAAAGCTTAAGTTTGAAGTTTGGTGCCTTTACCTTGCACAGTTTTTTTTTGGTCGATTTTAATAGAGAACGCTTGTATTGATTTGCAAACATGGACAAAATTGGTCATCGTTATGTGATACAATACTTTCATATAAAAGGTCTTAGTCCAACCAATATTAAAAAGGAGCTGGATTCTACCTTACGTAATTCTGCTCCCTCGTTTACAACAATAAAATATTGGGTGGTTGAGTTTAAGCGAGGTCGTTTGAGCTGCGAAGATGAGCATCGTAACGTTAAATGAGGTGACCACTTCAGAAATGGTGGCCAAAATTAAAAAATGTGTATTGACTGACCGGCGATTGAAAGTTCCTGAGTTAGCTGAATGTGTAGGCATTTCAAAAAGTGCTGTACATCGCATATTGACCGAAAAATTGGACATGAAAAAGTTATGCGCAAGATGGGTGCCGCGTTTGCTGTTCCATCATGACAATACGCCGGTTCACACCCCTGCCGTTGCAATAGCTAAAATAAATGAATTAAAATTTGAATTGCTACCTCACGCCCCTTATTCGCCAGACTTAGCTCCCTCTGATTATTTCTTATTTCCAAACTTGAAAAAATGGCTCGGAGGAAAAAGATTTGGCAACAATGAAGAGGTAGAGTCCGAGGTTAATGCCCGTTTTGAAGAGCTTCACAGTTCTTATTTTAAAAAAGGTATCGAAGCTATTGAACATCGCTGGGAAAAGTGTATCGACCTAAAAGGATCCTATGTTGAAAAATAAAAAAAAAAATTATAAATTTTTGTGTTTTAATAGTTAGGTCGGCAATTTCTGGGACCGCCCTCGTAGATGTCCGATTGCGACCAAACTTAGTACAATCATGGAAAAGCATAACAAACTGCTAATTACGAAATTTGGAGGCGAACCCAATTAAAACAAACAAGTTTTTCTCACTAGAACTTCCTACAGCTATATGCTATAGTCATCCGATTTGATTTTGTATTTGCCAATGCAGGGGGCGTCGTTTCCGTTAAAAAAAGTTTTTCTCACAAGAACTAGTTTTTCGACCAATCGTTCCTATAGCAGCTAAATGCTATAGTCATCCGATTTCAACCAGACTTTGTGGAATCGTGTGGGAGCATATAAAAGAATTTTGAGGACATTTCCATGGAAAACAAAAAGTTTTTCAAGCTAAGACTACTTTTCAGACTATAATTTTCTATGACAGCTACTATATAGATTTCCGATTTCGACCGAATTTTGTGAAATAATGGAAAAGCATACGGGTCTGTTCCGGTTTTCGAGTAAACGTTAATGTTTCACGTTTAAGTTGTATTAATTTGTATGTAAATAACAAGACAATCTGTGGTTACTAGATCTCACCGTAATTTTCTCTCGAATTGAATTCACTTGGCATTGAGCAATCGATTTCAGTTGCTCAAACGAATTCGAGTCTTTTTATAACAGATCTAGTAGCCGTAGGCATATTTTTCACCTTCTATACAACGTTATTCAATTTCGACGCAAACGACGAACGTTTACACGAAAATCAACTCGAAAGCCGGAACAGGGCCCATAGTAAACTAAGAAATACGAAGTTTGGAGGCAAAAAAGGAGGGGAAATTTTTGCTTTTTATATTTTTGTACATCAAAAGCGTACGAACGTACGTTCGCGACCCGCGAAAATGCCCATATTAAACACTTTCTAAAAAAAATGTAAATTTTATGAAAGTGTTATTTTCCATTTCATTTACATTAAATGTATATATTGTTAATAGAAGAATCAAATCACAACGATAGCTCCTTGAATGCTACATTTAAAAGAAACACCGTTTAAATCTTTATTAGAATTTCCTCAAAATTCTATTTATTATATCAGTAGTAAATATACATGTGTATATGTCGAATTATAGTATACATATTTCTTTTTAAATTGTAGTTATTAAACAGAAGTTTCTTATTTCCTACTTGACTTCGCGTTTTAATTACATTTATTCAGTGCTACACCTAATATTTCCAACGAATCGTCATTTAAGACAGCGTACACTAATCTGCAAATTAGCGCCTTGAAAATTATACAAGTTAAAGATTTTACCTTCAAAGAAGGATTATCGAAGCTAAAATAAATAAAGTAAGATCCAAAATTAGGAATGGATAAGGTTGGGGTAAACTTAACGATGAAGTAGTCGGAAAAACGATTTAAGCAAAATCAAAAAGATGGAACAGGAAAATAATCAGTTTGCTTAAACGAATCCAAAATTTTTGGATTTAATGGCCATCAGCATTTTACTACGTAAAATTGATTTGCTGGAGTACAATGGGATATACAGCCGAGATATACAGGTATTTGCCGTTGGAAGATGAGAATCATCCGCAGGACGTATAGTAACAGATGGTAGCGGCTGAAATCCCTCTTCAGAAGCTGGCAAGGCGGGCGACCCTGTCCAAAAGTACACCTATAATAGGAATTCAGAAGTTATAAAAATTTAGGCGTCGATTGATAAAAAAAATCTACACACCAAATCTTGACGTTCTAATGTGTTCATTTTTTCTACAATGCTCCAAAACCATCTCTTAAATTTTAAGAGTTTATCCGGTCCTTCACTTGATTCATCATTGAAAGTAGTATACGAAATTAATGTTGAGACATTAATATCACCGACTCCATTCAAAAGCAAACGCAAGTCCTCGGCAGTTAAGCTGTTCATACAATTATCCGGTAGAACGTCGAACACTCCGTCTTTTAATGCCTGCAATAAGATTGAATAGATTCGTTAACGGAAACATTCTTTATAAGACTTGGAAATAATAGATTACCTCGAGAGCTTTTTCCTGTGATTTTATAAGCCTGTACTCTGTATACCGTCTTATATATTCAAATATATTGCTTGTGGTTACGACTACATCACGTCCTCCAGGAATCAACTCTCTGTTACCACAACCTTCCTCTTTCATCAGATCGATTCTGCAACAATATTAAGAAAAAGTCTAGAATATGCATGTAAGTCATTAGAGTTTTTAGTTTAGACTTACACAAAGCATAGCTCCATACGGTTGATGTTATCTTCGCCTTCTTTGGTTTGGGCATTTTGTATGATTTGCCTAAATGATTCATACAAAGCTGGATCGAAAAAGGCCAGATCATGAAATTTGATTTTGCGCCCAAGTATGTATTTTAAAACATGCCTCTGCAGGAACAAAGGGAGCAATTCATTTTGCAATAGGCACAGTCCAATAAGTCTGAAAGTACAGAAATTCAATGTTAAATAATACGCCATACAACCAATGGCATAGCCAGTGAAGGGGGATAATGATATAGGCAGGAGGATTAATCTAACTACTCCTGCTGTGCACTACCACCTTATCATGAATTTGCTATTGAAAACCAAGGAAACTAAAAGTGAAATCGCGCGATTTTTTTAGTTTCATTTTATAGAATATTAATTTATAGGAGAGAAAAAGGATGTTCATAAGGTTGAAGAGATTCATTTATCGGAGTAAAAAATTCGATATCTTATAGTTTGTTTACAACCCCCCTAGACCGCGAACTATGACAAATTAACAACATACGAGGTGTGTTCTAAGGAAAAGGTGAATTTTCACAGGCTGTGTACATTCGATCATCGATATATTGTTTTTGTTATATTCGGGCACATGTTTATCATATTTTTGCATTAGCAGCCAATTTCGATCAGTAGTTTGCTTTTGGCAACTAAAAAGGTTAGTCACGCTTTTGTGTTCAGGAGATGTTGAATGAGATCAACGACGATTGCTCAAACGGGTCATAACTGTTGACGAATAAACGAATAAATAAGTTCTTTTCAAAAAAAAATTCAAAATTCACCTTTTCCTTTGAACACACCTCGTATAAATTTTTTGTAGGAGGAAGACCGCGGCGACAGAGGACTTTGCACCTTATTTCGGGGACACAACTTAAAAACACGTACTTCCGGGGCTTAGGTGGAGTAGGCTTCCTAGGGAAACCACGTTAAAAAATTCGTCTTGAATTGTACCTAATAGGTGACGTGGAAAAGAGTTCAAAGCCATTCCAATTATAGGTGTCAAATTTTTCTCATTTTCGCACTCAAGTACAAACAAAAGGACGCCTTATTCATAGAAAAAGATTGTTGACATGACAAAAGGCCCATATGAAAAATTTCAGTCATTACTTTGAAATATACGGGTGGCTCAGCGGCTAGAGTGCGCGACCGCTGTGCATGAGGTCGTGGGTTCGATCCCGCCTCGGAACATCTAATGAAAAGTTTTTTTCTTTGAATAAAACTTTACAAGCGGCCACACCTCTTTGCTGTTGGCGCCAGCATTGCAGTAATTAGCCATGAATAGCTTCTCAATCTGCCGTTCGGATTCGGCGCTAAACTGTAGGTCCCTTTCTCTTGTGCTAAAATTAGCAGCGCACAAGCCAAGAGATTGGGAGAGGCTCGGCTTTGGGGCTGTGTCATCTTGACAAGCTAATTTTACTTACTTTTACTTTGAAATATAAATCAGAAATTTTCTGTGCCTTATGTCCGTATTTAAATTTAAATGACATTAAACGCACAGTGAAGAATATAAAACTTGACCAATTTGTGCTTTTCATTCTGAAGGACTAGTTTGGGACAGCCAAAGGGCAGCATATTCTCTGTAAACCATTCGACAATGAGTTTAGGGCTTGGGCTGGAAAAAGACCCAAATCCATTTTTGCGTTGGTGTGAGTGTAAACAAGAGCCGAAAACGCAGCGCAGCGACTCTTATAGTGCTTATACTTTGTGTAAGCCGCTGCTTTTGAGAGTTTCCTATGCACAGTAGATAACCAGTAGTTTTTTGTGCTAGGTGCTGCCGAAAGCAAGCTACCAGGTGACCGGATCGACACAGTACCTCCGGTAACCATCCGGCGGTCACCCAAGGATTACCATCGGCCTGGCCGATCAGGATAGAATCACCTTCTGGACATGAAGCGTCTGTCATCCGCCACCCGGTTCTGGGACAGCCATCGGCCAGGCCCTTCTCCCTTCGGCAGATCGGATCAGCATTACCAGAGACTGTACTGAAAATGTCAGCCGTATGGCAGGCGATTTTGTGACAGCCAGCACATTTCTGTTAACCATTCGGCAGTCAGATCCACAAAGCAGTACCAGAGTTTGTACATTACATGTCAGCCATCTGCCAGGCGATTTCAGGCAGCCATTGGCTTGGTAATTTCGTTAACCGTCCCGGGCGGCAAATTTGAGGTCGGCAATGTGTATTGATTATTTGCTTTAATGAATATTTTTGTATATTTTTCACATCAATGTTTAGGGACACACTGGAAGTTTCGTTCTCAAAAGGAACAAACAAGCCAAGTATTAAAGTATATAGTCATCGAAAACCAAGTTGTCCAAGTGATCGAATCATTTAGCGATTTCAAAAATGATTTTGAAGCTGATGGCTTGGACATATTATGGCTGGAAAACATTCAGGAGTTCAGCAAACGATTAAAGAAATAAATCCTAAAGCCGATTTCGTGCCATGCTCAAACCATTCTTTAAACCTGGCCTGTTTGCACGCCGCGTCCGTTAAAGTAGGTGCAGTAATTTTTTTCGGTACCTTGGAACGTTGCTATTCATTTTTTGCCTTAACCCACGCATCGCTGAAAAAGGTTCAAGATACGCGATAGAGTGCGAAAATAGAGGCCGTTATTGTGACTCGAAATTTCTATAAAAACAAATTGGCCACTCTGAAAAATTGGCTGAGATGTATTAGAGTTTAAGCACCAGAACAGACGCTGGAACTTTGGTAGTTGCCATGCAGTCATTTTCCTTTCTTTGTTTCTTAGGAATTAGGCAACCTGTGCTGGTTTTAGTAGAAGATGTCCAAAAACCTCTGCAAGCAAAAGGCTTTAATTGGCGGTGTCCCAGAAATCTCTTCCAACAAAATTCCAACCCAAAATCAATTATCGGTGTCCTAGAAATCTCTTTCGGCTGGTTTCAAACCTCTCGTATTTTATGAGATTTTTTGGCACACCAACGAATACAGAAATTAGCCAATAAACAAATCAACCAAAAGCGACTTCATAAACTTACGCAATTTAGCACTGTTTTTGTAGTAGAACCATAATCTCATACACACACCTTTTAACTAGACTTTCGAGCTAGACTTTCGAAGAAAACGAAATCTCTCGAAGTTCTAGATAACCGACGGATTTCTCGAGCGATTTGCAAACCAACCGAAGCCAAAATCTCTAGAGATTTCCAGGACACCCCCGAGTGCTCAAAAAATAAGAGCTCTGCAGACGATGTTAATAGAAAACGAGAAAATAGACAGACGGCGCTCTTCGCTATGCTAAAGATTTGTCTGAAGACCTTGCATATCTATGAAACCATCCAGGCGACGAGTTAAAAAATAAGGGAAAGGTTTGGGCAATTGCAAGATTTGGCGAGCAAATTTGCTAACCTTTCCCCTTTGTTTTGCTGGATTCGGACGACACCAATTGGCTTAGTTTAGTAAAGTCAGCAGGCAACATAATGTGGAGGAGCTTCAGACAGAGCGCTTAAGTCTTCGAGCCTTTGTAGCTACCGCACGGAGCACCGATCAAATGATAAATGATGGCCCGCTTGCCTTACTTAAGTTTATAGTACTGTAAAACATAACCGCAAACGCTGCCGAACCGCACACAGCCCGAAGGGCATAGCCGAGGGAGCTGCTTCTGAATCTCTCGTCTTGTGTGCTTCTAAATCAGAGGCAGGAAAGAAATACATTCACATTTTTGCATTGGTGTGTGTGAGAGCAGCGCAAAAATTTCTCTCTTTTCCAGTAGCAACGACTGCGTCGCGAACACGTAACGCAGCGGAGCTTTAAGGGAAGGTTCTCCTGGATTTGGCCGAAAAACAAGAAAAATTTGAGAATGGTTTGTGGGAAAATGAAAAGACATACGAACCTATGCTTTTGAACTTTGATTCGTGGTTTATTGACGAGTAAAAAAAAAAAAAAGATATTTGAAAAATTCTAAATAGCGGCTTGAAAATGGCGGATCTCGTCGACCTCTGCGCGCAAAACATCGACCTCCCGCGGACAGTGTGGGGCCTCAGGTAGTGAACCGACATGAGAAATGTATAAAATTTATTAAAATTGATAACATTTCATATGCCTGGAACCTAACTTCAATTAAATTTCGTAAAAAAAAACAATTTTATGGACTTTTAAAAAAAAAATTGAAATTTTTTGCTTTTTTTTTTACTTAGATCTCGTTTAAAAATTATAAATAAACAATTTTTTATGCCAATGTTAGGTTCCAGGCGTACAAAAAAGTATATACTTTCAAAAATTTTTTGAATAAAGCAAATCGGATCAATAGAACAAGCCCTGTGCTGTCCGTTAGATTAGAAAACATGGTTCCGAGAAAAACGCGTTTAAAGTTTTTTGTCACGCGCGCCGCGCGCGTGACATGGGTACGTTTGACACGCTCTAGCTCGAGAAATACGCGTCGTATTGAAATATCACTTGGCACAAATATTCTACATATATGTAACTTTCATTTTATGTAAAAAAAAAAATCGATTTTTTCAAAAAAATCCAGGAGAACCTTCCCTTAACAGTTTATACCGTGTGTGTGGAAGCAGCGCTGCTTTGAGATTTTTCGTTTGCACGCCAGATAGCAAGCTGCCGGCCCCTGTTCTAAATTCTCCAAAATAGACAGTTTATATGGCCTGAGACGGTATTGCAGACAGATTACCAGAGAGTGTTTATGAAATGTCATGCGTCCACAAGGCGATTTTGGACATCTTAAAAGTCGCCCCTTTCCTAATGAAGAAGTTTTGAACTTATATAGTTGCTCCTATTCTTTGATATGCTAGAGGCACATATTTCGTTTTGCACCCTGCAGGACCTCAAATTAACCTGGGCAAAAAGTCCGATGAAATGTGGGCGGCAATCGGCGGTGTCCCAGAAATCTCTTACAACCAAATTCCAACCCAGAACCAATTCTCGGTGTCCTAGAAATCTCTTTCGGTTGGTTTCAAATCTCTAGAGATTTGGGTAGAGATTTTGCTAAATTCACCGCTAGTACTATTTTTATAAGCAAAATTAATTTTAGATACGACATTTATTATATTATATTATAAGCATGAATCAAAAACTTATGCCACAATTAACAGATTTCAACTTAACATCAAATTAATTCAAAACTAAAATAGGGGGAAATTTTTTGGCGCATGATGCAACCCTGTTTTGTGAGATGGACAATTATTTTGAACCCAATTGGACCAATTCTCCATCCCACTAAGAAAATTAAATCTCTCGAAGTTCTAGTACACAGACGGATTTTTCGAGCGATTTGCAAACCAACCGAAGACAAAATCTTTAGAGATTTCCAAGACACCCCCGAATATATCCGAATTTAATGTGGATAAGGTCCAAAACATTTTTAAGTTTAATTTTGATGCATACTTCGATTAATTTTAATGTGGGCCTTTTGTCCGTGGGCGTTTTGTCGTCACAAAAAAAGATTATTTTCCATATATTTATTCGGAAAAACAGACAGAATGCAAAAAGCATATGGCATCGAGTAATTTTTGTATGAGCAAAAATAACAGCTTTGCACGAAAAAGAATCATGCACGATTAGTTTCTGCACGTAAATTCATTTTAATTCACGGTCCATCGAGAAAAGTAAGGTATTTGTTTAGTAGTGCTACCCCATATCGAAAATTCATAAAAAAAAAAAAAAAAAGAAAGTCGGTCAGGCCCGACTATAACATAGTCTGACCTGTGAAGTGCTGCCCACCACCGTTGCGACCGGTGCTGCCCATAAATGTTTGTTTGCCTTATAACTCAAATATCGTTCATCCGATCTTTAAAATTCCTTCAGCGGATCGATAAAGAATCCAGAATACTAAATATGTCCAGAAGCTTCGAACCTTTCTATCTATAAAACTGTGGGAGATATGACGTTTTTTCGATATTGCGGGGGCGGGAGGAGGCGTGGCCAAAATTGAAAATAAACTTGATCTGCCTGCAAGTACAAGAAACATATGTTCCAGACATGTCAAACCTCTATCTCTTACCATCTCTGAGATCTGTTTGTTCATACGGACACTTTTGCACAAACTTAATATACTCTGTGTACCTCTGGTACAGAGTATAAAAATGATCTCGATGGACCGCGAATTTACAAGAATTATGAAGCCTTCAGATCGCGCTTCCGCGGTTCAATGCACTCTGGGCCAAAAGCCCCATTTTTTTGTTTGGGGAAACTGGATAAAAAAATACTAATAGCTATTTTATGCCAAAATTTGGATCATTTTCACAAATTGGTTTTTGAATGGCAGCAATTTAAAGTTGATTTTTCTTGAAATTGCTCCAAAGAATGGAAAATTCATAGTCGAAACTAGGAAGAAAACAGCTTCTAGAGTTTGGTTGAATGTTTTCGACTACGAAATAGATTTCAATAAAAAAAAACTATAAAAAAGTTTCCAATTCTATCCGTTTTCATAAAAAATAAAAAAAAACTTAAATTTTGTTGGTTTTTTTACAGTTGGCAACTTTGACTTATGAGTGCCCACGATTGCCACTGGGTATTCACTCGCAACATGACTAATTATTTTCTTTGAATATTGTACTATAGCTGGAGGTATGCGCTTTTGAGCGGTTTTGCTTTGTATTTCATTAAATCGCTTTTAAAAATGTATTCCCATTTGGCATAGAGCCAGTTTTAAGTTTCAAGTCCGCCGAAAAGTATGCTTTTCTTTTTAAAAGCATCGGAATTTCGCCCATGAAGCTAAGCCGTGAGAGCAAGGCTATTTTCAATTCCATGGATTAAAATGTGTAGCATACTTTAAGAAGCACGGAATTCCGGGTTAATATATGGTACATACTAAAATTATTTTTTAATTAAATAATTTTTTATCTTTAATTTTTCGTTTTAAGCAATAAATATAAAGAACAGGTTAAATAAATGAAAAGAACGGTAAAAGTAATCAGCTTGACTGAAAATCCTTAACGGGGTGTGGGCAGTCAAAGCTAGTACCATTTTGGGTTAATAACTCATAATCGACTAATCAGATCATGACAATTTTTTTTCTTCCAAAAAACAACGTTTCCTTATACATATGTACCTCTGTGCAAAATTTGGCTTAAATCTAATTACAAGTTTGTTTTTTAATTAAACCAATATGTTGAAAAATTTTCCAACTTTGATTTGGACTATCAATGTTACAAAATTATTTAATTTTTTTTTAAATTATGTGCGTTCAGTCCATTCTTTTAAGATTTCGTAAAAAATTTCAGCTTCCTAGCTAGTCTGGTGTAGAAATGACAGAGTTTTGGCCAAAAAATTTGATTTCCGGCCCACAGTGCAATGGTAAAACATATTTCAAAGTTGCGTCGTTATACCCTTGCAGAGGGTATTTTAAAATTGTCCGGATGTTTGTAACGCACAGAAAGAAGCATCTCCGACCACATAAATTATATATATTCTTGATCAGCACGACGAGCTGAGTTGATTTAGCGCTGTCTGTCGGTTCGTCCGTCTGTCTGTTTCTATGCTATCTCCTCCGTCAGTTTTAAAGCTATGTTCACCAAACTTCGCACGAAGTCTTTTAGTACATATACGCTGCATATAGCTGTTATAGGAACGATCGGTCGAAAAACTAGTTTTAGTGAAAAAAACATTTTTGTTTTCAATGGAAACGCCACCAAACTTCGTTTTTCTCAGTTTGCTATGCTTGTCTATGATTACACCAAGTTTGGTCGAAATCTGTCAAATACTTTGTTTATACCAGGGACCGTAACGGTTATAATTTTTAAGATAAAAATTGTAGAATAACCATTATTTTTTGATTTTTATAAAGAAATTGAAAAATAACTCTTATTTTTGATTTAAAAAAAAAAAATTACAACATAATAATTAAATTTCAATTTTTATTTAAAAATCATAACGTAACGCTTTTTTTCAATTTTTATAATAAAAATTAAAAATAAAAATTATTTTTCAATTTTTATAATAAAATCGAAAAATAAAGATTATTTTTCAATTTTTATTATAAAAATTGAAAATAAAAATTGAATGTAAATATCTTTAGAACCGGGTGGAGTATTACCAAAATTGAAAAACATTCATGATGTGTGGATCAATACCTTTCATATGATACATCACATGTCCTGAAAGGACCAACATTAAGGATCCTTATGGTTTAACTTCATGTGAGCAAAAAAATTAACAAATCGGTGGCAAGCAACCGGGGTATGTGTTTCGAAAAGTGACTTATATATATAAAGGACTCGTGGAGACACCACCCCCTCCCCCATCCCTCTTACCCCATGAAGCTGTAAAATTTAATTCATAATATTCGTCAAAGTTATAAGCAGGGATGCAATTTGGTTCTGAACCAACCCTTACTCGAACAGCTAATGCTAGACGATTAACCAAACCTCAAAACGTACCGCCACCCCCTCCAGAAATGCCGAACCTTTCTTGGAAGTTGCTTATTAAGTTCTCCTGAAGATCAATTGGCTTAGGCGCTTGATGTTACAAGGACGCTACGATGACGACACGTACCCAGTGCGGACGGCCTAAGTTACAGGAACGATCGGTCGACAAACTAGTTTTAGTATCCATTTGGGTGTTAGCTATAACAGACTATTAAAAACAAAATCACTTTATGTTATAACTGCCAAATATTCGGCCACTGCTCCAATCGTTGTGCAGTGAGAAACCTTCCGCCCGTCTATGTACATTTTTCGTTTCCGCTGAGCCGAAAAAAAAAAAAAAACATTTTTAACTGGGACTCGAACCAACATTGGCATATACTTATTTAATTAACTTTTACACAATTCTACAAAGTTTTGTCAAAATCGGATGACTATAACATATAGCTGAAAAAAAGTTCTAACAAAAAAACTTTTTTGTTTTAAATGGAATCGCCTCCAAATTTCGTACTTGTTAGTTTGTTATGCTTCTCAATGATTCCACTAAGTTTGGTCGAGATCGAACATCTTTATAGTATAAGGTATGTAAAGTAGTCTTAGTTAGAAATACTTTTTTGTTTCCAATGGAGGCTGCAAGGGTATACAAAGCTTCGGCCGAGCCGAAGTTACCTTTCACCAATTTCTTCAGAATTATTTGTGTGGGGTAGCTCTACTAAACAATTACCAAAAATAATTTCAAAATGGTTGACGTCGAGGGACCTATACTAACCATTTAAGTTGGAATTTTCCATGTGCAAAAATTTTTCAACGTTTTTTTTTTTTTTTTCATTTTTGTATAGCCTGGATATTTGAGAATATGGTCCTAAAAGGATTTTTTGAAATTCGAAATACTTTAGAAGATATAGGCCTTTTAATGACCCAAGGACCCAATTTGCCAAGCAAACGCAAACTTTAAACGCATTTATCTCGAAACCGCGGTTTTCGAACTGGTGGCCACGATATCTCCACTTACACTGAACCGATTTTGATGAAACTAAATGAAATCGCACAATTTTGGTTTGAACAACCTGGAGACGAGAAATCGTAAAAGAGGTTAAAAAACAGCATCGACTTGGAGAATCCCCCTTAACATAAATAAATGCAAAAGCTGATTTTTTCAACCTGCTGGGGGCGATGAAGAACAAAATACTTCTATAGACGTAGTGTAGCCGCCAGCCATCAAACGGCGATTTGAATATAGACCAGATGACCCTGATATTGACCCACGAGACCATCATAAAGTCTGTTTAGCCATAAGAGAGTCAAAGTTCTTTAAGGGGAGATACACTCCTAATAAAAATGCCCAAAAAGGCCATTTTTGAGATTTTTTTGTAGGAAAACCATATTAAATTTCGGATCGGAGTTTAAACTTATTGAAACTATACACATTTAAAAATATGTTGAGTTTTTGTTTATAAAAAAATATTGAAAAAATTTCGAGATATCGCATGTTCCTTGAAGCACCGTCAAAAAATCTTCATACACGGTACCCACTGGCGTTTCTTGAAAAATCATAAATCAAAAGACCAGAAAGTTTAATTTAGTAGTTTCATAGTTGTCATTTTGAAAATATCGATTTATGACAAAATGGCGAACGTTTGAGCATAAGTAATGATTTTTGGGCTAAAAAATTCATAATTATTTTGTTTATTATAAAAAAAACTAAGGAAGGAAAAAACAAATCCTCTGACATCTACTAGAAAATAGTGTATAGAATAAAGCACAGCCAGTTTCAAGGCAAACGGTTCATTGGTTTTGAAGAAATTTTGGGTACCAAATTGGAAACCGTGGTTTCGAAAAAAACGCGTTTGAAAATTGAGGAATGACTGGCGGGTCAGGGCCGACCCGTTTACGTTTTCGGCTGTAACTCGCTTATTTATCAAGATATTACCTTGCCGTTTTTACCAGGTGTTTTTAAGTCCTCAAACTTAAAGAAAATGCAAAAAAAAACCTGCTTTGGGTGAGTCGATCTTTATAACATGCCACTGCACGCAACTCGACAAAAGATAATACTCTCCTGATACTTTTCCCTATTGGTTTTTTTTTCCTTCCCCTTCATTTGTAACACATTTTTCATGACTCAGCTTCGAAGAATGTTACCAACCAATCATTATTGAGGCTTATATGAAATTAAAAAACCTGCAAAAATTCAACAGATCACCCACTGTATATTAAAAAAAGAAGACAATTGTTTTTGGCCATGGAATCGTTATCGAATTTTAATTCAGCCATAAGGCAGACTAAACAATTTCGATTAGCACTGGGCATGCGCTGATTCGGTATTGCGAACAGCTCGTTTCCATTTCGATCGTTTTTGCTTTCGTCTACATGGAATTTCTGAGGTACATAAAGGGTGATTTTTTAGCTATTATCTTTTTGGCAACACTGGATTAAACAGTTCACGCACGTTTCGTGTTTTGTTTCACTGACAAACATTCTCAGTTTGGTCTATAATTTAAACATGAATCGTCTTACAAACGAACAACGCTTGCAAATTATTGAATTTTATTATCAAAATGCGTGCTCTGTTAAGAAAGTTCATCACGCGTTTCTTCCATTTTATGGTCAGTTTAATCGACCCACTGAAGCGGCTATTCGGGCTATTGTGACTAAATTTCGCACCAAATTTACATTGTTGGACATTAAACCACCAACACGCTTACGTAGAGTGCGAACTGGAGAAAATACCGCAGCTGTATCGGCCAGTGTTAATGATGACCATCAAGTATCGATTCGTCACCGTTCGCAGCAATTGGGCCTCTGTTAAGCAACAACTTGGAACATTTTGCGGAAGGATTAAGGTGTGAAACCTTTCAAAATATCTCTGGTGCAAGAATTGAAGCCGATCGACCTACCGCAACGTAGAATTTTTGGTGAATGTTGGCCGAAGATCCACTTTTTTACCAAAAAATTGTGTTCAGCGACGAAGCTCATTTTTGGCTCAATGGGTACGTAAATAAGCAGAATTGTCGATTTTGGAGTGAATATCAGCCTGAAGCATTGCAAGAGCTACCAATGCATCCAGAAAAAGTCACAGTTTGGTGCTGTTTATGGGCTGGTGGCATCATTGGACCGTACTTCTTCAAAGATGATGCGAATCGTAACGTAACTGTGAATGGTGAGCGCTACCGTGAGATGATATCCAACTTTTTATTGCCCAAAATGCAAGAGCTTGACTTTCATGACATGTGGTTTCAACAAGATGGTGCCACATGCCACACAACACGCGCAACAATGGACTTATTGATAGGCGAGTTCGGTGAACATTTTATTTTACGTTCGGGACCGGTCAATTGGCCGCCTAGGTCGTGCGATTTGACGCCTTTAGACTATTTTTTGTGGGGCTATGTTAAAGCTCATATCTATACAGACAAGCCCGCTTCAATGGGCGCATTGGAAGACAACATTGAAGCATTTATTCGTGAGATACCGGCCGAAATGTTGGAAAGAGTGTGCCAAAATTGGACTAAGCGGATGGACCATTTGAGGCGCAGTCACGGTCAACATTTGCATGAAATAATCTTCAAACATTAAATTATATGGACCGTACTATCGATTCAAATAAAGATTCCATGCATTTTTCTGAATTTTATGTGTTTTTTTTTAAAACTTTCCTATACCTCTTAAAAAATCACCCTTTATTTAAAGAAATGATTTTAAGTCAAATTGAAGGCTCAATATAAATATGGATACTTAAAAATCTCGACAACATTTGATATATTAAAATAAAAATACTTGCAAGATGAAAAGAATCACCGTTGCCAAGAAAATTTCCATTTACTTTTCATTCCACTGACTTGAGCAAAATTTTTAAAACCGAATAACTTGATCGTTTTTCGAAAACCGGAGCAGCTACCTATTCCGATTCCGCATGATTTGATCAAAATCGAAAACGGGAATAGGCCTTATATTTAATAGCATAGGGATCGCTTCCTTCCTAACCTTGCTAGGGTAGCATTAGCCTCCAAGGTAGTATTAGAATAATTGGGATATAACGATCAATTAAGTAGTATCTTAGGAAGTAACAGAAAGCTTGCTTACCTGCCAATATTTCTAAATGCATTAATGCGTTCAAATGATGCAAATCCCTGACGAGGTGTATAAAAGCCCCGTTTACCCGGAGAGTAAAATAGTGGTTCATTATCATCTTCCACGGGCTCTACTAGAACGACCGATGGCGATTTCTTCGTTGGTTGGTTTTGAGAACTTGTTTCCGACTTTTGCTTAAATGTTATTATTTCAATAGCTTCATTCACTTTTTGACGCAACGTCTCATCTGAAGATAGTACAGATAAGAGCTGTGGGGTCGGTATCTCTAGCAACATCCCTGTTATTTTCGGCGCATGGATTTGGTTTATTGAGTGAATCTGGAAATAAGCAAACATGTATAAAAAAGAAAAGTATTGCTAATTTTCTGTGAGCCTGAATCTTAACTTACCTTTGGGTAAAGACGCTCTCCCAGTTGTTGCAGGTGAACTGATAAATGGTCGTTTGAGCTTTCCGCCCCCGTGTGTTCTAAAAGTAAATTAACAGTAAGTTTAAAGGGGGATGGAAATTAGGCCGCGACCACAAAATGAAAATAGACCGCACGCCCTTTTTAATTTTAAAAAATGAACTTAGGCCGCGATCACAATATAAAACTAATTTCAATCTGCAAAATGAATTTAGGACGCGATATCCAAATGAAATAAGACCGCGCGGCCTTAATTCATTTCACGAATGAAATAGGACCGCCCATAATCATATGCGATCGTTGCCTAAAAGCCTCTGTAAAATAATAATTTTGTGGTGATCTCCCATCAAAAATGCATTCAACTTAAAAATTTAAATTAATCATTCTGCAAAATCATTTATAACTGGGCGGTCATATTTCATTTTGATCTCGCGGCCTAATTTTATTTTATAGAATGAATTTAGACCGCCAAATAAAATACACCGCGGCCTAATTTCACAGAGCCAAGTTTTAAGCCCCGGGAAAGATACAAGCGAATTCCTTACCTCCGCTGCTCGATGGGGTATATGGCCTGGCTTCAAAATTGAGAGCTTTTCGTTCACGAGCCGTGCGCCATAGTATTTTGCTCCCAGTGCCACGCCTTTGTAAGGTAGGTGGGTCGCGACTGGATCCGGAAACTGTTCTACTTCGCAATATGCTTGAAAACGGTACGCCGTACTTACTATGCGTGCTTCCCACCTGTACAGATTCAAGATTCGGCATTTTTGCACTAGCCAGCAATGCTTCAGCAATCGAAGTGTAAAAGCTGCGCGCCACACCGGATCCCTCACCGGGCTCATCCTTGAACGTAACCTTAACTCTATTGAAAGTAATCGGCGGCTGAGCACGACGATTTTGGTTTCCAAACTGTGTATTCAGCTCTTTAAAAGTTTGGATAATCAAATTCTCACGGTTCCGCTCCAATTTACATAGCACTAAGTCGCGTTGCTGTCCGTTGCGTAATTTCTCCATATGTCGCCGAAAGCGCATTTCTTTAACGGGAAAGCCACGTAGCTCTGGCAATACAGATCCATGCTCCATACCCACATCATCCATGAAAACGCGTCCAAATAGATCAAGTGCTAGTTTCCAGCGACTCAAGAGGAAATTCCAAGATGGCAATTCAGGAAAATTGCTTGTGTAGAAAAGAGAGCCTCTTGTGGGAAACAATGATGTCTGTGAAGATGCTGGCTTTTGTCGAATATTATCACATTTAGTTTGTCCAGCACTCGATATGGTAGATGATTTACCCTCAGAAGAGTCATCTGACTTCAGAACAGAAGCTCCAGCCCTTACTATAACACTTCGAATTGGTGATGGCGTTATGAGAGAAAATGCTTCATCATCTGCATCAGCGACACCAATTCGGTGTTGGGTTTTGTTTGGAGCAATAATGACTTCTGGTCGTGTTGCCATTATTATATCCGTTGTTCTACTGGTGCTTGGAGTATTGCTTAATTGTTCAGAGTCCTCTGTGTCCATGGGCTCCACTGCTTGATCGAACTTGATTGAGGTTTGGCTTCCTACAAAATAAATAAAACCATATTAAGCTTTTCTTGCTGTTTATATTAAGGAAATCAGTAACCCTGATATTGAGACGGCAAATCTGGAAATGACCTAGTTTTGAAACTTGATAAGAAAACAAATATAGGTGACACAGAAATCACTTTCGCTCGATTTTACAAGTAAAGGGGCTGCATTCGAGTGCCCCGACTCCAAAATACCCTGTTCTCTTGATTTCGTGCGGTTTCGTTCCTTTTCTACATTTGTGTTTACACAAACACTTATACATTCACGCACATATATGCTAGAGCCCCCCTCCCTTCTACAAGTAAAATTTACTGTTATATACTTCGGTGTTCGGAATAGATAGATATTGGGCCTTACTAGACATATATAAAGTCACGAAGCTCTAACTTAAGAAAAAAGAAAGTCGGCCAAGCCCGACCGTAATATACACTGTATCAGCGAGAGTCAATGCCCAGCTGCGGTGCAGCAGCGAACACTTTTTGCTCATAACTTGACTATCATAGCTCGACTAATCGGACATTTATATATTATTGGCTCGCATAAAAAAGTAATGTCCGAAAAAAGTCTTGGTTAGAAAAAAGTGCTGCAAGGGAATAATAAAAACTTCGGCCGAGCCGAAGTGAACTTTTCATTTGTCCCTCTGGAGGCAAATAACTCCTCAAATGATTTTTTAGAATCTAGAATAGAGATTTTTCGAGAACTACTCATCCGATTTCTATGAAATTTTGGACAGTTCTTTGAGATACAATTTACAAGGACTTGGACGAAGGATATTTTTTTGTTCAATTACAACAGTTTAAAGCAGAGCGGGCAAACAAACGAAACGTTTAACGAACCGTTCGCGAAAGCTAAGAAACGATTCATATGTTTTGTTACTGTTACTCTAGTCAGGGAAAACGAAACCACTAACTTTATATTGCCGAAGAGCGCAAACGAAACGATTGGAATATTGTTCTCCCAACAGCTGCACTGCCTTGGAACGTTTCGGAACAACAACAACAACAAAGCTGAGAGAAACAAAGAAGTAAGCAACAGAAAAAAAAACAATACAAATACAAATTGAGCAGCAAACGTTTCCGAACTATTCGCGCTCGTTGCATATCGTTCCAATTCCCTTTGTCCGCAAATCAAGATGAGAGCATTTCGCTTTACGTTTAGTTTGCTCTCACGAACGCAAACAGAACAGAACTCATATTTTGTTACAGTTACTTTTCTCGGGTTTTGTTAGTATTTCGCTCTGTGCAAAGAACGAAACGAAACGATTCAGAAACGTTTCGTTTCGTTTGTTTGCCCGCTCTGGTTTAAAGAAAAAAGTGATATTTTTGCCAAAATATTTTTTTTTGTTAAAACCTCTGCCAAAAATCCAATTTTGCTTTTTTCCCTTCGTCAAGTTCTAGTTTAATGTCTTATTTAAACACCATTTTTTTTTATTTTCACTTAAGATGATCCTGCTAGGAGTTATGCTGTAAACGCGGACGCACGTTTTTCCCTGAGCGCTCGCCGGTAATGACATCGAAATGGCAGAGTTTTTAATATTTTTCTTAAAAAATTGCATTATTCCCTCATTAAATGTGTATCCTTAAGACAAAAAAAGTTTAAACTAAAACTTTCATTTTTATACCCTTGCAGAGGGTATTATAAAATTGTCCGGATGGTCGTAACGCATAGAAGGAAGCATCTCCGACCACATTAAGTATATATATTCTTGATCAGCATGACGAGCTGAGTTGATTTAGCCCTAGCCCTCTGTACGCCGTCTGTTTCTATGCTATCTCCTCCGGCTGTTTTAAAGCTATCCTCACCAAAGTATGCACGAAGTCTTTTAGTAAAAATACGCTGCACATTTGTCGGAACCGGCCGGATCGGATAACTATAGCTGTCGTATTAACGATCGGTCGAATAACTAGTTTTAGTGAGATAGTTACTATGCTTCTCCATGATTCCACAAATTTGGTCGAAATCGGGCATCTATATAGTATAGCTGTCATAGAAAAGTAGCGTCAGAAAAGTAGTCTGTCAGAAAATTTTTTTGTTTTCAATGGAAAAGTCCTCAAAATTTGCTTATATTTGTTTTATATGCTCCCACACAATTCTACAAAGTTTGTTCAAAATTGGATGACTATAGCATATATGTGAGAAAAACTTTTTGTTTTCAATAGAAACATCCCTTACGTTGGCAAAAACATCCCTACAAAGTTTTGTCAAAATCGGATGACTAAAGCATATAGTTGCAGTTTGAATGATCGGTCGAAAAAGAAGTTCTAGTGAGAAAAACTTTTTGGTTTTCAGTGGATTCGCCTTCAAAAGATATACATGTTAGTTTCTTATGCTTTTCCATGATTCCACTAAATTTGTTCGAAATTGGACATCTATATTGTAACATAGATATAGTAGAAAAGTAATATAGTAGAAAAGTAAGGTTCGAATAGTAGTCTTATTTAGAAAACAAACTGCAAGGTTAAACAAAACTTCGGCCGAGCCGAGGTAAACTTGACCCTATTTTTTATATTTAAAAAATTATTGAAAATAGGCAGTTTGTTTCAGGACGAGTCCCGTGTAACCCCTTTATTAACAGCGCATGCGGCGCAGAAAAGTATGCAACGTTTTTGTAACCTTTATAGCTCTCCCATTTATTATCCGATCATAATGAAAATTTCAGAGATTGTAGATATTGGGCACATACACTACACTGCAAAATATGAGCTTGATATCTTTGTTGGAGTTATTCAACATTTTTTATTGCGGGGGCGTGCCAAAATTTGAAATAAACTTGATCTGCATACAGACAATAAATAATGGTCTTCATTCAAAATTTGGTTGCTCTAGCTCTTCTAGTCTCCGAGATCAAGTTGTTCAGGGCTATGTCGACTCGGATGTTGATGCTGATCAAGAATTAACATTAATGTGACCAAAAAAAACTTCAATAACTTTGCTATTTATTATCCGATCTGTATGAAACATTCAGAGATTGTAGATATTCGGCACTGCACTGCAAAATATGAGCTTGATATCTATAAAATTGTAAGAGTAATTCAACAAAATGGCCAAAATTTTAAATAAACTTGATCTGCGTAGGGACAATAGGAGTCCACATACAAAATTTGGTGGCTCTAGCTCTTCTAGTCTCCGAGATCTAGGTGATCATACAGACAGACGGACATGGCTATATCGACTCGGCTGTTGATGCTGATCAAGAATATATATACTTTACGGGGTCGGAGATGCTTCCTTCTGCATATTACATACATTTGCACGACTTTAGTATACCCTCTTTACTCTACGAGTAACGGGTATAAATAGTGAAATATTGATTTAATTAAAACATTTATCTTCGTACACCTATTATTGTGTGCAGACAAAATTGGCGGATTTAGAAAAATATTTAATTTAGTTGTATATTAAAGGGTTCGTGAAACTGTTTTTCCTTTTTGTTTGAAGACAATATAAGTTTTGAAAAAACTTTGATTTGTTGAGATTAGAGAAGATATGCGGCGGTGTTTCAGTAATCTCTAGGGATTTCCGTTTAAACGGTTTTATTTCGAACTGCAACTGCTTGCATTTACATGTGAAGCGTCTCCCAAATGCCAGGCTACTAGATTAGATGACTAAAGTTGAGAGATTTGAAACTGACATCTCAGCACCAAGCGTACAGTTTTCCTTTCCTATAATCTAGTATTCTTGTCACTTTACATATAAAGTCCTCATAGTTTAGGAACACTCCCAATGAATTAGAAATAAAAAGTTATACAAGAAAAAAGAACACACCTATTATTTTGTCCATAAGTGTATGTGCAGTGCGCAGCTAAAAGAATACTCTGTGCAAAATTTCAGCTCGATAGCTTCAAAACTGAGGGACTAGCTTGCGTAGAAACAGACAGACGGACGGACGGACGGAAAAAGCTCAATCGACTCAGCTCGTCTTGCTGATCAAGAATATATATACTTTATGTGGTCGGAGATGATTCCTTCTATGCGTTCCAATCTTCAGTGCAAAGCTATAATACACTTTTCAAGTGTATAATAGTAATTTTTCTCATATTCTGAATTTAAAAATATCAATAAAAAGTCGGCAGCCGCCTTGTTATCTTATATTCACGAGCACGTTATGCTGGTGGCTGCTCTTTTGTTTGCCTTTCTTTATTTAACGTTCGTCCTCTTTGAAACGTTTTTCCTTTGTCTTTTAGCGTATCATTGCAACATTCTCTTCGGAAGTCAAAACCCCGACTTTTTGGCAAAGTGGCTCACAACACCCCATATATCACTTTTTACTGATTGACGCCACATGATTTTCCATGATTCCACTAAGTTTGGTCGATATCGGACATCTATATAGTAATGATTCTATAGAAAAGTAGGGTCCGAAAAAAGTCTTAGAATAACTTTTTTGTTTTCAATGGAGGCTGCAAGGGCATACAAAACTTCGGCCGAGCCGAAGTTAACTTCCCCTATTTTTTTCTTTGGCGGACCCAGGTTTGTTACCCTATTTATGAGGTGAGAAATATCTATAGGTGCTCTTGATACTATTACATACCTCCGGAAGGTGCTTTAAGGGATTTAGAATCATCTAAGCACTGTTTCTTTTTCAATTGTACGTAAATATTTGAGTCATCTTCGATAAATGGGGTGTCTGCATCAACTGTTTTCATTGCCTCTGCATTTGGCACCGTAACCATCATGGTCGTTGTTTGAGTGGCCACCATCTCAGTCTCTAGCTGATCATCAGATTTCAGAAAATTTGAGAATCCCAACCTTGTAGGGGGATGGTCAATTGTGTTTTGGTTAGATTGACCTCCGGTGCTAGTTGATGGATTAATGTTTTCGAAAGTTGAAGTTATTGCTAACAACGGTAGGTTGGCAAAAAGTTCCTGACGCTTCGAAGCGGGCTGCAGCAAGTGTGGTTTATCGGCAAGTGGAATCGCCATATCAAGTGGTAGATCAAAGCCATCCTGTGCTGAGCAACCTAAGCTCAGAGTCGACTCCGATCTAGTGAAGAAAGTGTGTCTACGTGTCCCCAAATTAGCGGACGACATCGCATTTGAGGACAACTGGCCGTCCCCACTAGACTCCTCTATGTTTGTCAACTCATCGTCAGTATCGTCGTTTTCGGTCGATGGTAAAATATTATTTACACGACCGGAGATGGTTTCATTCTTGTCATAAAATCCTGTATCATTCCGCATATAGTATACAAATGCATCCAGTACGTATGCAATATGCCGAAGCGCAGTTATATCTAGCACTGGCAGTGCATCCCTATGCTCTGAGGTGTGGGCACGCATGAGCGACAAGCAATACGTGAAGAAGTCGCGGCGTGAGTTTGATCCTGCGAAAACACAATTGTTAGCTTAATCTTTCGTTAAAAATTATGGAAGGCAGATATTTTACCTAGTACATTGACGCCTACGGTGGACGTGGCGGTTGTTGTGGGTGCTTGATTGGTAGAGGCTTGAGCACTAAGGTTAAGCGGATGAAGTGGGTGAGTAGGGTCGGTGTAATTTGTCAAATAAGCACCGAACTTTAATTGAGCTTCCGTCCCATCCATTACGGTAAACATCCAGTCCCACGTGGCTTTTAAACGTTTTTCAACAAACGCCTTTCAAATCACAAATGAATAATAGTGAAATTGGAATATTTATAGTTGGTTGCTCTGCGCTTACCTGTACCGCAACTGCTTCATCGCTCTGAATTTTTAACGATGTTTCGATATCATTAACCGTGTTATAGGACAATATACTTAGAAGTTCTGATATTTGTCGTATCGTAATTCCAAAAGCGCGCGCCAAATTGCTGGCTGTCGTCGCCATTGTGTGGGGCTCCGCGGATGGTGTGGCTACGGCTGTGCTAGCTGGCACAGTGGAACGACGCAGCGCCATAGGATCGATAAACACCAAGTTAGAACCTGTCGGTACGCGCACTGAAGAGCGGGCAGTATCACGGCTCCGAATGGCCCATTGCATTGTTTGCGGAGCCAGATCGCTGCGAGCATTTGAGTTGGTAGTACGGCGCTCAAGCTGTTGATCATTGAAACTAAACTCATCAGAATGGTCATCCGATTCACCATCTTCTGAGCCATCTTCCTCTTGAGCTGAGGAGTCCCCAGATTCGTCTTCCAAAAATAGAACGCCAATGTCTAAAACGATATGATTTCATTATGTTAGATCAAACAAAATATTAATTTATTTTGCCAAAATCTTAGCTGCAGAACTTGTTGATATTCTACTTAAGACACTAATTATTCTAGAAACTAAAAATTATATAAGGTAATTCTTTGGTAGAGCTACCCCAACTGAAAAGTCCTGAAAAAATTATCCTAAAAGGAACTCGAATTTACAAGCATTATGTGGTAAAAATTATTTAAGAGTTCGGATTTTTAAATTTAAAAACATATTGTTCTTTGCCTTGACTGTCATTTATTACATAAAAAAATATTTAAAGGGCACAATGAGGTGCTCGATCCCTAAACTTAAGCTTACACAAGTTTACAAAAAAAAGGCAATTTTTTAACCAAAGCAGATAGCAAACGTTCCGAATGTTTTTTCGGTCGCTGAACTAAAAAAACTGTCAGATTTCTCACAGCACGTCAAGTTTAAGAGAAATTAGCATAAGCGAGTGTTAAACGTGGTTTGTTCACATAAATTAGCCAATTCAACCCAAAGTTGTTTTTACGTAAGCTGAATTGAACAACGAAAAAGATCTAACGAAGAGCTTTAGTACGGTAGAGAATTAAAACTGCGACCTGCACTGGCGGCAGGGGAGGGGGCTGCGGATTTTATTGGGTAAACGACTCCACCCCTCAAATATACAATAAAATGCTAGATACTCGACTAAAAAAGAGACTAAAGAAAAATATTGTAAAACGCCCCTGTTGAAAAGATCCTTCGTAAGCCACTGACAAGCACAGGGTATAACACGATCGGGGGTGCTCCATTGTTTCTTTCTTTCTTGTTTTTGAACCCTTGCAGAGGGTAATATAAAATTATCCGGATGTTTATAACGCATAGAAGGAAGCATCTCCGACCATATATATACAGTGGGGAGCAAAAGTGATTCCACGATCAACATTTTCATGTTTGAGCGCGCATAAAAATAAACGAAGAAGTAAAGAAAAAATTTTTTCTGAATATTAGTTTTTGTAACAATTACGGATAACAAAAAGTAAAAACGGCACAGTTATAATTCAAAAACAAAAAAACGCATGACAGTTGCCCATCGTATCGCACATATTTGGTTAAAGATCGGACGACACGGAGAGAATATCTAAGATAGTGGGAAGAAGAAGAGAGAAAGTAAGCGATAAGAAAAGTCAAGGGGAATGATCGAAGTGGCCGGGAAGGCGTGACGAAAAGAGAAAAAAGAAGACAAGCGACGGTGATGGCAAGGGTAAAGGAAGGGGTAGAGGAGAGAAATAAGATGAAAAGAGACACAGCGACAAAGAAGAGAACATAGAGCCGGTTAAAAAACGAGTAAGGAAAGAGCAACGAAAAGAGAAGGAGGGTAAAAAAAAAAAGCGGGTGGCAAAGATTTTAGAAGAAGAGTGTCGTACAAAATAAAATTTTTAGGAAGTCGAAAAATCCCATTTGTCACGTTGAACACTGTGGACCCCAAATTTTATTGTATAGACAAACACATCAAAACGTCACAAACGTACGAAATTCATGTGTGGCGCCCGAATAGAGTAAAATGTTTGTGAGGGGCTGGTACACAGCGGAAGAAAACGGTTGGTCGACGACAAGCCGGTGCATAGGACAACGTAGGACAAGGTTTTTCATAAAAGTAAAAACCAACAAAAAGTAAAGAAATGGAACGCAACCAAAAAGAAGTTTTATAATAATTATTTAAGACGGTGAGCGAAAACGAACGGCAAAAGACAGTAAAAGGGGGTACAAAGACAAACATAATTAGAAGTTTTCACCCGAAAAGACGGACTTACTTTAAATTGATGTCGAAATTTGTGGTATGAAATAATTAACACAAAAAGTCAGAGTTTTTGACTGTCACACGGTATCATTTTCTTTTCAAAAGAGTGCAAAACTGAGTACATGCCGTTTTGGTTTTGAAAAACGAAGTATTTACATCACGAATTAAAAAACAAAATCAGGAAAAAAGTTTTGTCATTACCCGTTATTTTGCGCTCAAACATGAAAATGTTGATCGTGGAATCACTTTTGCTCCCCACTGTACTTTCACACAATTCCAAAAACAAAAAAGTTTTTCTAAGACTACATTTCAGACTCTACTTTTCTATGACAGCTGTACTATATAGATGTCCGATTTCTACCAAATTTGATGGAATCATAGCAAACTGAAAAAAACGAAGTTTGGAGGTGTTTCCATTGAAAACAAAAATGTTTTTCTCACTAAAACTAGTTTTTCGAACGATCGTTCTTATGACAGCTATATGCTATAGTTATCCGATCCGGCCGGTTCCGACAAATGTGCGTATTTGTACCAAAAGACTTCGTGCAAAATTTGGTGAGGATAGCTTTAAAACTGACGGAGGGGATAGCATAGAATCTGACAGACGGACTGACGGACAGGGCTAAATAAACTTAGCTCGTCGTGCTGAACAAGAAAATATATACTTTATGTGGTCGGAGATGCTTCCTTCAATGCGTTACAAACATTCGTTATAGCGAAGTCGAGAGGGGGCGTGGCCAAAGTTGAAAATAAACTTGATCTGCCTGCAAGTAGTTTTTCTCCCGTACATGTCGAACCTTTATGTCTTACCATCTCTGAGATCTGTTTTCTCATAGGGACAGACGGACATGTTTGTACAAACTTATTATACTCTGTGTACCTCCGGTACAGAGTATAAAAATTAAATTGGAAAGAAAAACTAAAGCAATTCGCATTAATAGTCCAAAAAAGAACAAATAAACATGAAATATTACACAGTTCAACAAATATTGGGTCATCGCTGGCACTCGAATGAAATTTTTGCCGTTTGACAGAGGCTGATTACAAGTCAATTTGCAGAATTTCTCTAGCACGTCAAGTTATAGAGAAATCAATATTCAAAGTTGTTAAAACGCCTAAAATTACACTTTTCAAAAATGTATTAAAAAGCCATCTTGAACCGAATGATTCATTTGATTCACTTCACTATAAACTTTGGACGGCAATTAACCAAATTCTTGGTTATTGGTCCATGATCCATAAATAAATTTTAAAAGATGTACAGTTTATATTTTCCTAACCATTAACATGAATTTGCTGTGTGTCAGTAGAGTCTTTGTAAAATCAGTGTCTAATTGTCTTAAAATTTAAAGTTGTCTTAAACTCACCGCAAGACATACACCAAAGTCTCAGAGAAGACCATTAATCAAACTTATCAAACGGCTTACGAAAAGTTCTTTGGGAGTAATATGGTCAATATGGTTTTTGAAGTGTCATTTTAGGCACTTTTACATCTTTGGCCATTGATTTCTCAAAAACTTGACGTGCTAGAGAAATTCTAAAAACTGACTTGTGTTCAACTTGATAACCATCGAACGGTATCAATTTCATTCCCCGGCCCGCATGGACTCAATATTTGTTGAACTGTGTTATTTATTAAAAAAATATATAAAAAATACTATTTTTGAAATTATATTTCTTGATGTCGTCTTAACTTTAAGAGAGGAATCATACACTTTAACCACATAACCAAGCCCGAGCGTCCCTTTGATGGTTTTGCAATTTTCGAACCTTCAATTTCGTGCTAGCGCGAGCTGCTTTGTTAGATATTTTTCTGTAAGCTTTTACGCAAAAGCGCTCTGTTCTGGGTCCTAAACTTAATTCAATAGCTTAAAAAAGATGTTTCGGCAAATTAAGAACCAAAAATATAAAAAAAAATTTTTTTTTAGCAATTTTTTCCAAATTTTCCAGTCGATTTTTTTGAGATTACATGACGAAAATGGCTAGAACTTCCTCAATTTTCAATTTACCGACATGATCCGCCACTCAAAATGTTTGGAATTTTTAAAAGATTGGTCTTTTTTGCTAGGCTAAGTTTTTTTAAATCATTTTTTTTTTGCAGATAAATGTTTGAAAAAAAATTGTTTCCAATATATTTTCTAAAGGGCTTTTTAATCCTGAACATTTGAAAAAATTCCAAAGCACTCTCTTAAACCGATTTCGAGTTATTTAAAATTTTAAAAATGCACAATGTGACATTTTAAAGCGCAGAACTTCCGCAAGAGTTTGAAAAAAATCTCAAATCTTGGGTCTAAGCTGTTCTCTTAATAAGCTTCCTTTGGGCCAAATTTCATCTAATTCGAAGACATCATCTCAGATAATATTTTTTTGCCTTGAACGCCCCATATATACTTTATGAGGTCTGGAGTGGCTCTGCGGCTAGTGGGTGCGAACGCTGTGCAAGAGGTCGTGGGTTCTATCCCGCCTCGGAACATCTAATGAAAAGTTTTTTCTTTGAAAAAACTTACACACCCGGTCACCTTTTCCAGCTGTTGTGGTTGTGTGAAGTAACTAGCCAGAAAAATGCTTCTCAAACTGTCGTTAGGATTTGGAGTTCAGCAGTAGGTCGCTTTCTCTTGTGCGAAAATTAGAAGCACACATGCCAAGAGATTGAGAGTAGATCGGCTCTGGCCCTTTGGTTGGAGACGCTTCCTTCTTTGCGTTACAAGCAACCAGAATTTTGTATAAAAAGGCAAGGGTATAAAAAAAGCGATCTGTTACGATCAACGCTTGTACACAACTGTCACAAGCACAAAAAAAAAAACAATTTTTCAGAGCAAAAAAAAGCATGATGGCCTATTATTTGCATTTGTATTTTGCATACGCTTTCTCTTTCCTTGAAAACAACAACAATTGCATAAAAGGCTTGTCGAAGCTCGTCGTCAACCAGCAGAATACGTACGAGTAAATTCTGTTGAGAGTCCGAGTAAACACGAGTAGAATGTCGAAAAGGATTGACCATTGCAATAACCTAATTCTGACTGTTGTTATGAAAAGCTTGTTCATATTATTACTCGTGCGAAGCAAAGAGCTTGCTCGTTTTAACTCAATGTGCTTGCGATCATTTCGTGAGTGTCGAACCAAGGCGACGAGCCCAACCAAGCCAAGTAAACGCACGAGTGTGATCGAACATTAGAGGCTTGTTGCAGGTCTCAGGTACAGAGTATAAAAACACGACCTCGATACAGCAACCACACATACTACCCGCTACCCCCGTATATAAATGAAAAATTAAGTGATTCTCGGGAAACGCCAGTTCGACAAGCACGAGTATATGGCACAGTTTGTATAGGTCTGGTTAAACTTCAAGCGAGATTAAATCCGGACAAATTTGAGCCTCAAGTTGTATAATTCTTATGTTCATTATCATTTTGCTTCTACAATAAGCCTGCAATGACACTTTCAATTTATAGGGACAATTCTAGTCACAATTTTTCGTCTATGGAGAAAGTCGTTGGTGAGAGAATCAGAATATGCTTGAATTAGCCGCAAAATGTTTTTGAAGAGGCCGAGATTATTCACAGCATCGTTTTTTGTACATTAACGAAAAATTGTGACAATAATTTTCCCTAAAAATTGATCATTCCAGACTAATCAAAATAAACAAGGCAAATGTTTGAATCATCTGTCAGCCTATCGATGATGATTGAAAAATAATGAATTCAAATACAAATTTTTATTTAGTCACCTGTTTCTGAGCCTACTGTTGCCCCCGCTTGAACGCTACGCTGCGCGTCCTGATTGCTTTGGTTGTCGTCAGAGTCTGATTCAGTTTCGGCATCGTTGAACGTAAAGTCGTTATCACTTTCATCATCCTGCAATCCATCCTCATTTCGCTGGTTTTCAATCATTTCTTCGTCTTGACTGTGGGAATTGGTTTCTCGATTTGTGACTTCCTCTGCCTCAGAAGCATCACGCAGCGCTAGAAACGGTTAAGATATTTTAGGGAAATGTGTTATAAAATACAAAATTCTGCAAAACTCACTATCAATGGCTACTACTTCATAGTTCTGTTGGTTATTGAAACTGGTGTTCTGGTCATTGCTTGCATCATGTCCCACCATCTGGTCGGACGATGGCTCTACATTAGAGGGTGCCAGCGGCTCCACGCTAAATAAGTCGTCAGAGTTCTGTAAAAAATAAGTATATATTATAACTAATCAAATAATAATACGGATGGTGCATGGTTTACGTACATCAAGATTGGATGAGGACATTGTAAATGGAGCAGTTGGACGCACTACTCCCAGACGTACTGGTGCGATTAAAGCTTCAGACACCTCGCACAATTCCTCAATGGATATTTTATGCAGAGTTTGAAACACTTTTACACAGCTTTGGACATATTTATTGCAAGACGAATGTGTTTTGCGTTTTTCTGGGTTTGGTTGTTTCTCCAAGTTAAAAATTACGAAGACCCGAGCCACAGAACGAACAAATCGTCTTGCCACCTCCTCAGCCTCCTTGCATCGATGAGCAACACCACCGTTTTGCAACTCCCGCACCAGAGTTAGTAGCAAAGTATCTAAATGGTCTCCGGTACATTTTACAATTAAGCTGTGGGTGAACTTGTCGAGCAGTGTGGACCCGTGCTGAGTTTGAATGAAAGCATTGAAACCATCCGGGTTAGAGCTTTCAGAAACGTTGCCTGTAGGATTCTGAACATTTGCTTCGTTTATCTCTGCTCCGCTCATGATCATAGAACGCACTGCATTCCAGTCAATTAGAAGTCGTTCAAGAGCTTTTCTGGCGAATTTCGGGGGTTCGAGGTCGTGGTCTGGCATGTCAGTCTCCATGTCAATGGAGGACGATTTTCGAGTCGTTATGCCTGCAGTGTTGCCATTTGTGCTGGTCGTGTTATTACCCACATTGCGAACCCGAACATTAAAACGATACTGACGTTGCTCCACTATTTGCCTACCCACAGTTTGTATAAGAAATAGTAGTATAGATTCACCTTTCGAGTTAAATTTGCTGACCAAGTCCGTACAGGAAACCAATTTGCAGAGCAATGCGAATCGCTTTGTGAGATTTCCCGCGATCAGGGCCTTGCACTTGCACTTTTCCCAGCAGTCACAATAGGCAGTCGGTGCTGTGCGTTTCAATTTGCAATCGTGCCCCTTATGGCAGACACGAGCACACTCTGTACAACAGCAGAGCGAACCAGTAAGACCACATGTTTTGCACTCGAAAATGTTTTGATTTATGTGATCAGCGCCAGTCCACGTAAACGAGCAGGTATCGTTGTAACAGATCACATGTAACGGCGACTGATCAGCTGGCGAGCCACTTGGAAAGATCATGGCATCCTTGAGCTGGGAGTCTTGGTCCGACAGCATTAGGATTGTGTTTAAAATAATAATTCCAGCTTCATAAGCACGACATGATACTGACAGCATAAAGGCAGTCTGACCCTGCGCATCTTTGGCGCTAAGCATCTGGCAAAGATATGGCCGAAGAGCAGCGCTAGCACACATCTGCTGTAGGATCAAGATTGCATGTTCACGGCGTTGCAGCAGATCAAATGTGTAATTCGGGGTGCCCAATTTAATATTAGACAAAATGGGACCAAGTGATGATGAAGGAATTATCTTTGAGATATCATCTTCAATGACGTCGGCTGTGGTTAGGTTACTTGCGGCAGAAGCCCCCTCAACTGGCCAGGGAATATAGGAGTGGTCCTCATTAGCGCTCGGCGTTGGTGGCAGACTGTTTTGCTCTGGAGGCTGCTCGGTGTTAATCAGTCGGTGCATCATATCGCGCAGACTTATACGATTTTCTCTATTCAATGAAGATGCGGCAGCAGAAGAAGCAGACGGCGCACTAATTCCTGCAGACACTGCGGCAAAACTAGAGCTATTATCATTGCCTCCTCCGAAAGCGCTGCTACCACTGGCATATGTCGATGATGATGATGTGGCAGCACGTGACACTGAAATACCCATCGCAAGAGACTTTTTATCACTGCCACTGCTGGGCGCCTCCGGTGAATTCAAGTCCTTGTTGGAAGTGGGAGCACACATAATAACACAAGCATGGAATATGTTACGACCACCATCGCAGCGTTCTTCGACAACCGCAACCGTGTCATGTCGATCTTCTTTCTCGAGGCGCGTCAATGCAGCAAAGCTGTTCTTAACATCACAGCGTAGTATGTGTGGCATAAGTTTCTGCGTATCAAAGAGCAGAGCTGTCATACATACTTTAGATTTGAGATTGACACAAGAAACTGTCGGAGGCAGTGATATTGTTGTCATAGTTACCGATTTTACCGGTGGCAAATCAAACCATTGTGGATCCTTTATGGATCCAATGCAGTCTTTGGCCAATGGATAAAGGGCACCGTTGCCATCCCTGAGCACAATCGTACTGCTATTTCCACTGCTATCATTGTTGCATGTCATCGAAATATTACTGGCGGATGCCCCAATAAAAGTTGCACAATCCGTGGGAAACTGGCAATTTTGCTCCTGCTTGCTGTTGTATAAATTATACAGGCTATAATGAACTTTTCCAACCACTTTTTTAACCACATGAATGCCACGCATATCGACTGCTATGGTAAGTAATTGGGCGCCGACTGCATCTGCACCGACATTAATTTTCTTTGGTTGTTTCTGTAACCAGTCGGGGCCTCGAGTTGACATGGCTGTCCGATACACTTGCACATCTTCACGACGAAGCAGGCGGCACTGTTGCCAGTCATCTTCCTTACCTTCATCTTTGGCACCTGGACCCGGGTTGCAATTACCACTTAGTGCCGGAAACCGCACGGCTACAAAATCTCCATCGACTTTGAGTACTTTTCCAATTGGACCCACTTTGTCCTCGACAAAAACCACGTCCTTCAGCTGCCATAGATCCTCATCTTTTCTTCCCTCTTGGGTGCTGTTGCTATCCTCTTTGGCCGTCATTCGTTTGGTGCGCTTATGAGATGTAACACTTCCGGTATCGCTGCATGTACTCGAAGCCGGCGAGGGGGGAGGAGGCATGTCAATGCGATCCGTTGATTCCTTGCTTGTTGAACTCATTTGTCCACTCTTAGTACTGCTGCTAGTGATTTGCACAAGTGTCGTCTTCGCCAAATCTTTATCAGCCAGTGTTCCATGCGCGTTTGTGGAAATTCCAGAGGTTTGGCCCTTATCTGACACCAAGTTTGTGCCGATATTTATAATTTTCATGCGACACACATCGGTAAAATCCCAAACCGAGTTTAAGAGCTGTCCAACTTTAGGTATTCCATTGGTACACGTGAATCCAATTGATCCAGTTTGATAAATAGGGCATTTCTTCATAATAACTTGGGCGCCCACGTTGATATCAGCGGCAACCACCTTGAAGGGTTTTTTGGTTTTAGTCCGAAACTTGTCCCATAAATATCGACGTTGATCGAAAGGAAGAACTCCCCACCAATAAATATTATTATTTTCCGTTCTGACAGCTGTGTACAAAGAGCAAACGTGGATAGTTGAAATTGGATCCACGATAAACTCGTTGAAAATACAAGTGGAATGCTCTAATTTGGCTCCTAAATATCCAAGCTGTTCGTCCATCCAAGTGGCTACGCGATTGGTTTCCGTCACTACTGAACATCGTATGAAATTAGCCGAAATCAGCTGAACACCTTCGTTTATGTTAAGAGTTAGGGTTTTTGGATGATAAATATTGTCCGCCTGAAATAATAAGAATTTACAGACTAATTTAAACAAAAGTTGAACTACATAAATTTACTGTTAAGTTTTAGTATACAAGTTCAAAAATTAAAAGCTAAGCCGACTCAACGTCTGCGGAAATAGTAATAGTAGACCAGTAGACTGATGATTAACCAATTTCTACAAAGGCCGCTGCAACAAAAAAAAATGTTCGCCTTAATTTTTAACATGCTCGTGTTGAATCGTTAATTCAACTAATTGCTCTCCGCCATGTGAAGAAATACTTAACGGTAGTGTCGCGAGAAGGGAACGGATAGTAATGGTGGTTTAAGGGGGGAAAACACTTTGCGGAAAAAAATTTTCGTCTTTTTTTTTTTGCATATTTTTGTAGCTTGGATATTCAAAAATATCCCCCTAAAAGGATTTTCAAAAATTCGAAATAGTTTAGAAGATATAGTCCTTTTAATGAACCAAAGTGACCCGATTTGCCTAGCAACTGCAAACTTTAAACGCGTTTATCTCGAAACCACGTTTTTCAAACTGGTGGCCACGATTCAGAGGAAACCAGTGGACCGATTTTGCTCCGGAAGGGCTTATACGACGCAGAATTGTCGTCGCTATCGTTCGGCCCTCCAACTTTTGGATACCTATATTTTAAGTGTACTTTTTTTACACTACACTAAAAAAAAAAGGCCAAAAAAAATTTTTTGTTTTCAAATGTCCGCCATTTTGTCAAAAAAATTTTCAATTTTTTTTCGGAGGGCCTAACGATAGCCACATTAGTTCTAAACATAACCGTATTTTTCTTTTTTTTTTCCAGATCATCCCAAATGCTGCAACCATGGCCACCATGTGGGCACCTTTTTTTTATTCATCATTTTTCGGAGGCCGATAACTTTCTGAGGGCCATATTGACAAAAAAAAATTTTGTATTTTCCTTTCATTCATTAACTATTTAATAAAAAAAACAAAAATAAAAAATCTCATACTTTTTTTTCTGGATTTTTTTTAAAAACCATCTACTTTTGCTCATCGCAAAGTGTGTTCCCCCCTTAAGGGTAGTGTCTACCTCTGAACAAAATTTTTTTTCTTAAACGTATTACGAAAGTTTTAAAACATAACACCCATAAAGTATTCCTTTTCCGACCGGGTTTGGGCAACATTGCCGTTATCGCTAACGAAATCGATATTGATTTCTTTATCGTTATCGATAACGTTATCATTATCGATGTTATCGTTAACGTTATCGTTACCGTCATCGTTAACGTTATCGCTAACGTCATCGTTATTGATTTCGCTTTCGTTATCGATACTTGTTATCGCTATCGTTATTCTTATCGCTATCGTTAACGTTATTGATTTCCTCATCGTTATTGATACCATTATCCATATCATTACCTTTATCGATACTGTTTTCATTATCGATATACACTTATGGACAAAATAATAGGTGTGTTTTTTTTTTCTTTTTAACTTTTTATTTCTAATTCATTTCTTCTCTAATCTCAACAAATTAAAGTTTTTTCAAAACTTATATTAATTGTCGTTAAACAAAAAGTAAGAACACAAAACACTTTAATATACAACTAAATTAAATTTTTCTTTAAATCCGCCAATTTTGGCTGGACACAATAATAGGTGTAAGAAGATAAATGTTTAAATTAAATCAATATTTCACTATTTTTGGTCTTGTTTTATATTAAACCGAGTATCTGGCAGCTAATAACCGGTATATCCGCCATTATTTTGCAAGACTTTCTCCATTCGTCTTGGCATGGAGGATGTTAACTTGCGACAAGTTCCAATTGGAATGTTGTACCATGCTCTTTGGACAATATCCCAAAGTTGATTTTTATTTTGACAAAAAGTCTTTCCGACCTCTCTTTTTTAGTTCAACCCAGAGATTCTCGATGGGATTGAGGTCCGGGGATTGACTTGGCCACTCAAGAACATCAACATTTTGCTCTCGGAACCAATCCTTTACTACTCGTGAGGCGAGCTTCGGGTCGTTATCTTGCTGGAAGTGACATATTATACTCGGCATACTGTAGCATCACCGTCTCCAATAGATCTTTGTATACGAAGCTGTCCATTATTTCGTCAATACGATGAATCGGACGAACACCATACCACGAAAAGCAGCCCCATACCATTACGATACCACCTCCATGTTTTAAAGTTTTATATGTGTACTAGGGAACAAATTCTTTGCCTTTCAGACGACGAACATTCCTTTTGGCATAATTTCCAAATAAATTTATTTTGGTTTCGTCACTCCAGAGGATATTACGCCATTTTTTCTCACCCTACCATCTAATGCAAATTTGTTCCTCATCTGTAAATTTGCCGACCGAAGCAAAGGAACCGTGCGAGCAATCATACCTGGTAGGTTTGCTCTTGCCAATCGTCGCCGAACGGTCCGTGATGACACAATATTCCCAATTCCATTGGCAATCGTCCTGGAAGACTTGAACGGGTCGCGTTTAACCAACTGAACCATGCGATCGTCGGTCTTAGATGATGATTTTATAGGTGCTCCCCGAGTTTCACCTATTTTTTCCGGTCTTAAGGCATTGGTAACGAAGTTTTGAGAACGTTTCATTAACATGGCAATGGATTTATACGTTTTACCTTTATCTCGGAGTCGTCGAATGAGCCTTCCCTCCTCCGCACTGCAGTGACGCCCACGGCCTATCTAATACAATTTTAATGGTTATGAAGTCCCCATTTAGTTATATTTTCCTCTACCCCACCTTCTTTTTACTTTAATAGATGTATGGAACAAAACATTAACCTTATGTTTTGTTTCATCGAGAACAGATGTTTGTGTAACCAATAAAACAATCACAATTTTTCCCAAAAGTTAATTTTGTTCCATAGCTGTGACCATATTAAAAGAGTATAGCTTCCATATTAAATGTTATGTTTATATCGATTTAAATCGATATTTAAAAAAAAAAAAACTTCACACCTATTATATTGACCATGAGTGTAGTTATCGATACAGTTATCGTTATGGATACCTTTATCGTTATCGATTTTGTTATCGTTATCGATTTCGCTATCGTTATTGAAGCCGTTATCGTTACCGTTATTGTCATTGTCATTTCTTATACTATCCTAACAAACCAAGTTTAAAGACAATCGGATGAAAATAAGTTTTTTTGCATGCAGAGTTTTTCATAAGTTCTCCGACCCTAAGGTCAAATTTTCCAACATCAGAAAATCACATCACAAATTATTTCAGTTACTGTCCTTAAAACCGAATGAATGTCAAGTCAATAATATTTTCCTTGGGCCGGATTTTCTGATACCGGGAAAATACGTGTCTAATTATTTCGCTTACTTCGCTTACAAACAAAAGTCTCACCATGCAAACTTTTCCGACGCTTTTCCTGGAATTTTCCAACATCGCAAAATCACATTTCAATTTATTTCACTTACTGCCCTTACAACCGAATTTCAAGTCAATCGGATGAAATATAGATATTTGCTTATCGAATTTCACGCGAATTTTTCTTGTGGGCGGATTTTCCGGAATCGGGAAAACACGGATGAAAAATAAAATTATCACACCATACAATCTTTCCCGACGCTTTTCCGGGTGGAATTTTCCAAGCCCCGTCTTAGTACGCACTTTCACCACTTAAGGAAACTCCTCTCCAAATTTCAGCCCCCTAGCTCTTACCGTTTAGGCTGTGCGACGGTCACCAGTCAATCAGGTTGATCAGTTTTATATATATAGAAGATGTTTTGAAAGGCACAACTGTGCAATCGTTGATTAAAAGATACGTTTCTACAACCGAACATTTAGTAAGCTTATTTCTTAACCCATCCTTTAAATAAATTAATTTTTTGTTAGAGGATAAAAAATGTACTGTGCACTGTTAAATCCATGATGGCCGAGATAAATGGTTCACAAAGTTTAACTGAAATTCCAGAAAAATACATGCCCAAACGAAACTTACATAAATTTTCGCCATTTTTGGATTCAAGTTTTTCAAAAAAAAAATTTTTTTAATCTGTTATTGACGAAGTATTGAGCATTTGGCCGGTGCCGTGTTGTGCGAAACACCTATATTAGAGTTTTGGAAAAATGGTACAAAATTTGTTTTCTGCTTTTCTGAATGTAACGAATAAACAGCGTTTCAAGTTACCGACGTCATGCGCAAAATGTTTAAGTATAAGTAACTTTAAATCAATTTTTTTCGCAAGCAACTTTTTGTAAGTCGGTGTCCGCGATAAATCTAAAATTTCTGCACCGATCTGTTTCCTTAATATATATTTGAGTACCAGTCAACTATCCCCCTTTATTTATTTTTGTTCCAATCGAATGTACAGCGCCAAATTGTCTAATTTTTTAGGCTAAACAAGAAAGAAGGTCGGTCAAGCCCGACTATGATATACTCAGTACCTGTGCTGTCCATAATTGTTTGCTTTCGTTATATCTCGACAATCGTCCATCCGATCTTTACCATTACTTTGGCGGATCGATAAGTAAAACTGATTACCATGGCGGCAGCCGATACGGCCGTCTACACAGCCACAGCTACTGTTCATGTTTAATACATTTTATTCTCTGTTGAATTTTCTGGTTGATTATTGAACTATAATCAAACCTCGACCTTGAGCCTGCTAACATTCACTTTGACTAAAATCAAAATAGGTCGTTAAACCCATATTCAGAAAACTGATTACCAAAAATTGAAAATAAACTTGATCTGCCTGCAAGTAAAAAAGTTTTTGTCCCATAGACGTGAAACCTCTATCGCTTACCATCTCTGAGATTTCTGCGTTCATACGGACAGGCAGACGGACGAACATGGCTATATCGACTCGGCTGTTTATGATGATCAAGAATACATAAACTTTATATGGGGTCGGAGATGCTTCCTTCTGGCTGTTACATACTTTTGCACAAACTTTATATACTCTGTGTACCTCTGGTACAGAGTATATGAATGTTTAAAAAGTGTTTTTACCATTCCCTTCACTCAAGTGATTTCTTGTCACGCCGGGCCTTGCATAAATATTCGCATGGCTAGGCCCAACATTTTTTTGTCGTGCTCGGGTCGGGCCTCGAAAAAAAGGCCCGCGTCCATCTCCATCTCTTGTAGACATATGTATTTGGTAGGGTCAATGAACAGTTCTTCACATACGGGGGTCGGCAAACAAAAAATAGGGGAAAGTTAACTTCGGCGCGACCGAAGTTTTTATACCCTTGCAGCATCCATTGAAAACAAAAAAGGTTTGCTAACTAAGACTACTTTTCAGACAATACTTTTCTACGACAGCTATACTATATAAATGTCTGATTTCGACCAAACTTAGTGGAATCTATAAGTACCAAAAGACTTCGTGCCAAGATAGCCAAAGATAGCTTTCAAACTGACGGAGGAGATAGCATAGAAACAGACAGACGGACGAACAGACGGACAGGGCTAAATCAACTCAGCTCATCGTGCTGATCAAAAATATATATACTTTATGTGGGTGGAGATGCTTCCTTCAATGCGTTACAAACATCCGGACAATTTTATAATACCCTCTGCAAAGGTATACAAATTTGATTTGTTTTTTAAATACGTTTCGTACGTCTACGTGATTTTAAAAATGATGTTTAAAAAAAAATACAACAAAGAAACATACTCTGTACCTGTGAAGTGATGCCCATCACCGCTGCTACCTGTGCTGCCCATAATTGTTTGTTTTCCTTATAACTCGAAAACCGTTCATCCGATCCTTACCATTCCTTTTGGCGGATCGATAAATAATCCTGATTACTAAATATGTCCAGAAGGAACGAACCTTCTATCTATAAAACTGTGGGAGATATGACGTTTTTACCAATTTGCGGGGGCGGGAGGGGGCGTGGCAAAAATTGAAAATAAACTTGATCTGACTGCAAGTATAAGAAGCATAAGTCCTATACATGTCAAACCTCTATCTCTTACCATTTCTGAGATCTGTGCGTTCATACGGATAGACAGACGGACATGGCTTTTGCACAAACTTATTATACTCTATGTACCTTTGGTACAGAGTATAAAAAAAATGTTAAAAAAAAAAACGATCGACGAGCCTTCGACTAAATCTAAAATTTTAAATGTGAACATCAATGTGAACAGCATATAGTGAATAAGCTTCGTGTCTTATCAGTACCGTTGATTAAAGTCTACGATGATATCGCCTTAAAACCTATTTTTTCTAATCAAAAGTAAGGAAAGTTTAAATATGTTGAGTATTAACTACACGAATGGGTAAATCATGGACTGAACTAAGGTTCAAACCGATTCCCTCCAAAAACCTCGAGCCTGAAATTTCCAGACAATAATCATTGGTATACTTTGTTCCGAAACCCTAAGTGGAGCTCCACTAAAATTGATTGGGTTTGCAGTCCCGTATTTAACCAATCAAATTGTTTAGGCGAAACTTGAGCGGTACTTTAAATAAAATGTAAAAAGGTCGAACAATCAATCTCTGTTCCTCCAGTTCGATAAATTATTTTGAGCAAGTGTCGCTGTAGTTAGCCACATAGTTACTTGAGTCGGCTGTGCTAGGCATAAAAAAACTTGTCAAAGCCGTTCTGATTCAGCATTAAAATGTACTTCTATTGTCTACCATGTTATTGTGTGTTTAAACTAGGTTACTCACATCAGACTTGTACGGCTCAGAATCAGACCAACGCCATTGATGCAAATCTCCACTTTCTGACAATGCAATAAACTCAGAATACAAAGCTCCAATTGTTTTGAATCGAATTGAGCCTTTGTCTGGCCATGGCTGCAGTTCTTCCGAAATCCAAATTGGGGAAAGCATTGAAGCTGGTTCCTTTTTCTTCGAATCTAAAATAAATCAATAAATATATGCTTAAAAAAGGGCAATGAAACACAAAATCGTTGTATTATTACCAGCATCTTTTTCCCATGTGTAATCATCTTTACTTATCCAACGCCGGGGGCCGTAGTACTGGCGATCGCGCCAACGGCTAAAAGCCTCACGGTCAGCATTAACTGATGAAATTTGTGCAGACAAACTACTACTTCCAGCAAGAACGCCGCTGGAAGATGTCGATGTGCGATTGGATTGATTATTATCTGCGCCAGTTGAATTAGTGTTACTGCGTTCACTGCGTATTCGGTCAAAAAGCAAACTAGAATATAAATAACAAAATACATTTAGCTTAAGGGTAGTGTATACCTTCAGGTGCAATTTTTTTTATAGGTTTACAAAAAATTAATTTACACAAAAACTAAAAGTGACATTACTAAGCGATTTTCTTTATTCGATAGGTAATCGGTTTAATTAAACTTAGAAATTTTTGTTGTTGCTACGGTTATTGCTGTATTCCGGTTCAAAGTCTACCAAAAATTTAAGACATAGGACCATGTTTCACATTGTGTTTTAAAAACGGGTTATGCTAAATTTAAAAAGAAAACGCGGTTTTATTAAGAACTGATGCGGTTATGGTGTCTTCTAGGATACTTGGGATCGTTCAATAAACAGAGGAGTCATGGGGTTTCAAAGTCAAAATTCGAAAACCGACCCCTTTTTTTTACCCATTTCATTGTATAGAAAAATGGCTTTTCTAGTTGACACAGTCCCAAGGCTTGTCACGTTGACACAGCCCCAAAGGGCCAAAGCCGAGCTTCTCTCACACAAGAGAAAGGGACCTACAGTTTAACGCCGAATCCGAACGGCAGCTTGAGAAGCTTTTCATGGCTAATTACTACAAAGCTGGCGCCAACAGCAGAGGCGTGACCGGGTGTAAAGTTTTATTCAAAGAAAAAAATTTTTCATTAGATGTTCCGAGGCGGGATCGAACCCACGTCCTCTTGCACAGCGGTCGCGCACACTAGCCGCTAAGCCACTCGGCCACCCATTTCATTGGTCCGTTATTTATTGACCGATCCAAAATATCCTAAAAGACACCAATAACGGTGGGTATTAGGAGCAATAAAAAAAATTTGAAAATCAGTCCTCAGTTACTCTTCCTAACGTGTGAAACGATTTCGAAAAAGTGGTTTCGAGATATTCGAGTTTTAAGTTCCGACAACTGTATTCGATCAAATAAAAATTATTTTCAATGGACTTCAAACATGGATATGATACATTTAGGTGTTCGCTTTCACCCTGTTTATTAACTTTTTCGTGTTTTTAATTGTTTTTTTTCGAAATCAACAGTTGATTTGAAAAAAAAAAAAAAAATGGAAAACATATTTTTTTGAAATGGAATGAAAAAGGTTTAAATCACATTGAAGAGATAAAAGTAAGTAAGTGCTAAAACAAGAGCCTATCAATTTGCAAAAATATCTTTTTACACTTTCGAAAAATCGATTTTTTTTTGTCTTATCTTATTGTTAAACATTTCAAGAATATACTCTCAAAATTTTAAGTCGATCGGAGCAAAACTCTTGAAGTTATGGTCTATAGTTAGTCCCCTGTCCTTTAGCGCAGGTATACAGCTTATTCTCTTCTTCGCGTTTTTCTCAAAACTACTTTTTCAAAGTCCGTGATCACTGTCATTTAAAAACTACTAAACCGATTCATTTGAAACTTGGTACACATTTTCTACATATAAAATACCTCCCCCCAACGTTTAGTAAAAATTTTTTTTTACATTAAGGGGGTTTCCCACCCACAAAATGGCGGAATTTTTCGTGGAAAATCGCAGTTTACACTTTAGATGGCCACCAAAAATTTTTAAATGAAAAAAAAAATAATCGGAGAACGTTGGGGGGAGGATTTGATAATACTTTGACTAAATTTTAATGGTTTTTGGTTTCAGATAATTTTCGACCGAGATACAGTGATCACCGCAAATTGTATTTTTTCAAAGACGTTCTGGGGCAAGCTCTGTCACCGGCTTGTTTTGCAATATTTCGACATGAAAAAATTACAGAATATAGTTAAAAGTATGCTTAATAATGTACAAAAGGTTTAAATAAATTTGATCAATCCATACTTTCAAAAAAAATTCATAAAAAAGTGTTTTTTTTACGCTGAAACCCTTACCCCCCCCCTTAAGCAGTTATGTGAACAAATTTACCTCACCGGAGAGTTTATCAGTCATGCTCTCATTTCCGCATTCGCAAAAGTTTTGCTATTCTTAACCGGTTTTTTGTCCAATTTGCTCTCCATGTCGCAAAATTTTTGCAAATTCGAAAATGGGAGCATTGCTGTATATTCAAGTTTGAACTGGCTGTAAATCGATATTAATATTTGAACTGGTCCAAACTTGTTCAACCAGTTGTGAATTGGGAAAGTATTAAGCATCATATATACACATCTTTCAACTTTCAAATTTATATCTCAATCAACTTCTGAGCCACTTTGTACCGGTTCGATATCTAACTCCATATTATCAACCTACAGATCAAATTTCAAGATCGCAGGTTAAATAATTATACTCTGTAGGTACACACAGTATATTTAGATTGTGCAAAAGTATGTAACCGTTAGAAGGAAGCATCTCCGACCCTATAAAGTATATATATTCTTGATCAGCATCAACAGCCGAGTCGATATAGCCATGTCCGTCTGTCTGTCCGTATGAACGCATAGATCTCAGAGATGGTAAGAGATAGAGGTTCGACGTCTATGGGACAAAAACTTCTTATACTTGCAGGCAGATCAAGTTTATTTTCAATTTTTGCCACGCCCCATTTCGCCTCCAAATTTAGAAAAAAAAAGTCATATCTTCTTCAGTTTTATAGATAGAAGGTTCGAACCTTCTGGACATATTTTGAAATCAAGATTAGTTATCGATCCGCTAAAGGAATGGTAAAGATCGGATGAACGGTTGTCCTGAATCAGTAAAATGTCCAACTTAATTTAAATAAAAATAAACCTTATTGATGCATAAAGAGTGTTCAATTTCTGAATAAGCTACATCAAAATAATTAAACATTTCACATCTTTAGTTTATTAAATTAGATATTTAGCAAATCGCTTGTTCAATTTGTCATTCACTACAAAACACAAAACCGCTTGTATTTCAGTGATACCACATTTTTGCGTTTGAATTTCGAAATTAATCGAATTTGGTTTCAAGGCGTATGCAATAGTGATTTTTGTGTTAAAACAAAGATAACAAAATTGATTTTATTCCCATTAAATGTTGCGTTAATCTTTTGCGAATTTATTGAGCAATTTGTCAATATATTGCAGCCAATTTGATTCTTATAAAGTGGCAACGCCGCCAATAATGTTAATTTTGGAGCCATTTAGGGGTTCTTTCTTTAAGATTATATTGTGGATATGGCGACTGGCTGGTCCAACTCTTCCTTAATTTAGCAAGAAGTTATGAAGGGGCGATGGTTAACAGTCGTTACAATCAATTTGTCCCGCCGTTCATTGGCCTGCGGTGAAAAGCTGTTCGCGTTTGCTATTAAACCCATTGGTTTTCATTAAACGCCAAGTAAATTTCTAATAAATGCAAAATCAAAATTTTGAATGAAGTATAAGAAATTTTTGGGTAACATCAAATCCATTTTAAAGATACATCAATGCTCAACATTTTGAAACTAGTCGGACTAAAATTCAGCCTCAGAGTTCGCTAATATCGGCGTTTGATTTGTCTTCGAAAATCACTTTTGTATTTGTCCCACTCGAATGCCTTGCTTTTTTGTTTCCCGAAAATTGACCTTAGCACCAAAATTAGAGCTAATAAAGAGATATAAATTTTCAAAACAAAAAGCAGATTTATTTTGCCTTTTTAAAATTTCAAAGCGTGCGACGGTCACGTTAGACATCATGGAAATGCCCATATATAACAAGTTAGAAAGTCGGTCAAGCCTGACTTTAGTATACTCTATACCTGTGAAGTTCTGCCCATCACCGTTGCGACCGGTGCTGCCCATAATTGTTTGTATTCCTTATAACTCGACTATCGTTCATCCGATCTGTACCATTTCTTTGACGGGTGGCTCAGCGGCTATTGTGCGCGACCGATGTGCAAAAGGTCGTGGGTTCGATCCCGCCTCGGAACATCTAATGAAAAATTTTTTTCTTTGAATAAAACTTTACACCCGGTCCCCCCTCTCTGCTGTTGGCGCCAACTTTGTAGTAACTAGCCATGAAAAGCTTCTCAAACTGCCGTTCGGATTCGGCGTTAAACTGTAGCTTCCTTTCTCTTGTGCGAAAATTAGAAGCGCACAAGCCAACTGATTGAGAGAGGCTCGGCTTTGGCCCTTTGGGGCTGTGTCGAGCCATTTTGCACTACATTATTTAAGGGGGTACAGTTAATGTTTTTTGAAAATCGATTTTTTTTTATTTTATTTTGTTAATGTACATTGTACATATATATTTAAGTACACACACAGAAAGTCAATCCGGCTATTATTTTCGAAGATTTTCGTAAAGACGCTTGAGGCAAAGTTACAGTACAAACTTTAAACGCGTTTTTCTCGGAACAGTGTTTTCTCGAAAACGGCTGGACCGATTCGTCTCAAATTTCAACACAAGCTTCTAAAATGTATTGTTAAGAAATTACGCGAGGTGTTTTTCTCACAGATAATTATTTTTTATACTCTGTACCAAAGGTACATAGAGTATAATAAGTTTGTGCAAAAGTATGTAACAGCCAGAAGGAAGCATCTTATACCCCATAAAGTATATATATTCTTGATCAGCATCAACAGCCGAGTCGATATAGCCATGTCCGTCTGTCTGTCCGTATGAGCGCACAGATCTCAGAGATGGTAAGAGATAGAGGTTTGTCATGTATGGGACATATGCTTCTTATACTTGCAGGCAGATCAAGTTTATTTTCAATTCTATGCTATCTCCTCCGTCAGTTTTAAAGCTATCCTCACCAAACTTTGCACGACGTCTTGTGGTACAAATAGGCTGCACATTTGTCGGAACCGGCCGGATCGGATGATTATAGCATATAGCTGCCATAGGAACGATCGGTCGAAAAACTAGTCTTGGAGAGAAAAACTTTTTTGTTTTTAATGGAAACGCCTCCAAAGTACGTATTTCTTAGTTTACTATCCTTTCCCCTGATTTCACTAAGATTGGTCGAAATCGGATGACTATAGCATATAGCTGCCATAGGAACGATCGGTCGAAAAACTAGTTCTAGTGAGAAAAACTTTTTTGTTTTTAATGAAAACGTCTTTATGATTGGCATACACTTATTTTATATACCTTTACACAATTCTACAAAGTTTTATCAAAATCGGATGACTATAGCATATAGCTGCAATATGAATGATCTGTCGAAAAAAGTTATAGTGAGAAAAACTTTTTTGTTTTAAAAGGAATCGCCTCCAAATTTCGTAATTAACAGTGTATTATGCTTTTCCATGATTTCACCAAGTTTGGTCGACTCACACCTCCCGTGGTAACCCCTGGTAACAGAGCGATGCATCCGCCAAGCTGCTGGCTAACGTGAGCGGCGATCCTTTCCCTGGGACAAATAGGGGGCGTTACTACGGGCTTGGCACCCGATTCTCGTCTAATTCATTCGCAAATGAAAACTAAAAAAATGCTTCGGATATGGACCACCATCGACGGGTCTTCGTCGCAAACGTTTTAAGGATATCCACCTTGAATGTTCGCACTCTCAAAAGGGAGGGTGCTGGTAAACAGTTAGTGAAAGTCCTCCAAAAATATTCATCAGACGTTACCGCATTCCAGGAAATGCGATGGACTGGTCAAGGGAATACGTTGAGAAAAACATCATCAACCAATGCCCCCCGGGAGATCTACTATAGCGGACATGCTACAAAGCACGAGTTTGGGTGCGGCTTTGCAGTCTGCGGAAGACTGCGTCGCTCTGTCATCAGCTTCACACCTGTTAACAAGTGTCTAGCCGTGCTCACTTAAGGCAAAATATTTTAATATTAGCCTTATCTGTGCTCACGCCCCGACAGAAGACAAGGACGCCGCGACGAAAGACGAATTCTATGAGAGCCTGGAACGTACATACCAGCGCTGCCCTAATCACGACATTAAGATCGTGCTAAGCGATTTAACCGCAAAAATCGGCAGAGAAGCCGTTTTTAGTCCGACAATCGGCCGATTTAGACTGCACGATAAAACCTCCAGTAATAGAGAGGGGCTAAAAGATTTTGCTGCGGACAGGAATGTGGTCGTTAGTAGCACAAGATTTAAACACCGCGACAACCACATGGCCACCTGGAGGTTCCCCGATAATAACACGGAAAACTAGATTGATTACGTTGTGACAGACGGAAGGCATTCATCGAGTGTGCTGGAAGTACGTTCTTTCCGAGGAGCCAATATAGACTCGGATCACTACCTTGTTGCAGCCAAAGTACGCACGCGGCTCAGTGTGGCACATGCCGCACGCTCTAGTACACGTCGAAAGCTGAACGTCGAGAAGCTGCAATCACAGCGGACCTTCGAAGCCTACACAGCAAAACTCACCCACTCCATGAGTACGGTTGCCAAGGAGACTCTCGGATAAGCCGAGCACTCCCGAAAACAGTCATGGTACGCTGATGAGTGCCGCCGCGCTACTGCAAAGAAAGACGCTGCCTACAGGATAACTCTGCAGTCAGGATCAAAGCGAGCTGTCAAGGAGCGATATCGAAAAAAAGGAGAGGAAAAGCGCCTTTTCAGAAGGAGATTCGAAAATTCTACCAAAAAGTTCGGCGACTAGCCGAAGGTTTTAAGCCCGGAGCTTCACTATGTAACTCCACAAGTGGCACTAGACAAATGGAGAAACTATTTCTCCAACCTGCTGGGAGGCGATGACGAAAACAATGTCGACTCTGGAGAAGTAGTGGAACCACCAATCGATGATACAGAAATAGACCCATCGGACCATAACGAAGTTTGGTTAGCCATAAAAAGTCTGAAAAATAACAAATCAGCTGGAGCTGATGAGCTGCCTGGTGAATTCTTCAAGGCTGGCGGCGAGGAGTTGGTAAGGTGCATGCACCAACTCCTATGCAGAATATGGTCCGAAAAGAGTATGCCTGAAGATTGGAGTCTAAGTGTTCTCTGCCCAATACTTAAAAAAGGAGACCCTGCAATCTGTGCCATTGCATATAAGGTTCTGTCATGTATCTTATGTGAACGTCTAAAGCCGAAAATGAGCGAACTGATCGAACTTTATTAGTGTGGCCTTAGACCTGGAAAATCCACCATGGACCAAATATTCACATTCAGAAAAATACTGAAGAAAACCCATGAGACGAAAATCAAAGCCTACCATCTGTTTGTTGATTATAAAGCCGCTTTCGACACACCGATAAGGTCAACGTTCTTTGAAGCCCTGCCTACTTTTGGTATACCAGCAAAGTACGTTCGACTTTGCATGATGACGTTGAGAAGCACACGAAGCTCCGTCAAAATAGTAAAGAACCTTTAGGCAGGGTGACACCTTATCGTGTAACTTCTTTAAACTGCTGATGGAGTATATACTGCGACAGTGCCCAAATGCTAACAGATCGGGCACCATTTTTTATAAAGATGTAATGCTACTTGCTTATGCTGATGACATTGACATTATCGGCAAATCCGAACGGGCGGTAAGCAAGGCGTTTTCAGAGATTGAGAAGCAATCAAAACTCATGGGCTTAGCGGTAAATGAGGAAAAGACGAAGTTCCTAGTATTAGCGCGCAGTGAGCCAACTGGTGCCAGCTCGCACAAGACAGAGGCGGGCATTAATCGCAGCGGCCGAGACCGTCAAACGGTTGTGATTGAAATATCGGGCCAAATAAGAAGATGCTATTTATATAGCTGCTTCGAAAAATGTCTAGCTATTTCTGGCTCTTTTTGAAAGTTGATCTAGCGTGCTTAGGCCATGAAGAGTTGGCAACACTGGCCTGTACTTATTTCATCATGATTTACAGTTTGAGTTGTAGAAAAGCATAAGAGAGAAACTTGCCGTTCTTTTCGAGAACTTGAGCCCCCTCTATTTTTTTTTTCTTCAAAACTATCGATTGGGAAAATTTATTCAAACCTTTCATTTTTCGTACATTATTAAGTATACTTTTAACAATATTCTGTAATTTTTTCATGAGGAAATATTGAAAATCCAGCCGGTGACAGAGCTTGCCCCAGAACGTTTTTGAAAAAAAAAGCAATTTGCGGTGTTCACTTTATCTCGGTCAAAAATTATCCGAAAATCAAAAACCATTAAAATTTAGTTAATGTATAATAAAATCAATCGGTCAACACGGACTTTGAAAACGTAGTTTTGAATTGTACAATAACTTCGCGAGTTTTGCTCAGATCGATTTAAAATTTTGGGAATATATTCTTGAAATGTTTAACAAAAAGATAAGGAAAAAATTCGATTTAGCGAATATGCAAAAATTAAATTGTGTGAAAATAGTTAAAGACCTTCATTATAAATTATAAGAGCTGCAAGGGTTTATGAATTTTTTAAAGGGATTTACTATTTCCTTTATTAATAAACTTACTTGCGAATGCTCGAGTAATTGCTAAATATTTCCTCTGAAAATAGTCCGTCTGATGGATCGATGATAACGCTATTATTATCACCAGTGAATCCGTTGTCCAGTAGTGAAATTAGGTCTTCAGGCACGTAATTGTCGCCTCCCTCTTCAGTGTCTTCAGCTTCCTCATCATCACGAGATAGTAAATTGTTCACCGCCAAATTCACATCCAAGTTAGTGCGCTGTTTAACCAAATAAATTTTGATTATTCAAGCAAAAATAACATTATAAAATACAAACTACAAATTGCACTCACTTGAAGCTCCCTAATTATGAGATTTCTGCTTTTGCCTTGTAGCACAACTTCTGCTTGAGAAATCAGTTCCTCGGGTACATATGTCGCGGGCACTGTCACCAAAGGACGATTTGAAGAGCTACCTCCGATTATGACCCCTGTACTTCTAGAACCCGATCCCTGGCCACTAGAGCTCGATCGGCCGGTTGCACGCAGAAGACGGGCTCTGGATCGAGCCATTGGCCGAGATGATGATGGTGCTTTGGGGGTATTGCTTGTTCCAGCTCCTCCAGTTGTTGAGCTTTAAAAAAAAGTTGTATTAATACGTCTACCCATAGGCCGAGTTTAGTAGTTTTTGTAATATACCACTTATTATCGGCCTTTGTAAGATCCAGTTTCTCCGAATTGATGGAAAATGACACTCGAAATGCTTTGCCATCTTCCAAGAGCACACCAATATGGTTTGGTCCAATGACTACTTCTCTCACTGGAATTTTCAGTTGCTCAAATATGCGATGAGTTCCATAACCAAATCGGTTCACTTTTTCCGAAACTTCCCGTATCCTGCAATAGAAAGAATAATTAAACAATAAAGATGAAAAAACATTTCCGACTCCTTATTATACTCTGTCCCAAAGGTTCTAAAAAGGTAGGCTTGTTCAAATGAATGTAACTACCAGAGACCTGCAACAAGTCTCTTATGTTCGATCACACTCGTGCGTTTACTTGGCTTGGTTGGACTCGTCGCCTTGGTTCGACACACTCGAAATGATCGCAAGCACATTGCTTCTTCGCACAAGTAATAATATGAACAAGCTTTTCATAACAAGAGTCAAAATTAGCCTTTTGCCAGCAATGGCCAAGCCTTTTCGACACTCTACTCGTGTTTACTCGGACTCGCAACAGAATTTACTCGTACGTACTCTGCTGGTTGACGACGAGCTTCGATGCAATTGTTGTTGTGTTTTGAAATCTTCATGCCACATGCCACAAGAAGGAAATTGAAAGCGTATGCAAAATACAAATGCAAAAATAGGCCATCATACTCATGCTCTCTTTTGCTTTCACAAATTGTTGTTTTTTGTTTGCTTGTGACGATTGTGTACAAGCGTTGATTGCAGCAGATCCTTGACTTCGGCAACAAGAACTTTCGGTGACCCGCAGCCGAGGCTAGGACTAATCGCGAGTATTTGTACCGAAAAAACTTTACTCGTGACGGCTCGCATCAGAACTTCGATTTTGTAACAAGGGGCTTTCGTCGACTCGTGGATGAAGCGCTGAGTCAACTTGAGTATGAGTACGGGCAATACTCGAGTTTTACAGCTTTGAGCGCTGAGCAAAGAGCGAAATGTTCAAGAGCCGATGAGAACGACTCATCTCTGACTCTTTGCTCAAAGGGTCCGCAAATAACTCTTATTTTTAGACAACGAAAAATGCTCAATTGTTATTCGTGCTTGCTTATAACTCGTTCATCCGATTTTTACCATTCCTTTGGCGGATCGATAAATAATTCTGACTACTAAATATGTCCAGAAGGAACGAACCTTCTATCTATAAAACTGTGGGAGATATGATGTTTTTTCCAATTTGCGGGGGGGTAGGAGGAGGCGTGGAAAAAATTGAAAATTAAATTGATTTGCTTGCAAGTATAAGTTTTCGTCTCACACATGTCAAACCTCTACCCTTACCATCTCTGAGATCTGTGCGTTCATACCGACAGACAGGCGGACACTTTTGCACAAACTTAACATACTCTGTGTACCTCTGGTATAGAGTATAAAAATGGTGTTAAAGAAATTTTGGCCTACATATATGCACGAGGTAAAGCTTCCCTGCAGTATGGGGAAAGTGGCGATAGCTACCTGCACTACTACATTGACTACTTACTGGTGCCAATCGCTACCTTATCGCATTACAAGTAAGCACTGCAGTACGTACATACGATTGGATGCCGACAGGAGTACCCTTTTGGTAAGGCAGCGTCCGTATCAAAGTAAACGGACTTTAAAGTTTTACAGTTACTGCTTACAGTTTTCGGTACTTACGCTGGTTTCGGTACTGGTTTCCCCCTAGGACATGCCCAGCAAACAGTAAGCACTGAAATTCATTGATGGTGGGTTGGGCTGTGAGTACTTCTGGTTACTAGTAAGTACCGAACTCAGCACCCATGTAATAGTGCAGCGAAATGCAGGGTAGCTGGATAAAACTTAGCACGTAGTCGGCCAATACATGTATGGTGCACAGCCTCACTTATTGGAATTACATTGACATTACACTAACGCAGCCATCGACATTAATCTCTATAAATATAAAATAGTTTGTCCTGACTGACTGATTGGCAATCATTGCACAGCCTAAACGGTAAGAGCTAGAGGGCTGAAGTTTGGACAGGAGTTTTCTTAAGTGGTGAAAGTGCGGGGTTTTGGAAAATCCCCCCGGAAAAACCGGAAAAGCGCCGGAGAATTTTGTATGGGGAAAATTTTATTTTTCATCCGATTGACTTGAAATTCGGTTTGTAAAGACAATATGTGAAATAAATTGAAATGTGATTCTCCGATGTTGGAAAATTCGACTTTGAAGAAATTTGCGGAAAATGGTCCAAAAACAGCAAAATTTACAGTTTCGGTAAAACTTTGGGGAATGGTTGGAAGCTTGCCCGGGAAGGTTTCCAAGTTGGAGAAATGGGCGAGAAATGAAAGCAAAAACTGCAAAATTTGCAAAATGTTCTGAAGTGATGAAACCTTGGGAAATGTTTGGCCGCTTGCCCGCAAAGGTTTCTAAATTAAAGAAATGGGCGGGAAATGGTCCAAAAACCGCAAAATTTCAAAAACTATAACGTTCATCCGATTGCGATGAAACTTTGGGCAATGGTTGGGCGCTTGCCCGCGAGGGTTTCTAAGGTCCAAAAATCGCGAAACTTGCTATATTACCTTTTGAGTATTTAAGATAGCGCTTAAAGCATATATTGCAATGCAGACGTTGGTAAATGGAAGCTAAAGATAACCCGCTCCAATAAATTGCGAAATTTGCAAATTTTTGATTTGAGCCTGGATTGTGAAAGTTTTATAAATGGCAATTGTAGGAGGTATAAACCAAACCGTCAAAAAAATCACGAAATCTGCATAATATTCATGAGTTTAGATTATCTTAAATAGAGAAAGAGTTCGAACAGTCCAAAATGATTATATCGATTTGAAGTCAGCACTAGTTTGAATATAAATTAGAATAAGAATCATATAGACCTGGGCGACGCCTGGTATTCAGCTAGTCTATAAATCTATATAAAAGTGAAAGTATGTTTGCATATTTGTATGTTTGTCCCTTATGGACGTCTAAACCGCTGAATCGATCTTCACGAATTTTTCATGTCTGTGAAATGGTCCAAAAACCGCGAAATTTGCAAAATTATACCGCTCATCCGATTGCAATGAAAATGTGGGAATGGTTGAACGCTTGCCCGGGAAGGTTTCTAAGTTAAAAAATTTGCGGAAAACGGTCCAAAAACCGCGAAAATTGCAAAATTTAAGTTTTGCTAAAACTTTGGGAAATTGATCGACGCTTGCCCAGGAAGGTTTCCATGTTCGTTTGTTATAAAACTTTGGAGGATTCTGATTTCAAGAAATGGGCGGGAAATAGTCCAAAAACCGCGATGATTCAAAAACTATGCCGTTCATCCGATTGCGATGAAATTTTGATCGATGGTTACACGCTTGGCCGCGAAGGTTCCTAAGGTCCAAAAATCGCGAAATTTGCAAAACTATACCGTTCATCCGATTGCAATAAAATTTTTAGGGAATGGTTAAACGCATGCCTGGTACGGTTTTAAAGCTGAAGAAATTTGCGGAAAATGGTCAAAAAACCGCGAAAATTGCAAAATTAATGGTTTCGATAAAACTTCGAGGAATGGTTCGGCGGTTGACCGGGAAGGTTTCCAAGTAGAAGTAATGGGCGGAAAATGGTCCAAAAACCGCGAAATTGGAAAATGCTCGATTGTGATGAAACTTTAGGGTGTTGTTGGACGCTTGCCCGCAAAATTAGCCTATGAGTATTTATAAAAGCGCTTAGTACTTATATTACAATACAGGCATTGGTAAATGGAAGCTGTAAATTACACGGTTCAAAATATTGCAAAATTTTCAAACTTTTGATTTGAGCCTGGATTATTGTGAAGATTTGATAGACGGTAATAGTAGACGGGTAAATTGGAGGTATAAACGGTCAAAAAAGTCACGAAATTTGCAAAATATTCATGAGTTTAGATTACGTATTAATAGAGTAAAAGATCGAACGGTCCAAACTGTTGATATCGATTTGCAGCCAGCACTAGCTTGAATATAATCGCTCTCATAAGAATCATAAGGAGCCGAGCGACGCCAGGTATTCAACTAGTTATTAAAAAAAACAAAGATCGAAAGTCGGTCAAGCCCGACTATAACATACTCTGTACCTGTGAAGTGCTGCCCATCACCGTTGCGACAGGTGCTGCCCATAATTGTTTGTTTTCTTATAACTCGACAACCGCATAACGTGCTTGTAAATATAAGAAAACAAGGCGGCTGCCGAATTTTCATTGGTATTTTTAATACAGAATATGAGAATTTTTTTTTTTTATTTAATAAAGAATAACTTCTAAAAACACGACTTTTTAACTTTAAAGCGGGTGGCTCACAACACCCCACAAATTTTCAAAATGACAAAAAATACTTCTTTTTCAAAATGATATAAAAAAAAAATAATGATGAGCATCTTTTAACTAAAATACAAAATATACAGAATGAAAAATATTGATTTTTGGCGAAGTTATGTTCGAAAAACCTTACTATGATCACACCACCAAATCTTCCCCTACTCTTTATAGGGTTGGAGATGCTTCCCTGTGCCTGTTACATACTTTTGCACAAACTTAATATACTCTGTGTACCTCTGGTAGCTTAAGTTTTACATTGCGCCAGCCAAATCGAATTCACATTTTTTGTTCACTTTTTTATGAAACGTTGGTAACATATTTATAAGATGTCTATAAAAATTAAAACGACATTTAAGACTTTTATCAAAATACCATCAGCTGTTTGAATGTTTTTTGTTTATCTTTCTGCACCAGCAAATCGCTCGAAACCAGAACAGCTAAAACAAATTCGTTCTAATTCGTTTTCATTTAAAATCGAACAAATATGTGAAAGCCGGAACACACCTGTATGTAATTTGAATTTAATTTAAGTCTGACTGAATTAAAAATCATTTTTTGTTAAATGTCTCGAAAAATTGAAAGCGCCAGACTTTTTTACTTTGACCCATTTTTCGACCGATCGTTTCTATGGAAGCTGTATGCTATAGTCATCCGATTTTGACAAAAGTTAGTTGAAGTAGGTGAAAGCATATAAAATAAATAAATTCCATAGCACGTCAATAGCTCTCAACCCATATTTTCAAAATGCTCTGCTCACGGCCGCAACCGAAAAAATAAAAAAATAAAGGGCTCGGTCTTCCCTCGACCGATTGTGTGCTGCTTTTGCGCTCGCAGTTAAGCGGCTGTTGTTGTACACTAAGGTTGGTCGGTCTGACATCAACCCAATAACCGGCCCATTTCAGTCAAGCGGTCCCAAAGTGTGAGTTAATTAAATCCCCTCACATCAAAATGTTATTGTGAAAAGGTTGCGAGAGCAGTCTCTGGTGCGAATAGAGAGTATCAGTGAGAGACACTGAGAGAGCGACTGCATAAACAAAAGTTTTGTTGTTGTGCATGCATACGAATTTATGCAGAGAATGTATAAGATGTAGTAAGCACGCACTGAGAGAGCTCACACACAAACACAGAAAAGACCTTTTCGGCAAGCGGTCTTTTCCAAACGGTCGGCAAAAGACCAAGAGCGAAAAAGCAAAGACAAATGAGTTTCTCTCCTCTCAAGCCCGAAAAAAACAGAGAGCGCTGTTAAAGGCTGCTTACATCCCTCTTTGTCAATGCGCCGCACGAAACCGGATTTTTTGTGAGAAAAGCTAAGAGAGGACCGTTTGTTGCGACCTCTGATAAATACCAATTTTCAAGACGGTACTATTAAGAGCTAAAAGTTTTTTACTAAGACTATTTTCAGACCTATCTTTTGTATGGGTGTCCGATTCTCATCAAACTTGATAGAATTTTTAAAAAGCATAGAAAACCAATAAATACGGGGGTTGGAGGCGTTTCCATTAAAAACAAACATGTTTTTCACTTAATCCGATCGGTTCCGACAAATAAGCAGCGTGCAGTAAATAAGAGACTTGCAAATTTTTAGCTCAATAGCTTTTAAACTGAGTTTGCTCTACGACTCAGCTCGTCGCCGTTTATGGGGTCCAAAATGAATATTTCTATGCCTTGCTAGCTTCTGGGCAAAATTATAATACTACAAAGGGTATAAAAAACAATAAATTTATTTAGTAATCAATTTAATCTCATGTGTTCTACAAATCGCTTTCGATCTAAAAACTTCACAAATCGCATGGGAATTGGGACGTTATTAATCGGAAGCGATTTGTACTTCTAATGTTATGTTAAACTCTGGTTTTGTGAATCATTTAATAAGCTTTGGAGTCAAGAATCTCTTAAAACGGAGGCTATTATGGGTGGAGATTCCATGTTTTTCTAGGTATTTTATTGAACTTTGAACAGTCACCCAACAGGCAGTCATCTGACAGAAGAAGTCGAATTTTGGTTGGACCGAACAGAAATTTAACAGAATCAGCTTTTATTTTTAAAGAAGCTCGGTTGGCTCACATTAAAAGAAAAGTGGGAATTTCGGGATCGGACGTTTCGATTCAAACCCGGTTTGCAGCACTGGTCTTTATACACTACCATAATAATTGTAATAAAGAAAATTTTGAAAAATACGTAACGTCTAAATAAGGGGGACTACACCATGGTATGAGTATATTAATAAGAAAACTACAGCGATTACTTCATAGTTTTTGAATTTGTACGAAATGAAAGGTATCTCAAGTGGCCCGGCTTCATCCAACCTTCCAATTTCAAGAACTAGGAAACATGTCGAGTAAGAGCAGCATGTGAGCACATACATACATATCAATCAAAAAATATTCAACCATCGCATGCACATATGTGCAAGGGTATGTTCACACATACATACATATGAATATATATGTGCATGCCAGAAGAAATTTTTAATTTATGTGTACACCCGTATGCAAGCATATTTATGTATGAAGACATACATATATATTCACCGATATGAATGTATTTAGGCACATTAATTAATATTTAGCAAATGTGTCTGAACTTTGCAGTCTTGCTGCAAGTGTCTGAACTATGGCGAAAATGTGTACACATATATTACACATATACACATATATTTTCTGTTTTACCTTTCAATGAATTGCTCATCTGAGCCCGGAAGCGGTTGCAAAACAAATTGCATGGACACCATCTCAATTTACTTTATTTATACATAAACGAAACTAGTTTCTCCAAATTTCATTTCACCAGAACTATGATAGAATTTTTCCAAGCGATGGAAGAGGTGAAGTAAAATGTGTATATTTATATCGATACTATTGAGGAATTATATCGATATATCGAATGACACGGTTGCATTACGTTAATATTAGTTAAGAGGCAAGCAAATAATGCCACGTTTCCACTGACAGAGTGCCAATGTCACTTCACTTTTAATAATTTCGATTTTATTAATCAGACAAATAAGAGTTATGAGTTTACAAAAATCAAACCTTAAAAAAATAGTATAGACTAGCTGAACACCCGGCGTCGTCCGGGTTCTTTTGATTCTTAAGAGAGCGATTATATTTAATCTAGTGCAGGCTGCATGTCGGTATAAACATTTTGGACCGTTCGATCTTTTTCTCTATATACTCGTCTTCCTGATAATCTAAAATCCTTTTGGTTAAACCTTTATATTTACCCGTCTACAATTGCCGTCTATTAAATTTTCACAATAATCCAGGCTCAAATCAAAAATTTGCAAATTTCGCAATATTTTGGACCGTGTAATCTACAGCTTCCATTTACTAACGCCGGCATTGTAATATAAGCACTAAGCGCTTTCATAAATACTCATAAGGCTATTTTGGAAATTTCGCTATTTTTGGACCTTAGAAACCTTCCCGGGCAAGCGTTCAACCATTCCCAGATTTTCATTGCAATCGGATGAACGGTATAATTTTACAATTTTCGCGGTTTTTGGACCATTTCACAGACATGAGACATAGCCTATGACACTTTCCTGATCGACATGAACATACTGTGAAAAATTCGTGAAGATCGGTTCAGCGGTTTAGACGCCCATAAGGGACAAACATACAAACATACTTTCACTTTTATATAGATGTATGTATAGATGAATGAAAATATCTTAGATATACTAATTCAGGACGCAGGATTCTGTAAACAGGATAAACTTTTATTTTTGATTTAAAAAAATAAATTACGAAATAACAATTAAATTTCAATTTTTGCTGTTTTGCTGACCCTTTAAACACACGAGGTGTGTTCAAAGGAGAAGGTGAATTTTGAATTTTCGCTGGCAGTGTACTTTCAATTATTGATATTTTGTTTTTGTTATATTCGGACACATATGTTTATCATATGTTTGCATTAGCAGCCAATTTTGATTAGTAGTTTGTTTTTGGCAACTGAAAAGGTTAGTCACGTTTTTGTGTGCTCTTCGATTTTTTGCTAAATTTTGAAAGTAGGGCAACAAATGAACATTGGGAACAAAAGAAATGGCCTTTAAAAAACACTATGACGATCGGAGAGAAAAATTTAGTGCACAGCCCTCTAGTGATTTAAAATAAGATGGTTTTAAGCTTGGTTTAATAAAACATTTCGTGAAAGCGTTAAAGGATGTCGAATGAGCATCAAAGTGCACAGTTTATGTAGCCACTTGGACCACTTCCCACAAAATTTGGTGAGTTTAAGTGAAGAACCGGGAGAACGATTTCACCAGGACATACAGGCATGTTCTCAATTCCACTACGTTTTGAAAAGTAAACCGTTGGACTTGCTGTTCTCAATTCCGAATGATATTGGTTACGTTTTACTTTTGGCAAACCACGGGCCAAACGAAATCGTCACGGGACAATCAAGCGAAACGATGTAAAATGGAACATGCGGAAACAAGGGGCTGACTTTTACTTTTTACTTTTCGGTCTGCTTATTTTTTGAGACACTTAACAAAAAATTATATTAGTTCAGTTTAAGACATAAATGCAATTCAAAGTACATAAATAAGTTCTACATTGATCACTGAATTAAAAAAATTAACTTAATGTACATTTGACAACTGTACTAGTGCGTAATTTGTCAATTACTTGTCATTTCAAAGGCCAAAATGCATTACTTTTTAAAACTAACAAGTAAGGGAGCTGCAGTCGAGTGCCCCGACTACAAAATACCCTGTTCCCTTGATTTCGTGTGTTTTTTCTTTACATACACACACACTCACACATACACACACTCCAACATACACACAAACGCATGACATGGCATGACATATGTAAAGTTTGGAAGGTATATCTAAAAAATTGTGGCTCTGACAGTTTTTTGCGCTTAAAGGGGGGAGGGGGAGGAATTTTCAAAATCTGAAAGAAACTCGTTTGAAACTCGTTGGCTCTAGCTCTTATAGTCTCTGAGAAACACGCGTTCATACGGACGGACCGACGGACAGACGGACAGGGCTAAATCGACTCTGCTGTTGATGCTGATCAAGAAAATACGCGGTCGTTTTCGTGTTGCGAGAAACTGAAGCAACCAAATTTTAAATGTAGGCTAGTATTGTTTGCAGGCAGTTCAAGTTTTTTTTTCAAATTTTTCCTAAATCTCTTAGGATGGGATGACACGTTCAATTTTTAACGACAAGACAATTTTGTTCTTATGGGAATCGAAATGAGTAAGAGCGAGACAGACAGCTGTTAAATTCGCCGCACAATAAATTGCTGCTAACGGCAGAGCAGCCGGCAGAATTGTTTTGGGTAGATTCAATATTGTCGCTTAACAGCAATTTTCTGTGGCTGATGTGTTCGATTTTTTTTCACCTACAAACTTAAAGAGTTTATGAGTTTAATTTTACTTTGTACACCTTCCCAGCCAACCAAACGTTCGCAAACGATATCCCAAGCGAGTGAATTGCGTGAGTTAACCCGGCAAAACTCTCGCATACGGGTCGGGAAATGATAGTAAAATGATTCATGTGTCGTTCAGTTTGTGGCAGTGAAAGTATCATTTACGATAGTCGCAAGCAATACGGTTAGCGTAGCCTTAAGCGGTATTTTTTGCGAGACTCTTTTAATAGTACTTGCGAGTCATTTAAAATATTTGTTTTTTATTTGAAAAAAAAAAATTATTTGTGAACCCGTAGTGTCGCCCCACTCGGCCCGCCGACTCACCTTGTCTGGGACTCGAACTCAGGACCGCGGCACTCTACACGAATGACTGACATCTTAACGCTCACCGATACAATCAGGTCGCGCGTGACGCTGGCGAAATGACAATGAAATGAAATGACATTTGCCTTGCAACGGCGAGGTCATGGGTTCGAATCAAACTCTAGGCATTAAATTAAAACCTATTTTTATTTTGTTTTTTTATTTTTGAGTTTTTTAACATTGTCTATATTTTTTCAATATTTTTACAATGCGCTTTGGTCCCAATCTCGATATTTTTCGTAATTACGCAAAATGCTCACATGCTGGCTCGCTTCTGAGCTCCCTTGCAAGTGCTCTGCGATAATAAGAATGAACTCGCATTCCTTGCTTACATGCGAGCTCGTTTGTGAGCATTCTGCGATAGTCTCGCAAAATGCTCGCATGCTGGTTGGCTGGGTTGCAATCAAACTATTTCATTATTTCAATGATAATAAATTTTGTTTTTATTATAATTGCAGCAATTTTCCAAAAAACATTATCGTTTTATTCGAAAAATGCAAGTTGACTGAATTTCAGGCTCTGGTCGATCTCCTTCTGTGAACATTAGGATAGCCAAGCCACAATAAGAATGTTATATGTAAGTATAAATAGAATCAAACTGACGGGGATAAAGAAACTTGGCTCGTAATGTTAAAAGTATGCGTTACAAACAACAGACTTGATTATTTCTGCAAGGAATACAAATGCAATATAAAAGAGGATGTCTTCCAGATGGCTGGCCAGAAAAGATTTTTAGACAAATGCATTTCGCTTTACACTTTTAATAAGACTATGTTCTATCGCGCTATTAAACAATTAAAATGTTTCCCTTTTAAATTTACCAATTTTAATTAAATGAGATGTCTACAACAGGCAGTGTGACGTTACTCCTTAAAAATGCCAAAAAATATTTGCCGAAATACTAGATTCTCAATGAGTTTCAGCATTTTTTTGGTATTTTTTAAAGTATTTGCCGAATTTGCCGTTTTTGTCGAATTCGCTCAACAATATTGCGGCTACAAATTGTCTGTAAAAATTGAACGTGTCATACCACGCTTACCATCTTTGAAATTAGTGTGTTCATATGGATTGAGGAACCGCCAGCGGCTTTAAAATCCTCCCCGAGTTGTTACACAGAACCATTTGTCTTTAGAAGACCTTTGATTGTAAAGAAAAGTAAACGGAAGCCTCGAACCTAAAACAAAAAAAAAAAAAAAAACTACCGCCGGAAAACCCGATTATGCGTCAAGTACAGGCGTCATAATGATTAGTACTCCAACACCGAAACCAGAGGGCGAAGACGGAGAGCCACCAGTGTGTGCGAAATCTTCGTCGGAAGGAGCTAGTCGCACTCGCAGAAGAGTTCGTGCTTAGCGCGGAGCTAAATGTCGAAGAGATGCGACGTGAGCTGGCCGAAATTATCAAAAGTGGAAAATTCGAACGAGAAGGGTGACCTCGTTTGGCTGGCCTCGAGTGTCAGTACGCCCCGAGGTGTCGGAAGACTCAGAAGTCGCCCTGCAGAGGAAGACAAACGGATCCTTAACCATTCCAGGACAGGATGTCCCGATCCAACCTCATCCTTCCCCCCGACAAGACCAGGAATTTAGGATGCGGTCGCACACCAGTTACAAATCCCTCGGTACGTACCTAGCGTAATCACTTTCCATCGTCGTCGAACACAGAAGGGTCGCTTAATAAAGATCTTGGAGCCCTCGCAATGTATGCTTTTGTTGCGGAGCGGGTGCGAAAATGGGTCATCCGCTTTGACGGCCGCACCGATCCTCCGGTCTTCGTCGAACAGATAGAGGAAATCGCGATATCCTATGGGATCCCAATGGATCATTAGTCACGGACAACGATCGAACTGCTCACTGAGCGAGCGGCCAAATGGTTTTTAATGAGGGGGTTGCTGGCTGTCCCATGGAATCAGTTGCGACAGGAATTTTTAAAATTCTTTTTGATACTTTACGATACTTTAAAAGACTAGAAGATGAAATACGGTCCCGACATCAAAGAAAGGGGGAATGCTTTAAGGACTTGGTTTTCGAACAGAGAGTGCACGTGCGTCACGTCGGGTACACGGCAGACCAAGAGCTAGAACGCATATAAGAGAATGTCCGGCCGGACTATCAACTGTATATATAACGGTCGGATCTCTCTACGCTCAGTCAGCTGGTTCTGATGGCAGTCGAGTTCGAAAACATTCAGCAACGGCATTGCCAACAGGATTCTACCGGTCCTATGATAACTCTCTCGACCCCTCGCCATTTTTTGGATCTGATATGTCCCGTATAATGACACCGCCTCTTGGCAACCCAATTAATCCTGTCAAATCCCCCTCTAGCTCACTTAACATGGCAACTGCGCTAAGGGAGGAGGTGGCAAACCGCATGATCTCCCAGGAGAGGGGCAGTGCTGAGCGTGAACGCCGTTCGCGCTTTCATTGTGGCGACGTCGGCCACATTTCTTGGGAGTGTCGGAAGTTCAAGGGATCCCAAATGGATCATTTGTCACGGACAATGATCGAACTGCTCACTGACCGAGCGCCCAAATGGGTTTTAACGAGGGGGTTGCTGGCCGTCCCATGGGAACAGTTGCGACAGGATTTTTTTAGAATTCTTTTTTTACTTTACGATACTTTAAAAGAGTAGAAGATGAGATACAGTCCCGACATTAAAGAAAGGGGGAATGCTTCAAGGAGTTCGTTATCGAACAGAGAGTGCACATACTTCACGTCGGGTACACGGCGGATCAAGAGCTAGAACGCATATACAGAGAATATCCGGCCGGACTATCAATTGTATATATAACGGTCGGATTTCTCTACGCTCAGTCAGCTGGTACTGATGGCAGTCTAGTTCGAAAACATTCACCAACGGCACCGCCAACAGGAGTCTACTGGTCCTATGATACCTCTCTCGCACCTCGCCATTTTCTGGATCTGAAATGTCCCGTGTAATGACACCGCCTCCTGGCAACCCAATCAATCCTTTCAAAACCCATTCTGGCCCACTTAACATGGCGGCGGCGCTAAAGGAGGAGGTGGCAAACCGCATGATCTCCCAGCAGAGGGGCAGCGCTGAGCGTGAACGCCGTGCGTGCTTTAATTGTGGCGACGTCGGGCACATTTCTAAGGAGTGTTGAAAGGCGCGTTGTTTGGTTTGCTGGGACTGCGGACGTGAGGTCATCCGGACAATCGAGTGTTGCCGGTGCTCAAGCGTGGGAAACGAGCAACGTCCTCGACAGACGCGGGAACCGGAAGGGACGTCAGCAGCGACGCTCTTTTATACCTTCGTGGAATAGTTATTAATCCACCTGGCCCAGAAAACATCAGTGCTCACAGCAATGTACTTTCGATCTCGGACAGAAAAAACGACCCAGATTTTTGGTACCACTTGTTGGGGAGGATGGATTACAGCCCAGCGAGACAGCAGTCACAGTTAATAGTGCCGAACATATCACAGAAATAAACCCAGATTCGCCGGAAAGACCAGTATCATTCATGCCCAGGATGGCATGCACAGTCCTGCGGTCGCACAGCGAAGACCCGAGTCAACAATGGCCGTCGTAGGCACTAACTCGACGAAAGCCCATTTGTTCAGTGGGGATTCGCAGGAGAATGATTGGCCGCCTGATACTGTAAGGCAAATTAGGGAATTCTCAGGGAAAGAGCTGCCGAACATGAGATCACTATGAAAGATGATCGTCCTTTGAAGCAGCGCTACTACCCTAAGAGTCCCGAAATGCAAATCATCATAGACGCCCAGGTAGACGAATTGCTGGAGCAAGGTCAAATCGAACCCTCCCGGAGCGCTTACAGTTCGCCTGTGGTTGTAGTTAGCAAAAAGAATGATGAACGACGGATGTGTATGAATTTCCGGCAAGTGAATGAAAGATCCATTCCCGACGCCTACCCCACTCCAAGGATCAATTACATCCAAGAGCGACTTCAAGATGCACGTTTTATTTCCACGCTGGATTTGAAAAGTGGTTAATGGCAAATTTTTGACTTGAGCCTGCATTATTGTGATGATTTGATAGACGGCAATTGTAGACGGGCCTGCAATAGATTTAATATAATTGGTCATGTCATTAGCGAGCAGGGCATTCATACCGACCCTAATAAGGTCGCGGCAGTTCGGCATCTGAAGTAGCCAACATTATTGCGTGAGCTACGCAGGTTTCTCGGCATTGCTTCCTGGTATCTGAGGTTTGTCCTAAACTTTGCCACGGTCGTGAGACCAATGTCGGCACTTCTCCGTAAAGGTAAGAAATGGGAATGGGGTGTCGAGCAAGAGGAATCATTTCGGAAGTTGAAGAAGCGGCTAACAGAGGCCCCAGTTCTCGCTTGTCCTGATTTTTCCACCAAGTTTGTCGTCCAGACGGATGCCAGTGATCATGGTCTGCGAGCCGTGCTGACCCAATCGATTGACGGTACTGAGAGGGTGGTTCCTTATATCAGTCGGTGTTTGGACAAGGCGGAACAAAACTATTCGGCGATGGAGAAGAAATGCCTGGCTATCGTTTGGGCCTTTCGGAAATGGCGGTGATACCTGGAAGGATACCTGTTTAACGTTGTTACGGACCATTTGGCATTAAAGTGGCTCAATTCCATTGAGAGCCCTTCAGGTCGAATCGCTCGATGGGCCCTTGAGCTTCAGCAGTTCCGTTTCGAGATACGCTACCAAGAAGGGAACCAAAACGTCGTGGCTGACGCACTCTCTCTCCAATCACTATCAGTCTTGTAGAGGACCGAGGAGGGAGGCGACAGTAAATAGCTAGCGAGGAAGCTTCAACAAGTCCGCGAGAAGCCTGAAGAATTTTCCGACTTCGCCTGTGAAAATGGACAGTTGTATCGGCATCTAGAACATCGCCCTGATGACGATGATTATATACCTTGGAAGTTATGCGTCCCCGTCGATCAGCGTCAGCGAGTTCTAAAAGAAAGTCATGACGCCCCCACTGCACGTCGTCTTGGAGTTCGCAAAACAATCACCCGTATAGCACAACGGTACTATTGGCCAGGAATGTTTCAGGAGGTGAAACGCTATGTACGCAATTGCGAGAGTTGCCAGAGTTGAGAGTTGAGATGCTTCCGGAGATGACGCTGGCGGTGAACTCTAGTGTCTCGGATACGACGGGGTTTGCTCCGACGTTCCTAGTCCAAGGGATAGAGCCACGCCTGCCTAACATGCCTTACGAGGAAGTGACACCTGGATCGGGATGTCCACCAACGTCAGCTACCGGAAAGGCCGATCGGCTGCGGGAGGTGTTTGACGTAGTCCAAGCAAACGCGCTACGTACCAAAGCCGCCATTACAATATGCGCAGGAGGGAATGGCGAACAGCACTGGGAATGTCGGTACTCGTAAAGCAACATCACCTGGCGGAAGCCGCCGAGGGATTCGCTGCCAAACTAGCGCCGAAATACGACGGGCCTTACAAGGTCCTGAAATTTATCTTACCTAACATCGTGTGGATCCAATTAGTTGGTGGGCGACAGCGACGAACGGCTAAAAGCGCGGAGCTGCGCGAGTTCTCCTACCTGACTACAGAAGTTGGAGAGGATCTAGGAGAAGACGAACAAAGACGCGAAGAATCCGAACTGGGCCATTCTATTCTAATAATCCTTGTTACTTATAAGCTAGTAAACTAGTATAATCATGTAACCTTAGTTTAAGACTTGAGCTTGGGGAACTGCACCAGTAGGTAGAGTCGATTGAACCTAGAATATCGTATTATAGTTTATACTAGCAAATAGCCCGGCTTGCTTCGCTACGCCGCCATCAGTTAAGCTATTTTAACAGATATTAGTTTATCAGTTTTTTTCCGACTTGGGGGTGGATTTCACAAATTTAAAAATATTTGACCGTATCTTACACACATCGACTCAAAGCAGAGATTAGCTCTTGTGCCCCGCCCGTGGTTAAAAATAAACTCTCTCCTGACACTTCCGATCTTGGTGGTGGACTTTTTAAAATTAAAGCTTACAAACCCAATTTAATAAAGATCGGACCAAAAATAAGAATTGGCCTTGAACACACATTTTGGGACATTTTCCACCAATTCTGCAACCACTCCTCAAAGTTGCATTGCAATCGGATGAACGCTATAAATTTTTCAAATTTCACACCATTTTCCGCCCATTTCTTCAACTTAGAAACCATCCCGGGCAAGCGTCCACCATTCCACAAAGTTTCACTGAAATCACCGACATCCAGCATCGGAAAATCACATTTCAATTTATTTCACTTACTGTCTTTACAAACCGAATTTCAAGTCAATCGGATGAAAAACGGATTTAAGCATTTCGAAGTTACCGAGAATTTTTTTTTCTTTTCAATTATTTCGCATACTATGCTTACAGGAGTTCTCCCAGAATTGGGCATTCTGAGAGGAAATGGAAGGTGTCCTCCCTGGAGCTCATGTTGCAAAGCGAGCACTTCTCGTCGCTAATGTGGGGTCTATAATTTAGTGGCAGCATTTCGGATCTCGCTTGAAAAATTACTTTTATAGCGTCCACTGAAAAGTCATCTGTAAAATAATTGCTTTGTCCCAGGTTGAAGATTAGGCCTTTATATAAAATCCGAGTTTCGCTCCGCCGAGCAGTGACCTCAAAGGAATTCCGCTGGGCTTCATCAACTCTTTCCAGTACATTGTCGTGCGCTCTTCTCCATTGAGTTATGTCTTCTATATCGCAAAACATACTATTAGCCTGGAAAATTTTTTGCCATTCTGCAAAGCACTGCGATTGGTCCCTCAGGATTTGCATAGCGACTAACTTAGGAAGCCTGTTCTGAGGTAGATCCATGATTTTCCTCATGTATTTAAAATGTCTGTCCAGCGTATTGTGGTAGAGGGTAGGTAGACCAGTCTCAAGGTGTATCGCATATGTTGGTGTGTTGATTGGCAGCTTAAAAAGCTTCTTAATAAAGTTACGCGCTAGCTTTTCCACACTATCGTATTCGGCATAGCCCCACACCTCTGCTGCATATAGCATAATTGATCTTGCCGTTGCCTCAAATAGCTTATACTTCGCACTTGGTTTTATGTCTTTTCTTGACATGAAACTTTTCCACGTGCTGTTGATTGCAATCCTTGCTTCTGACAATTTGTTCCGCAGATGTGTATCAAACCGCATATTCTGTGTCAGTGTGACACCTAGATATTTATAATCCTTGACAGCTTCCAGCTCTGTCCCATCGAGGTACCACTTCTCTGCTCTTGCAAGGCGCCCTCTGCCATCTCGAACCACCATGATTTTGGATTTCTCTGTGTTAATGACAAGGCTCCACTGTTTACAATACTCAGATACTTTGTCAATTGTATACTGCATCTCTTCCGCACTTTCGGCCAATAGTACCATATCATCGGCGTACATAAGTACTTTACAAGTGACATCTCCCAGCCTGGCTCCTCCGCTTAGGTAGTCATGTAGGTCTTCGATGAACAGTGCGAATAGCAACGGACTCAAAAGACATCCTTGTTTTACTCCTCTGTTTGTCTCAAACCAGTCCGAGCATTTGTCTCCATCCCATACTGTCGTTTTATTGTCGACGTATAGGCTTTTTATAACTGCAAGCATTTTCGACGATAATCCAAGATTGCTCAGTTTGTAAAGAAGGGCATTCCTGTTAATGGTGTCGAAAGCTGCTCGAAAATCGACAAAAAACATGTACAGCTTTTTTTTTCTGTTTTAAGTAATGCTGTGCGAAGCTGGTGAGGACAAAAATGCTATCAACAGTTGAGTAGCCCTTTCGGAAGCCGGATTGGTACTCGCTGAGCAGGTTCTTTTGGTTCACCCAAGCAATTAGACGAGCTAAAATAACAGAGGAGAACACCTTTACCATTGCGTTTTGAAATGAGATTCCTCTATAATTTTCTGCTTGCGCTGGGTCCCCTTTCTTGTATATGGGATATATAACATTCAGTCGGAAGGAAACTGGTGCCTCTGAGTTAAGCACAATATGGTTGTACACATTTGTAAGACACTCGATGAAATCCGGAGAAGCTTCCTTTAGAAATTCAGCGGGGATGCGATCAGCACCAGGAGCTTTTTTGCATTTGCATTTTGCAATCGCCATATTTACTTCCGCAACTGAGATCGCTACATCGAGATTGCTGTTCTCAATCATGGGTAAAGCATAGCACAGCTGAGTTTCTGGCTGACTCATATAAAGAAGCTTCTGAAAATAGAGGGCCAGTGCTTTTGGTTCCGCTTGAATTCCTTTCCTCAATTTGCCGCCGTTTAGCTTTTGTGCTATTTCCCAGAAGTCCTTGCTGCTTCTTATTTTTGAGATGGATAATTCCAACTGAAAATAGTACGTAGCCCGTTTATCTTTGCATATTTGTTTGTAAGCTTGATTAGTCTGGTGGTAGTAAGCTCTAGCTCTGCTGCAATCGCTTTGCTTAGCATGTTTAAGTGCTTCAAAAGACAGTTCTCTGGCCGCCTCACATACTTTATCAAACCATGGTTGAACATAATTCTTTTTCGATGATTTTCTTCCCATACATTTTGCTGCCGTTGTTATACTTTTTTCCAATGTGTCAATCGTGTAATTTCCATTATTTGTGTTCAGCCTATGATTTTCTAATTGTTCGTTTAAGCGGTCTCTATACTGATCAGCCTTCTTCTGCACCCACCTCAGCTGTGGCAGAATTTTGCTTTCCTTGTCGTTGACAATTATTGGGCGAATATTGGTTTGCGTTACCACTGGCAGATGATCCGAAAATACCTCGTCCTCGACAGTGACGTCTGTTACCATTTCATGCCATTTTCCTCTTATGATGCAGTAGTCAATAGTAGATGCGGTATCACCTCTCATGTACGTGTATTCACCCATAGCATCTCCAGTAGTTCTTCCATTCAGGACTGTCAAATTTAGTGTTTCACACATCTCGATAATATGGCACCCATTCGAGTCCTTTTTCCGATCCTTCGATTCTCTCGTTAAGAGGGCATAACCATGCGCTGTTTTTGGGTCTTCCGTAAATACCTGATTTTCGCCAATTCGCCCGTTTAAATCCCCAATAATCATAATGTTTTCTTCTGTGCACTCCATCACGTAATTATATAATTTTTCGAAGTCGTGCTTCCATTGGTTACAGTTTATGTATTGCGGAACGATAAGCCATGTCTGCAATTGCCGTGTAAGTTTTACCGCAGTAACCTCCTCGCTGTTGGTATAACTAAAAACATTGGTAAGAGTCTTTTGTATGCCGTACAAACTTCCTCCGCTTGCCCGCCCTCTCGCGCATCGGCGCGTTGCTGGAATCCAATGTAGACAATGATCCGGAAAATAGGCAGCCAGCTCTTCAAAGTTTCTCTCGATAAATGTTTCGAAAAGGAAAAATATTTCATGATTGTTTACATAGTTTATAAAATTCTTATACAATAGTTTACTTTTTAATCCTGATATATTATAGGCTAGAATTTTTATATTTTTTTCGGAATATCTGCAATTTTTTAGTTTTTTGAGCGGCTTTCCACATCTTCAAATTTGGTATTGAGAGTGAAGTTTGGACCGTAGAGGCTTTGTAGGATCTGTGCTGCAGGATTTTTGTTGTTCATGAGCTCGCCAGAATTGTTCCAATAAAACCATTTGTCTTCGATTGCCATCCTGTCATCTCTAACATAAATTCGTTTTGTGGAATTAATGGCCAGTATTTCCTTTCGCAACGTGAGCATCAGGCGTTTCTGCAACTGTCTCTTAGTCGTTAAATCCTTTTCCACGTACACAGTTGTTCCCTTCAGCTGTTTGGAGTTCTTCAGGATAGTTTGTATAGCCGAGGTTGTGGCAAATTCTACTACCACCGCCATCTTCCCGTCTTTTTCGGTTAATTTTCTCACATTCTCTATTGGTGCCGGTGCTGGGATATGAAGTTTGGTCGTGAGTAGTGTCTTTACTGCTTCGTATGGGCGAGTGTGTGAATTCATGCCTCTAAAAATAAGGTTTCTGTGCTTGACGCTTTCCTCTACCTGTTCAAGTCGACGACATTCGTCTGCTTGTTTTGATCTCAATTCCCGCAGTTCCGCTTTGAGTATTTCGTTTTCGTGAGTGAGCTTCTCAACCTTGCTATGCACTTCGGAGACATCGACCTTGATGCTTTCGATGTCTTCCTTTGAAGCGACTTTTTTAAATTTTTCATCTAGTAGGGAAGACATGACGCACATAAGATCCGAAAGTTCCATATTTCCAACCGTATGGTTCGAGCTCGCTATCCGGTCTTCAGGAGATATATCCTGTAGAAGTCGCTTGGCACCTGTCACTGATGGGATGCTTTGACCCGACGGGGTGCTGAGTGCAGTACCTTCATCATTGTTGGATTTAAGTGGCATTTTCGGTGGAGGAGTACGTTTCATTATCTCTAGCTATAATTATTTTAACAGGGTCCACCCCAATTTCGCAGCCTACAAGTATGCACCACAGATTTACAGTGCGGGTGGAAACTCGAACTACAGGGGGCGCCTTTGTGCCGAAATGTAGAAAGCTTTTTTATCCGGATTTTTATAGAAAGCCACTATTTCAGCTGACTTATGTATGGGTGAGGGGTATTTCGCTTTCTTACTTGTTTTCTGTTTTGATTACTAGCCGCTGAGACTCCTGTGGCCGAGTTTTGAAGATTTTGTGTCTGGGTTGAAATCCGTTCTGTCCTCGATCAAGCCCGTGTATTTCCAATGCGTGTATATCACTTGCGGCAACAATAAAGCTTTTGCAGCGTCTTCAAGCTTCAATTTTCAAATTTAGTGCGCGGAGCTTTGACTTAGCTGGTCTTGTTCTCACTAGGGTTCTGTATTTCGGAGAAAGATCCTTCACATGGGAAAAAACTAGAGATCGACTCAACGGAGAAAATTGGATTACACTTGCGGCTTATCTCTCTGCTGCCCTTAAATATAGACTCAAAATTGTAACAGAGGATTTTTAAAAAATACAATTGCCAAGCAATTATTGAAAATAAATATAATACTACAGTACAGTACCCCATACAGGCATAACCCATCTGAAATATGCAGCCTTTGTAACCTTGGTGAACGGGAAGATGTCATCCATTTCTGCGCAACATGCCCGACCTTTAGGGAGCATGGAACAAACCAGCACTTACAATGAAGGAGATCCAACTTATCCTCAATGGTATGGACTGGAACAAATTAGCCACCTATATCAAGGAGGCTACACGATAGAACCAGCATATTGAGCGGAGACTTTTAAATAGAGGGGCGCTGTTGGATTTTCTACTGGGCGGAAGATCCACTATCTCGCGACGAGCGGGGAAGGTGGGTGGAGTAACCCTACGAAAATCCACAATAGCAACCCCAACAAAGTACCTTAACTTAATATAGTTTATAAATTATATTTTAAAAACTAATTAATCTTGTTAGAATTTTATTTATTAAATAGGCAGACGGCTTTGTGCCAAGCCTTTGTTTCTTTAAACGCAAAAAAAAAGAAAATGTACAAAAGATTTACGCATGAAAAATGAAATAAAGATTACTACTATGCTTACAAACCGAATTTCAAGTCAATCGGATGAAAAATAGATTTTAGCATTTCGAATTTTCCGAGAATTTTTTTTCTTTTCAATTATTTCGCATACTATGCTTACAAACCGAATTTCAAGTCAATCGGATAAAAAATAGATTTTAGCATTTCGAATTTCCCGAGAATTTTTTTTTCTTTTCAGTTATTTCGCATACTATGCTTACAAACCGAATTTCAAGTCAATCGGATGAAAAATAGATTTTAGCATTTCGAATTTCCCGAGAATTTTTTTTTTCAATTATTTCGCTTACTATGCTTACAAACCGAATTTCAAGTCAATCGGATGAAAAATAAAATTTTCCGCATACAAATCTCCATCCAATTCACGAACTATTCCTCAAAGTTGCATTACAATCGGATGAACGCTATAATTTTTCAAATTTCGCGGCTTGTACACCATTTTCCGACCATTTCTTCTACTTAGAAACCTTCCCGGGCAAGCGCCTAACCTATCTCCAAAGTTATACCGAGATTAGGAATTTTGCAAATATTGCGGTTTTTGGACCAGTTTCCACCTCCAGGTCCACCTCCATGTCTACCTCCAGGTTCACCTCCTTGTCTACCTACAGGTCCACCTACAGGTCCACTTACAGGTCCAACTTCATTGACACGTCCATGGCCACCTCCATGGCCACCTCCATGGACAACTCAATGGCCAACTCAATGGCCACCTCCAGGTCCACGTCCACCTCCACGGCCAGGTCCCGCACTCAACCAGTACAATGAAAAACGGCAGCCCGAGTTACCGTTACCGTCATTTCTTATATTCCTTACAAACCAAGTTTAAAGCCAATCCGATAGGTTTTTGGCTGCTGAGTTTTCCATGAGTTTTCCGACCCTAAGGACAAATTTTCCAACATCAGAAAATTACATTACAAATTATTTCACTTACTATCCTTACAAACCGAATTTCAAGTCAATCGGACGAAAAATTGATTTTTGCATGTCGAAATTCCCGTGGATTTTCCTTTAGGGCGGATTTTGCAAAATCGGGGAAAATACGTGTCCAATTATTTCGCAGACTATGCTTACAAACCGAATTTCAAGTCAATCGGGTGAAAAATAAAATTTTCCCCATACAAACTTTTCCGACGCTTTTCCGTCTTTTTCGGGTGGAATTTTCCAAAACCTCGTCTTAGTACGCACTTTCATCAGCTAAGGAAACTCCTGTCCAAATTTCAGCCCTCTAGCTCACACCGTTTAGGCTGTGAGACAGTCACCAGTCAGTCAGTCAGTCAGGTTTTATATATATAGATATCATCCACAGCTTAATGATTTCAACTGCAGACGACGGGGAAGAAACGGATAACTGAGCAGACCGGGTCGAGGACGAGGATCTCGTCGACCTCAAGGAATCCGTAGAGTCAATGGAGTTAGAAGAGGAGACTTCCCAGGAAGGAGAACTATGGCCACCTCGGGCTATGCAAGTCTCACGGTCAATTCTCGAGAGTCCTTCCACTACACAGAGGGTTCCCAGGCTACTGGTTACGACCCTCGTGAACCAAGGAATGCTGACGATGATGACCTTGCGAACGAGAGGTACGAGTACGTGTGCTCTCCTACTTGGTCCCAGGATAGCCCCAGTTTTGTTCCGTACGGTCCCAAGGTCGGTCACATCACCGCGCCCTGGTTCGACCGAAGGTTTCTCCTCTCAGAGCGATCCACACTGTTCCCGAGATCCAAGACGCGGGCAGGGGATATATTCTTGGCGAGGACCAGAAGAAGAAAAATACCATTTCGCTACGGTCCGACGTGTACCCCAGGACAAGGACAGCGACTGTGAAGTCGCATACTGGCACGCATATTTCGTATGATCGAGCGAGGACTTTCACTACACCCTGGTCCCGCTCGGTTATCGGGAGACTCGCATCTAGAGGGTCATCGCCGACGTCAGCGCGCCACCAGGTCAGCCTCCGGACCCTCCGTGGGATTTTCCCTTCCCAACAGCGCCGACAGAAACCATACAGGACCAATCCGAAGCGCCAGCAAAAGATCGCCACGCCTTTCCGACGGAGCTAGACGAAAACACAGCCTAAGTAACCTTTCAGGAAGGTCATATCAGGACTGACGTTCTCCTAGAAAATGCGCCTATACAGGGAGGCGAACCAGATGGTGGGCACTCTTCGACAGCCCCTAAAGAGGCGAGTCTTCCATCTCCGTACCAGGAGACACCACCTTTAGATCGTCCCAGCATTCGGATCCAGCATTCATCGAAGGTAACAATTCCTTCAGTTATAATTTCCCTTAATGGGAGTCGGCGTCCTCCGTTGAGGAGGGAGATGTGCCGTTATTAGGGCGCCAATACCCACAGTTGGCCTTGAAGGGGAGAACAAAGGAAGGTAGATCCCAACAGTAGCTTTCCCACGATTAGGCTCCGGCAAATGCTACTTTCGACGAACTCGCCAAGACGGGAAACTACGCCCCCTCCAAACGGTGCAACCCCCAAGGATTTGGAGTCTCCTTTGTTGGCGGAGAGCGACTGGCGTCTGCCTTTCTTTGATATTTCGGATTTGATGTATTCCCAATAAAACAAATGATTTTCATTTCTGATTTCCTTGTCAGCACCAACGAAATTAGTTCCCTTGTCCGACCTGATCTTGACAGGAATACCTCTCCTGTTGACAATATTTCTTATGCGTAAGATGCATGCATCCGTGAACAAATCCGCAGCAAGCTCCATTTATACTGCTCGAACTGTCAGACGTGTAAAGAGTGCCACCCATCTTTTTTCAAGGGTACGCCCAATCGTAACCCAATCCAAAGTAATCCAATCAAACAAATGAAAACGGCCGCTGATATGGTGTCACCCAATCTCTTGGTAACTGTCCCATTAACGGTTATGGTTCTCATTTTTACAATGCTGACATGCCGATTTTCTTCGCCTAACTGATTTTCGCAAGATAACTAATTCAAAATTTACGGCAATATTACAGGAATACGTGATCTCTCAGATATGGCCATTGCATAATCTAGCCTTCCTCCAACCACTATTATTCCGTCAACATTCAATTTGAGCGTCAACGAATAAATGGAACTATTTTTTGAGACGATTCCTGACTCTTTTAAATCCTCAATCTCCTGCCCATATGACTGACTTTGCGCTATTTTACATAAGACCACTTCTGCCATGTATAATTTACGAATTGTTGATTCTCCTTGCTGTTCTGCACTGCGACACTTATGTACATATCTCAATGCCCATTTCGCGCGAAATTACTTAAGAACGAATCAAATCGATATTTCGCACGGAATTATAAGTAAGAAGCACAAACATAGTCGCAATAAAAAAAAAGAATCTGCCAGAAAGCGACGATCACAGGCATTTTCTAATGTTGATAAACTTTATTTAATAAACGCAGTGAAAGATAAGAGCGAGTGGGAAGCTCGACAAAAGTGGTAAGTCACGCCGCTACATGTTGAAACATTATATAATTAAATTAATATATTTCATTAATATATTTCAAGTGGGTCTGGGTAGCGCTGAAGGACAGCAACCGGTGCCACACCAAATGCCATCTGCAAAGCGCTTCCTGACGGGTAGCTCAGGTGGCGTTCCATTGGATTAACTTTCTCTGACGAAATCCAGAGCCATTGATTTAAAGTTCGCGGGCGCAACCGACCGCCGAAGAACACTAGTAGCCGAGAGGAACAACATTTCGGCCGGTATCTCACGAATAAATGCTTCAATTTTGTCTTCCAATGCGTCAATTGAAGCGGGCTTGTCTGTATAGACATGAACTTTAACATAGCCCCACAAAAAATAGTCTAAAGGCGTTAAATCGCACGATCTAGGCGGCCAATTGACCGGTCCCGAACGTGAAATGTTCACCGAACTCTCCTCTCAATAAGTCCATTGTTGCGCGTGCTGTGTGGCATGTGGCACCGTCTTGTTGAAACCACATGCCATGCAAGTCAAGCTCTTGCATTTTGGCCAAAAAAAAGTTGGATATCATCTCCGACTCGCATCATCTTTGAAAAAGTTCGGTCCAATGATGCCACCAGCCCATAAGCCGCACCAAACTGTGACTTGTTCTGGATGCATTGGTAGCTCTTGCAATGCGTCTGGCTGATATTCACTCCAAAATCGACAATTCTGCTTATTTACGTACCCATTGAGCCAAAAATGAGCTTCGTCGCTGAACACAATTTTTCGGTAAAAAAAGTGGATCTTCGGCCAACTTTCCAAGAGCCCATTCACCAAAAATTCTACATTGCGGTAGGTCGATCGGGATGGTCATCATTAACACTGGCCGATACAGCTGCGATATTTTCTCCAGTTCGCACTCTACGTAAGCGTGTTGGTAGTTTAATGTCCAACAATGTAAATTTGATGCGAAATTTAGTCACAATAGCCTGAATAGCCGCTTCAGTGGGTCGATTAAGCTGACCATAAAATGGAAGAAGCGCGAGATGAACTTTCTTAACAGAGCACGCATTTTGATAATAAAATTTTATAATTTGCAAGCGTTGTTCGTTTGTAAGACGATTCATGGTTTAATTATAGACCAAACTGAAGATGTTTGACAGTGAAACAAAAAACGAAACTTGAGTGAGCTGTTTAAACCAGTGTTGCCAAAAAGATAATAGCTAAACAAGGAAGAAAGTCGGTCAAGCCCGACTATATTATACTCTGTAACAGTTGGGGTCGCCGCTCGCATTTGCTCCAGATTATATTATATAAAATCGGTATTCAGGAAACACCACGAGGGGGCCATTGCAATAGCAATGGGGTCGATATATGAATAAAGACCTACGAGTCGACTTGAGTTGCTTAAATACTTATCATTTAAGGTGCTGTTACATACTTTTGCACAAACTTATTATACTCAATGTACCTTTGGAACAGAGTATAATTCGGAGAGAGAGGGAGAGAGAGAGGATTGGCACGCGCCGCAGACAAAAAAAAACCTTTGCATTTGCCAGAGCTAGAGATGGGCGTACTTCGAAAACTACGCGGGACTCCGGAGTGACCAGAATGACTTAACATAATTGTGATTACTTGATATTATTTTAGAATTAAAGAACTAGACTATTTTTATATTATTTGCATTTTAAACAATCCTCGTCTTAGTAGTCAGATGGGTATCGGGCGATATATTTGTCCCGCGACCATCTCTAATTTCTCTCTCTCAATATTGTGTATGTGGGAAAGGGAAGGGGGAAAATGAGAGCGTCCCAGTTAGCTGCAAGAATCCATTGGGTCTAATGAGCTAGCCATAGCTGTTAGGTTTTGTATAGGATTTCGTTGTTGGAATTACTCAGACAATATATTTGCAGGTTTAATTCATTTAAAAGGTGGAATTTTTGGCGGATCACACAGATGTATCTATATATGAGCAACGTCTACACAGCAAAGTGATAGCCAACAATGTTTTAGGACAAATTTTTATTTAACGATTCATATTGGATCACACCCACAACGATCCAATATGAATCGTTAAATAAAAATTTGTCCTAAAATATTGTTGGCTATCACTTTGCTGTGTAGACGTTGCTCATATATAGATACATCTACATACATATGTATGTGTTTTGCTGTTGCAGGAGCATCCCAGATATATTGAATTTTCGTTTGCTCATATCCTTACTACCGTTCATCCGATCATTACCATTCCTTTGACGGATCGATAAATAATCCTGATAACTAAATATGTCCAAAAGGAACCAACATTCTATCTATAAAGCTGTGGGAGATAACACGTTTTTTCCAATTTGCAGGGGCGGGAGGGGGCGTGGCAAAAATTGAAAACAAACTTGATTTGCCTGCAATTATAAGAAGCATAAGTACCATACATGTCAAACCTCTATCTCTTACCATCTCTGAGATCTGTGCGTTCATTCGGACAGACAGACGGACAGGGCTATATCGACTCGGTTGTTGATGCTGATCAACAATATATATACTTTATGGGGTCGGAGATGATTCCTTCCGGCTGTTACATACTTTTGCACAAACTTATTATACTCTATGTACCTTTGGTACAGAGTATAGAAAACAAAAGAAACATCAAATAAAACTTGAGCAAACAATTCAGCCAATTGTACGCTAGGTGTTGGGCCGCTGCTCGTTTTTACTTAAAACCTAGCTTCGGAAACTTACCCCGATTCGGTTATGGTGGCGCCAGCATACGAAGAGGGGAGCTGAAAACGGTAGGCTTGCTGCCAGCAAAAATAATATTTGTGGCAGTCTCCTATCTCAAATATCGTTAGCCTATATCTATTTACCTATCGATATCAAGTAGCATATCGATATCAATAAGTCTTCTAAGTAACCTCGTGCCGGCAGCTTTTCAACCTTTGTAATAATTTATATTAATTAAATAAAAGTGATCATTTGGAACCTTAACTATATCCTTGGGGGATCCTGGGACCAATACATTGGTGTCCTCCGAACGTTGAAAGAAACACCACACTTGGATAAACAACGCACGCCAACAAATTTTTACAACTGGCGGCAGCAAGTACACGCACATTGGCGGCAACACACACACACACATCCAAGTCACAACCATACAACCAAACGGCACTCGAGGAGTACATTCACCATGACAGAACCAGGCGGATCATCTTCTGGCATCGACGTTAATCAATCGACTCAGATCAACACACCGCAATCTGCCAACATCTCTCAAATTCTCGACACAACCCAAAATACTCCACAAGCTTAACCTAACCTTCAAACGCCCAGTACGGGCATGAAATATTTCGAGTAGGCATCAAACCACCAGTGTTTTGCAAAGAACAGCCGGACTTATACTTCATTCGAATGGAATCACAGTTCGTTGTATCTAATATAACCATGGACACCACGAAGTACCATCAAGTCATCTCATCCTTTGAAGCGCAGTACCTCACTCTCATTGCAGACATCATCCGAAGTCCACCATGGTTCGACAAGTACGCAGTAATCAAAACAGCTCTAATCAAAGAGTATACGGATTTGGACCAAGCTGAACAAACTCGTCGCAAACCAAACCGCCGCAACTTTTAAAACGCATGAAAGATTTAGCAGGTAACAAAATCTCCGACGAGGCACTTAAATCTCTTTGGCTAGAACGTCTTCCAGATAATGTTCTGGCAATCATCTCAATTGTTGACGGCGATTCGTCCAGAATGGAACTACAGGCTGACAAAATTGTAGAAGTTCAGAGTTACTCATCAGTTTCCGCAGTTACCCAGACCAACAGCTTTCCACTTCTGGCTAATTTCGAGGAACTTCGTAAAAAGATCCAGCAGCTCAAGTCAGGCACATCATACAGAAGTCGTTCACGCAGCAAACCAAAATCACCCGCACGCTTCCCGTTTTGCAAATACCACTATAAATTTGGCGACAAGGCAAAAAAATGCATCGAGCCGGAGTCGGAAAACTAAAGTCCGCTCTATCAGCGACGGCGGACAGTGTGGGGACTAACAAGAGTCGTAGATTATTTGTAACAGATAACACAACGAAAATCAGATATCTAATTGACACAGGTGCTGACTTTTCTATATTACCTCCTACAGACCGAAACGCTCAACCCTTGGACAACCTATATGCAGTAAACGGAACACCTATAAAAACATGCGGAACAAAAATTGCTTCTGTAAACTTCGGCCTGCGCAGAAAAATGGACTGGCAATTCATAGCCCCTCGTTTTTTATTCCAAGCGCATGGCTGAGCCCCAAATGAAACAAAGCACTTACGATCGCGAACTATTAGCAATTTTCCTTTCGGTAAAATATTTTTCACACATTATCGAAGGGCGCAACTGCATGGTATTCACCCACCATAAGCCGCTCACCTTTGCATTTCAACAGAATCCTGAAAAAATCACTTCTAAGCAAACTCGTCAACTAAGCTATATAAGCGAATATACGACCGATATCCAGCATATCGAAGGCAAAAACAATATTGTCGCGGATACACTGTCAAGGATAGAAGCTGTTTTTAAGGATGATCAAATCGATTTCGACAAACTGACGCTTCATAAACAAACGGACTCCGAGTTACAGGGCTTAATGCAAAATTCTTCCTTACAACTAAAAGAAATTCAGCTTAAGGGTAAAAACTCTCCATTGTACTGTGATATCTCATCAAAACGCATCCGTCCGTACATCACACACAGCTACCGCAAGCAAGTCTTCAACGCCAAACACAATTTATCGCACCCGGGCAAGCGAGCTACAGTGAACTCAGCACCGAACGATTCATCTGAAAGGATTTGTAGAGGGACATTGCTCGAATGGTAAAAAATTGTATCAGGTGTCAAAAATCCAAAATTTGCAGACATAACAAGGCTGCCCTAAAAAAATTCAAAGTCCCAGACAAACGCTTCGAACACATTACTATTGATTTAATTGAACCTCTACCACGACCAAATAACTACAGATACTGTCTCACATGCATCGGCCGATTTTCGCAATGGCCACCCGCTATCTCTATTACAGATATGACAGCGGAAACAGTAGCTAAAGCACTTCTACATGGTTGGATCGCATACTATGGCATGCCGCGCATCATCACCACCGATCAAGGCAGACAATTCGAATCAAAATTATTTGAAGAACTTCCTCACTTGACAGGACAGCATATCATCCACAAGCCAACGGCATCGTCGAACGAATGCACAGGACATTGAAGAGCGCAATTAAGTGTCACACCAGCACCAACTGGATTGACAGCCTTCCCATTGTTTTGCTTGGCTTACGAGCGACGCTTAAAGATCTCAACGCATCTCCCGCAGAAATGATTTACGGAACCACATTAAAACTCCCAGGAGAATTTTTCGGAAAACCAACAGGCCAGTACATCCAAAGCGATTTCATCAAATCTCTACGCACAACCATGGACCCGCTGAAACCTGTAAGCACTTCACATCACACAAACACCAAAGTATTCGTGCAAAAGGATCTCAAAAACTGTTCTCACGTATTCCTACGAGATGACACAGTCAAGCCACCACTTAAAGGACCCTATAATGGACCATTTCTAGTCATCAGTCGCAACGACAAAAATTTTGTAATCAACATAAATGGCAGACACAGCACAGTATCCATCGATCGTATAAAAGCAGCCTACACCGAAGCCGAAAATACCAATACAACACAAGCTCTACCTGCAAAAAATTCTCAAATGGCCGACAATCATCAACAACCCGTCTTGAGAACTCGCAGTGGACGCGAAATCTATCCTCCTAAGAAGTTCGCCCACTTTGCAACTTAGTTGCAAGCATTGGAGGGGGAGTGGATATGGCAGTCTCCCATCTCAAATAACGATAGCCTATATCTATTTACCTATCGATATCAAGTAGCATATCGATATCAATAACTCTTCTAAGTAACCTCGTGCCGGCAGCTTTTCAACCTTTGTAATCATTTATATTAATTAAATAAAAGTGATCATTTGGAACCTTAACTATATCCTTGGGGGATCCTGGAACTAAACCGATACATATTCATTGCAAAAAATATAAATAATATTGGAAAGAGGGGATGGCAGGTTGTTGCTACTTTCCTGGCAGCAAAAACTAGCAATAGCAAATTAAACCTTGATCTAAAACAAACTCTCCCGATCGCAGCCAAAATTATTTAAGGCTGGTCACAGCGCAAGCTAAGGCTTTCCCCCCTCTCTCTCTCTCCCGTTCCCCCTCTCTAACTCCTAAGCATCCGCCTGGAGCTAAGTCGCTATCGATGGCTTCCGTCTCAGGTGCAGCGCTCAGTTCCTCTCCCGTTCTCCTCTCTCGTGTCGTCTGGATTGCGGGAACTCCCGAGCTTGGTAGACGGGTGCGTGGGTGTCGGGCGGGGAGAGTCCCTTGTTGTCACCACCCTCTCCAATTGATTTGTTGCTGCTGCTATCGTTTAAAGCTGGTGCGCTTATGCGGCTGGCGTTATGTTGCGATCGCTGGGACGCTGGGAAGCTGGGACAATTTCTGCTTTTGCAGGTAGTTCCTAATGTATATGTACATAGGCTTCTTGAGGTGTAGTTGTTGCTGGTTAATGTGGGTTGATTACTGGGTCTGTGAGTTTATTGAGCTGTTGTTGCTGGTTAAACGACTAGTTCAGCACTCCGTTAATGTTTGTGGCATATGTACATTAAGTCAATATATTATTGTTAAAGTTTAACAAAAAAACGACCACAAAACTTTGACGTCGATCATTGGACAATAATTCAATGTCACTTTATGCATAATTTGCAACTCGACACAAAGAATAACGCTCAGAACCCACGATCGCGAATAAATAAAAATGCTCGTCGAGTCAGACCGTCCTCTTCTGATTTCTTTTCCTCACTGACTTCAGCTAATCGACTCAAGACTGCCTATGCCTAACCCAGGGAAATTTTGGAGACGAGGATAGCGAGGGTAGCTTAATCAATACAGGCGCACATAACAGTTTAAATAAAAATTGGACATGTTTAAATAAAAATGGACGCTAAAATGTTAACCGTATTTATAAAAATGTTGACCCCAATGGTCAAGTTCAAATACAAATTTTGCGGGTTTAAGTAAAATTGTTCACTTTTTCAGGTTGTTCAGGTTCAGACCAAAACCCGCTGACACCTCATGTGGCAAAGTACAATTTAGTCAAATTCGTTTCGTTTAAAATATGACTGTGCCTCATGTGGACTATAACAGAAACAGCACCAAATAGAATAGCTTAAGTTTATTATCCAGGCAGATAGGATACAACGATTACTAAACGATGTAATATTAACTTATAGTGATTTTATGCTATATTTTAGCCAAACAAGGCAACATTTTATGCTATTTATTAAAATGTGTTGTCACTCCGCCGGAACTCTTGTCGATACTGAGCTTGTTCGAGACGAGCGACGCGCTATTTTCGGTATTTTTAGTGGTTGTCGGTATATGAGCATCGATATTTTGTTGGCGGTATACAATGGCGGTTAATTCAAATTTTTCGAAGTCGCAACACTGTCATTTCGCCACCATCTCTCGCGATCTGGTTGTAAGTAAAAAAAAAAATTTTAAAAAGTTGTTCGGTCATACTCTTATCTTTATTGAAATCAGTTAATTTGTCAATTCATTTCATTATAATTTGCTCATGTTTCACTTCAAACTTTGTACTACTACTTAAACCACCCTCTTATTGTTAAATTCTCTCACCATCATTTTACTTGCACTTGCACTCTCATACTTGTTAAACTCACCACATTGTTCTCATTCTTAAGCTAACGCATTTCTACCAAATTATCAATAAAACAGTTCTGCCTTGACATTGAAAGCGACGACAACATCATTGCGCATCGAGAAGTTCGTTTCTTCTTTTGGTCACGTGGTTAATTATTTGAACAGATCTCACTAGCTGCACACCCCCCAGATCCTGAAGTTAAATGCCGATGAGGAAAAAGCTCCTTGTCTCAACATTTTGGCGCCCAACGTGGGGCAGGTGTAGTAGTTTTGCTGTGAAATATTTAAATAATTAACGTTTTTCATGCAAAAAACCTAATCGCAAAACATCAACTACAAGCCCTCGCTACGCCTTGAAGTTGCTATCGTCGTCGCTCGCATACAATGTGATCTCGCCTAACGGTTCAATCCCGCTATTTTTCGTCTTTCGCTTTGCTGCTGTACGCATGCGTTTCAACTTTGTCGCTGCCGCCACCGCTAACCACATGGACTGCCGGTTCACGCATACACACACATCGGTACATCGCTAGAATTGCATCACACTCTTTCGTTCTCGTCGGCTTGTCGCTGCTCAACGCACACAAGCATATTACCTCTGCTCTTCTGGATTTGTATCACCCCCCTTTCGTTCTCGTCGGCTTGTCGCTGCTTTACGCACACAAGCACTCTGCTGCTGTATATCAGTTCAACAGTTGGTACTCGCTCGTTGTCGCTGTCACACGCAATCAATTATTTTCGTCGATCACTGCCACAGTGAAATTGCATTGTTTTATTAAAATCTATATCGAAATCTCGTGTGCCGGCAAACGCCCACACATTCGCACACCCTCCGTTGTCATTGAAGCTGCCTACTTTCTGTACATTTAATTTTGCCCTTGCTGTCTCCGCCGGTTGGACCGCGTGATTCGCAATTATTAATCGATCGAATTCTGCATTATTAAATCGTACAAATCAGTCAACATGTCGCTCGAGGAACTCAAACGCCAACGGAGTAATGTGAAAAGGAACATATCTCGGATCAAATCTCTGGTTGAGACCAAGGCCGAATCGGAATCTAGGCTGTCTGTTGATGAACTGCGCTGCCGCTTGGGCATTCTGGAGTTATATTTCAAGAAGGCTCTAACAGTTCAAGCAGACATTGAAAACCTTGAACCAACAGACAATGGTCGTGCTGATTTGGAGGACACATACGTGGCAATCAAGTTGTGCATAAAGGAGCAAATTGGAGGAGACTTAAACAGCACTGTCATATCGCCGGATTTTCCTACAATGCCAGAAGCCACCATGAGGTCATCCTCACTTCCAAAATTGTCGCTGCCTTCGTTTGATGGAAACTACTCCAATTATAGGAATTTCTTCAATTCTTTTGAACTAATTATTGCACGTGAGTCTGGTCTATCAAGTATAGAAAAGTTCAACTATTTGCTGACCTGCCTAAGAGGGCCCGCGTTGGAAACTATCAAAGCATTTCAAGTTACGAGTGAAAATTATCCTAAGGCCCTGGACAGATTGAAAGAAAGGTACGATAATCCTACTCTTATATTTCTAGAAGGTATTGCTGCTCTATTTGCATCTGGTCGCATTGTTGTCAGGTTGCCGTTTGTAGAAGATCCTAAATCGAAAAACGTCTTTCACGCTTGCCTGATATTCGCTCGCAATATGTGGCTTTCATGCAGGAGTATGAAAATCTTGGCCACATGACTCTTGTTCCTAACCCAAACCTAGACGAACCACACTTTTACATCCCACATCACTTTGTACTCAAACCGAACAGTATTTCTACTGCACTCAGAGTCGTTTTCGACGCTTCGTGTCGAACCACATCGCAAAAGTCGCTGAACGACATTCTTTTGGTTGGTCCTACCGTCCAAGAGGAATTGTACATATTACTGCTGAATTTTCGAATGTATCGCTTTGTCATTACAGCTGACGTTACAAAAATGTTCAGACACGAAGAAGATCGACATGAAGAAGATCGAAAGTTCCAGTACATATTTTGGCGATCTTCCCCAGATGCAGATTTAAGTACATACCAACTTAATACAGTTACATATGGGACCTCCTCAGCTCCATACCTTGCAACACGTAGTTTGAATTACATGGCTGAAAACTGCAGGGACGATTTGCCTATGGGAGCTGCAACTGTTAAATCTCGCTTTTATGTCGACGATCTACTGTGTGGAGCGGACGATGTCGACATTCTGCTTACTCTCAAAGCAGAAATCATTAAAATTCTCGAAACTGGTAATTTTTCATTATGTAAGTGGCACTCAAATCTCCCTGACCTTATGGAAGATAATTCGACTAAAGAAACCCATATTTCCGAAAACTTTGTGAGCAGTACACTTGGAGTAATTTGGAATCAACAAGAAGATACATTTAGCTTTTCGTTTTCCCCCAAAGAAGTATTCAACACTGTCACAAAACGTACAATTCTGTCCACTGCGTCATCACTCTTTGATCCTATCGGCCTGCTGACCCCACTCGTCATTGTCTCCAAGATAATAATGCAGGCATTATGGCTTTTGAAACTGTGCCTCGTTTTTGTTTGCAGCCAAGCACGTGCAACATTCAGCTACACGCATTCTGTGATGCATCGATTCGGGCCTACGGATGCTGTTTTTATATCCGCACAGAGGACTCAGTTGGACAAGTTTCGGTCCAGCTGTTTACGTCGAAGTCGAGAGTGGCTCCAGTGAAGAAACAATCTCTTCCAAAACTGGAACTTTGCGGCGCACATTTGCTGGCTCAACTATACAACAAAATCAAGAACATCTTCGCAAGCCACACCATCAAGTCATACTTTTGGTCTGACTCTCAACTCGTACTATATTGGCTTCAACAACATTCAGTCACTTTGTCGACCTTCGTGGAAAACAGAGTCTCTGATATCCAAGAATTGACTTTTGGCGGCCACTGCAGTCACGTACCAACTCAGCTCAACCCAACCGATCTATTGTCTCGAGGCTGCAGCGTTGGAGACTTGCAAAATTCGATTTGGTTTACTGGCCCGTCATTCCTGCTTGAGGATTCTTCAAAATGGCCCACCAAGAGGAAAAGACTTGACGTTGACATGGATGTGGTCAACACAGAAAAACGTAAAAGTCTGTTTACTGCTGTAAAGGAGACCAACTACATTCTGGATATTAGTGACAAAATTAGCTCATACATTCGCACACTTCGCATTCTCGCCTGGATAATCAGATTCATCAAAAAATTCAGAAAACAACCAACATCGACTACCGCGTCACCAGAAGCGGAAGAACTTCGCTTCGCATCGAACTGCATAATCTGGAACGTCCAACAAACTCATTTCGCAGATGATATCCGCTTGCTCCAGAAGCAAAAACCATTAAAAAACAATCTAAAATTTCTCACTCCGTTTTTAGATCACTCGACTGGCTTTGAACTTGTAAAGGTTGGTGGACGATTGGATCATGCTGATTTACCAGACACCCAGAAGCATCCAATCTTGTTGCCCAGCAGCTCTCAATTCGTTCACCATCTACATATTCGAAATCACCATGCTGGCCCAAAGGCGTTAGTGGCTCTTATTCGATTGGAGTACTGGATCGTCAATGCCAGAGAATTGGCTCGTCGCATCGTACGTTCCTGTATTCATTGCGTCCGCTATCGGCCTAAGCTGCAACAACAACTAATGGGTTCATTGCCAACTGCTCGACTTACGCCTGCTCGACCATTCGAACGCTGTGGGATCGATTTTTGTGGACCTATCAACACCTATTTGAGGATTCGAGGAAAGGGGCCTATCAAATCATACATCGCCATGTTTGTTTGTCTCTTAACCAAAGCTGTCCACATAGAAGTAGTCGCTGATTTGTCCACCAAGGCCTTTCTAAATGCTCTGAAGCGCATGGGAGGTCGTCGTAAACTGCCTGCAGACATCTTTTGTGATAATGCCACAAACTTCGTTGGAGCAGCGAACCAGCTGCGCGATCTAAAGGAGTTTATGTTCAAAAAGGAGAACCAAGATGAAATTTTCAAATTTTGTTCCAGCGAATTCATTAACTTTCATTTTATCCCACCCAGGGCACCCCATTTTGGCGGCCTCTGGGAGGCTGCGGTGAAGAGTGCAAAGGGCCTTCTAAACCGCACTTTGACAAATACTAAGTTCACCCTGGAGGAACTAAACACCGTTGCTGTTGAGATAGAGGCCATCCTTAACTCTCGCCCTCTATCACCACTCTCATCAGATCCAAACGATTTCGGCGCCTTGACTGCTGGACATCTTTTGGTTGGTGACTCTCTCCGATCATTGCCTGAGAGGTCACTTGAGTCCAAAAACTTGTCGATGTTGGATCGATTCGAAATGATCATCGCCATCAAACAACGCTTTTGGAAGCAATGGTCCACCGACTACATCAACGAGTTGCGGGCTCGTACCAAGTGGACATCACCGTCACCGAACCTATTGGAAGGCACTTTGGTCATCATTCACGATGGAAACTTGGCAGAGTTGAATCAACAGTCCTTGGGAAGGACGGTCACGTTCGTGTGGTACATCTTCGAACCTCAACTGGAATGTGTTGTCGCCTCATAAACAAGCTGGCTATTCTTCCTGTATATTGAAAGGGACCGGGATGTTCGGTCATACTCTTATTTTTATTGAAATCAGTTAATTTGTCAATTCATTTCATTATAATTTGCTCATGTTTCACTTCAAACTTTGTACTACTACTTAAACCACCCTCTTATTGTTAAATTCTCTCACCATCATTTTACTTGCACTTGCACTCTCATACTTGTTAAACTCACCACATTGTTCTCATTCTTAAGCTAACGCATTTCTACTAAATTATCAATAAAACAGTTCTGCCTTGACATTAAAAGCGACGACAACATCATTGCGCATCGAGAAGTTCGTTTCTTCTTTTGGTCACGTGGTTAATTATTTGAACAGATCTCACTAGCTGCACACCCCCCAGATCCTGAAGTTAAATGCCGATGAGGAAAAAGCTCCTTGTCTCAACAAAAGTATTTCAATAATTATCACATCAAAAGTAGAAGAGTAGAATCGCGTGATTTTTTATTAAATATTTATTACTTTGATTTTTCCTAATTTTTATTTTCCTAATATTTGGGCTCCCAAATTTTGAATTCCTAATATTGCTTCTACCATTTTTCTTTTCGTAAATATACTATTCCTAATGTTGGATCTCCGAGTTTTTGATTTTCGATTTTTGTTTTCCTAATTCTTGGCTTCCTTAATGATAATTCCTAATTTTAGTTTTAGTTAATCTAAAAAAGATTTTATTATAATATTTGGCGTAATTCACATAGGGAACCCAAAAAAAAAGACAAGTAACTTATAAATATAAATATTTAAGAATAAAATAATAAAATTAAAAAATCCGGAAAATCTTTGATCCGGTTGGGTAACGGGTATAATAACAAACAACAGATGGCCGGCGGAGCCCCAAACCCAACATATAGCCTATGAGTAAGCGAGATCATTGCAGTAGCAGAAAAGCTCAGTTTAAAAGCAAGCTCAAAGCGTTGGCATAGAAGCTCGAGAAAAGCTTAACATACCCATGCTCCCATTTTTGCATTCCCAAAAGTTTTGCGATTTAAAACCGTGTTTTCGACCAAATTTGCTTCGGATGTGTCGCCAGAAAACGTACTAAGCAATATTATGACTGTCTTACAGAAAATGGAGATAAATTCGATCGACAGATAATCAGTCTCGCACATACATTGGCATCAAAAGAGGATCTTTGTGAATTAAAATGACAAATTAGAGGCGTTACTTAGAAAATTGAATCTCTGAAAAATGAAAATCAGGAGCTCAGAGATGAAATCATCCAAAAGAAGGCTGATAGACTCCAGGATAAACATGAAAGAAAGTCGGTCAAGCCCGACTATAACATATTTTGTACCTGTGAAGCATTAATTTCCTTGTGAAACTGGTATATAGAAGTCGGGCAGGACTGACTTTATCTTCCAATCTCCTTTCAGTACTGATTTCAGTACTACCCATGAAACTCACCCTTGAGTTCAGCACTGAAATCATATCTGAAAGAAGCTTACGTCACGACATACTATAGTAGGCCCTCTTCTCTTCTTCTAGTTCGAATCCCGAGAGTGACTTGTAATTGTACGGTCGGCTCAAGCAGCTCACGAACTCCCGACTCCATAAAACGAGTCAAGTGTCCTCTGGGTAGACAAGGACTACGGTATGGGGTGAGCTAATTGTGAGAAGGCGAGTCAATTAGCCGAATTGCCCATAGTACGTCTTCGGTACGTAGGCTGAGAAATCGCTGAAGCTTGATAATCAAGGGGCCAGGACTCTTAGATGGCACCCCCATCACCAGGATAGGGGAGTAGGGCCACCGAAACTACCGAATCATAGGCCTGTAGTAAATTCTTGACTTAACTGCATGTTACTGATTCAGTACTGAGCCGAATTGAAGGGCAAAAACAAAACTGAAGTTAAGTTTCTTAGGCTGAAAATGATTTAGGATATTCGTTAAAAAAAAATTTGACAAACTTGAAACCTATGTAGTTCCATACACAGATACTCATTGGATAAATAGCTGGTTATGACTTAAAATTTTTGTAAACAACATTTTAAAGATTTTGCTAGTGCGCTTGCGCTTCAATCATTGTGAATGGCAACATGAAGCAGCATCCAAGACGGTAGCCTGATGCTGTAATGTTATTGTTTTTGCTTTATGAAAGAAACTCAAGTTGGTTCTTAAATGATGGGAACAGCTGAAAAATTAAATTGTAAACTCAAAATCTACATTTAAATAAATATTGTTCGCAAAATCTACATTTAAATAAATATTGTTTGCATGTTCAATTTTTATAGTCACAGTAAGCTTGACAAGTTGAATATTTATACAAAATGTTTTATAAAGAAAAGTGTGTAAGTAAGTACAAGACATGCTTTGCGAACTTTTATTTGTGCTTCCTTTTGTAACAGCATCGCTAGGAATCTTACTATCACTGAATTCCAAAGCAGCTGCACAATTTTTTGAGGGTTGAATTCACATTCCAGAGTTCTCCCTTCCATCCTGTGGTCGCAGGCGGGCTGGAAACTCAGTGTAATTTCCAACTGTTTTTGCATTCAGTTCACTGTGACAATTCATTCAGCGTGGTTTGGCCCTTATTCCGGGATCAATTATATTCAGAAATTGTATTATTGTATTTGATATGTTACATAAAATGTTATTGGAAATTTTGACCGTTTTTTCAATACAAACGAACTAATAAAATGAAAAAATTTAAGAACATGCAAGTTCCATAAACGAAATAATTGTGAGTGATGATTATGTTTACACAGAAATATATATATAAATTCGTACTCTTGTACATATGTATTTGAACACATAAATGTATGCATATACCTTTGTATATAATAAAATGACTTTATGCAAAAAATCACTAGAGTTTATACAGGTTCATGAAACAGCTTGCTAGATAATTTAAGAACGAGTTTTGCAAGCCACTGTTGTTATCATAATTTGCCAACGCCCACGCTCATTAATAAACACACCCCCAACTGCACATACATATATTTATGTATAGGGTTGCGCTAGTAATCATCCGTTGCTATTTGCCTTAACTTTTAGAAGCAAATGTAAATTTTAAGTATATCAAGTAAACATAGCCCACTCGCAAAAACAAATCTTTTCATTCATAACAATTGGTTACTATTGCGAGACCATGGGCATATGTATGTATGTTGGTGTTCTAAATTGTAACCCCACAGTGCTTAAGACTTGACACACATAAATACAAATAAAGTAAAAGCTTTGGATTAAGAACAATTCAATGTGCAGCGCTATTGCAATGTAAAAATTTGATAATATAAGAACCATCATTTTAAACAATGCCCCAAGCAGTACAATTATTAGAACTTTAATGCCATCAAATCGAAATGCTGTATTTATAAAACTCTAATTGCATACCACACCCAATTATAAGTGCTAAGTGTTGTTATTCCGAAGTTTTTTAATATATAAGCTTATAAAAATGCGATTCAAAAAAGTTTAAGGCAAAAAGCCGTCGCTTCAAGAAAGTGCTTACATTAAAAAATAAAACTATTTTGTGGATGCCCTCAATGCCAGATTCGGACATATTGGAGAATGTGGTGGATCCAGCAGATGTAGCTTTGTCTTACAATCGCTCGTGTGATCCGATACATTATCGAGATGGAAGGACACTTTATTCTTCGGCAAGTGCACTTGTTATTGCATTAATTCAATGCCGAAATTTTTCAACAGCTCTGAAGTCCACATTCGCGGAAGATTACTCTACCAATTTCAGGAGATTTGATGTAGATGTCATCGCGGCAACCATTAAACTGTCGCCACGACCTTTTGGATAGCCAACCCATCTTCTCCTTTTTTTCGCACATTAGCTCCTTATAATTTTTTGACAAAATAAAGGAACCTTCAACTTATCGTATATGGGGTTTAGCGACCTTTTTTGATTTTTACAACTTAACGTTGGGATTACTGAAACTGGTTCAGAGTTGATTTAGACTTTCACTGTTCACTGGTGCTTCGCGTGCCAGTCGAACGTTCACAGCACACTCATTATGTATATGGGTATTTCCATGATGACGAACGTGACCGTCGTACGCATTTAAAGCAGTATAAAAGTCAAAATAAATTATTTTTTTTTCTTCTGCTACTTTAACTAATAGCTATTTTGAAGCACTTTATTTAGTGGTCAAGTTGATAGCAGACGTAATGCTGGTTCCAAGATAAAGCCAATCAAAAAGCGATACGCACGTGACCAAAAATGGAAGTGTTTTTTTTGGGCTTCAATATAAGTGCAGAATTCAGCGAAACCTGCCAAAATTTTTTAGTGCGACTAATATTAAAATCTTTTCAAGCACTTTTAGTGTATATTAAAATTAGTTTGAAACATTTTCTTTAATTTTTTTCTAAGAAAGCCAAATAGGATTCGCCACGTGACATTGCGCACTTGACATATTTTTCCATCATATTATCTATGTGATTTTTGTTATAATGTAAAGCAAAAAGTTACAGTTAATTGACATCACATATACTATGTTTATACACACCATTTTAATCTATAGTACCTTTTTTCAATAAAAACATGCAAAATAAGTACCCAAATGAGAAAAATGAGTCTTGGGCGATTTTGCTTATGAAAATCTTGAAATGGGTAATGAATTATTGATAGATTGGCTAACATGAGTTAATTTTGATTGTTTCCCTATGAAAATATGACAAAAAATAGTGTTTTTAAGTACTTTTAATTTTTTGGTCTCGGTGAACCTTTCTGTGGAAATAACTATACGAGGTGTGTTCAAAAAGTATCGCGAATTTTGTGTTTTTTCAAAAATTATTTATTTATTCATGAATATCTATTTAGTCCCCTTCAAAGTAATCCCCATGAGATATTATACACTTGTGCCAACGGTTTTTCCAATCTTCGAAGCACTTCAAAAAATCATTTTTTTTTATTTGTTCAGCTCCTCCTTCGATGCCGTCTTTATCTCGTCAAGCGTAGCGTAACGTCGTCCTTTCATGGGCCTCTTCAGTTTAGGGAACAAGAAAAAGTAACAGGGGGCCAGATCTGGGGAATACGGTGGCTGCGGCATCATTAGTGTGTTGTTTTTGGCCAAAAAGTCGCGCACAAGCAACGATATGTGAGCAGGGGCGTTATCGTGGTGCAAAAGCCAATTTTTGTTCTTCCACAAATCCGGGCGTTTCTGGCGGATTGCTTCGCGCAAATTGCGCATAACTTCCAGGTAATATTCCTTATTGACCGTTCTTCCCTGTGGCAAGAACTCATGATGCACCACGCCCCTGCAATCGAAGAAAACTGTCAACAAAACTTTCACATTCGACCGAACTTGGCGCGCTTTTTTCGGTCTTGGTTCAATTTTGGTACGAATTTCGCGGCGACCTGTCTCATGCCCAAATCATTGATAAAAATCGGGGACTGCAAATAATAGTTATGAGCTTAAAAAAATTGAAGCCCAAAAAACGCTCCCAGAAGTGTGGGAAACATACATATATGTTATTTTTTTACGGTAAATTCGAAAACGGGATAAACTTTTATTTTCAATTTTTTAGTTTAAAGTTATTTTTAATTATTAAAAATGATTTTTAAAATAAAAATAAAAAATAATTATTATAGCTAAATTTTTATATAAAAATTAAACCATAACTTTTATTTTCAATTTTTATTTTAAAAATTGAAAATAACAATTACTGTTCAATTTTTATAATAAAAATTGAAAATAAAAATTGAAGTTGAATATCTTTTGAACCGAAGGAGCCTAATCATATATCGGCCTATATATATGATCTACGCATTAATACCTTTCAGTTGATATATAATATGTATGTGCAAATGCATGCCTTGTTGGTTTTTTCCTCCCATTCCCCCCCTCCCCCCTAATGTATGTGAATATGATTGTCTGCTTAGACACTTGCCCAGACTGCCTTATCCGATGTGCTGCTCACTCCATGCAAGTTGCCGTTAAAGACTTTTTGGATGATAATGCAAGGTGTGAAATTGTTGCAAATTCGCGAAAAATTGTGAAAACATTGCATATACGAAGAGTTTATCAAGCAATATTTGCCTAATAATATTCAACTAACAGACAAGCAATGGGCTGATATCAAAGTGCTGTTGTCTGTGCTGGAGCCGATTTCTGCAGCCACCAAAAAGCTTTATTTTGGTGACTTCTACAAGCTTTTTTTAGAAACCAAATTAATGATTAAATCTATGAGAAGCAATATACATAGTGAGGATCTAGCCAACAGCTTGGAGAATCGGGAGAAAATACTAACAACTAATGAAGTTATTCTCTCAGCGATTTATTTGGATCCCAGAATTCGGCGGATTCTTCTTGAGATGGATGGGAATGGGAGGAAAAAAACCAACAAGGCATGCATTTGCACATACATATTATATATCAACTGAAAGGTATTAATGCGTAGATCATATATATAGGCCGATATATGATTAGGCTCCTTCGGTTCAAAAGATATTCAACTTCAATTTTTATTTTCAATTTTTATTATAAAAATTGAACAGTAATTGTTATTTTCAATTTTTAAAATAAAAATTGAAAATAAAAGTTATGATTTAATTTTTATATAAAAATTGAACTACAATAATTATTTTTTATTTTTATTTTAAAAATCATTTTTAATAATTAAAAATAATTTTTTTAATAAAATAACAAAAATAATTATTATTTCTTAATTTTTTCATAAAAATTATAATCGTTACGGTCCCTGATAAAAATCGAATGGCACGAGCCAATCGATATGTTTAGGTCCTCAGCAATTTCTCTAACGGTGATTCGACGATTTGCCAATACCATTTTCTCCACTTCATTAATTTTTTCGTCTGTTGTTGAAGTGTTTTGGCGTTCGGCACGCTCTTCGTCGTTCACATCTTCTCGGCCTTCTGAGAACATTTTGTACCACCGATAAACGTTGCTTCGGTCCAAGGTAGCTTCTCCGTATGCCACAGTCAACATTCGGAATGCATCCGCGCACTTAATTTCGTTTTTCACACAAAATTTGATGCAGGTTCTTTGATCCATTTTTTTGAATAGGTAAAAATCGAAGACGATCCAAAACACGTGCAAGCAAAGCAGCTGTCAACAATTAAGTGAACATTCAAAATGGCCGAGCTTGTCGGCATAAGTGAGAGATATGAGTACCAACATAACGCCAAAAAAAATCGAAATTCGAATATACGTAACCCGCGAAAATTCAAAATTCGCGATACTTTTTGAACACACCTCGTATATGTACAGGTCTTCATGATAATCTAAAATCATGAATATTTTGAAAATTTCGTGACTTTTTTGAAAGTTTGGTTAATACCTCCTATTTACCGGTCTACAATTGCCGTCTATCAAATCTTCACAATATCCAGGCTCAAATCAAAAATTTGCAAATTTCGCAATATTTTGGACAGTGTAATCTACAGCTTCCATTTACCAACGCCGGCATTGTAATATAAGCACTAAGCGCTTTCATAAATACTCATAAGGCTATTTTGCAAGTTTCGCGATTTTTTGACCTTAGAAACCTTCGCGGGCAAGCGATGCCCAAAGTTTTATGGCAATCGGATGAGCGGTATAGTTTTTGAAATTTCGCGGACCATTTCCGGCCCATTTCTTCAATTAAGATACCTTCGCGGGTAAGCGTACAACCATTCCTCAAAGCTTCATCAAAATCGAACATTTTGCAAATTTCGCGGTTCTTGGACCATTTTCCGCCCATATCTTCTACTTGGAAAACTTTCCTGGCAAGTGTCAAACCACTATCCAAAGATTTACCGAAACCGCAAATTTTTTAAGTTTCGCGGTTTTTGGACAATTTTCTGCAAATTTGTTCAACTTAGAAACCCTCCCGAGCAAGCGATCATTTCATTCCCCAAAGTTTAATTGCAATCGGATGAACGGTATAACTTTGCGCGATTTTTGGACCTTAGAAACCTTCGCGGCCAAGCGTCTAACTATTGACCAAAAGTTCATCGCAATCGGATGAACGATATAGTTTTTGAATTATCGCGGTTCTTTGGACTATTTCTCGCCCATTTCTTCAAATCAGAATCCTTCACGCGCAAGCGTTCTCCAAAGTTTTATAACAAACGAACATTTTGCAAATTTCGCGGTTTCTTCTGCTTGGAATCCTTCCCGGGTAAGCGTCGATCAATTTCCCAAAGTTTTAGCGAAAACGTAAATTTTGCCATTTTCGCGGTTTTTGGATCGTTTTCCGCAAATTTTTTCAACTTAGAAACCTTCCCAAATTTTCATTGAAATCGGATGAACGGTATAATTTTGATAATTTCGCGGTTTTTGGACCAGATGTATAGATTATTCCATTACCAAACATTCGGATTTTGGGCAAATTTAAATTAGCTGGTGGAGGTTCACACTGCTCAATCAAGTGTGTTTTGTTTTGATGACAAGTGAATTACGATTTTGCTTCAGCCATGATTGCAATAGCTCTCCCGCAAAGCCTTAAATCTAGTTCGGTAATTAGCAATTGTCACATATTGGTAGAAATATTAATTAATTCACATATGTATGTTCCAAACCTTCTTTTTCAACAAGTTCAGACAACTCAAACCAAGCCTTTTTAACAAAATTTAAGTGCAAATGTTTGGGGTGGGATGAATCCCTAATGGCATCCAGGTCTCTCACCGACAAAATCAGCGCAACCTTGTCATTGAGAAAACAATTCCAATCGGCTCTTTCGCTTTGTTTTTCTGCCATATTTTCACAATTTAAAGTTTATTTTATTTTAGTTAAGTCTAGCTGACCGATGGCATACATGTCGAGTAATAGCGCATAACATCTGCACCAGCTGATCAACGCAAAATAAGGCCCACTGCCTATTAACATAGAGTCCACGTATGTGATGTTAAGCACAAAAATACTTTTTGACTCCAGAGGCGGAAAATGTAAATTCGTCGTGAGTCCGTCTGGGCCTTAATAGGGAATGAATGATTAGGTTATATTGGCTGCGTGACCTGACAGATAGCAATATGAAAATTTTACACCATAAACGATATGGTGAATAATTCTTCATCATTAATTCAAAAATCATGGTTTTTGAACAGTTTCCTTGCGATTTACCATCACATGGAACACACATGGAACGCTTCATCTGAAAAATTTCAAATTCGGAAGCAAGGGCCTTCTACTGCGCTCTACTGATTTTTACACAGTTCATCCGAAGAATGATGAATGCTTCTATTTGCGATTGCTGCTGGTGCATGTTAGTGGGCCAACATCATTTCGATCTATACGAACTGTTAACGGTAAACTGTGCCCAACATTTCGAGCAGCATCTCAAGAACTCAATTTGCTTGAAAACGATACTAATTGGGACACGACAATCGCTGAAGCAATTCTACATCATCTTTTCTACATGCTTCAAGTTTACGTGCACTGTGGATCAAATACAAGTACAAGGATAACATGTCAGAAAAAATTTAACTCTGAATTTGTGACAGTTCAATCCCGATCTTGAGGCGAATGAGGAGATGCTTAACCAGGCTTTTCCCTAGATCGAAGAAACACCGATGTTTTTCTTAAGTTTTGAGAGCCATATTCGACGGCCTCATGTTTATACTCTGTACCAAAGGTACGCAGAGTATATTAAGTTTGTGCAAAAGTATGTAACAGGCAGAAGGAAGCATCTCCGACCCTATAAAGTATATATTTTCTTGATCAGCATCAACAGCCGAGTCGATTAACCATGTCCGTCTGTCTGTACGTCCTTCTGTCCGTTTGAACAAACAGATCTCAGAGATGGTAAGAGATAGAGTTTCGACATGTATGGGACATATGCTTCCTATACTTGCAGGCAGATCAAGTTTATTTTCAATTTTTGTCACGTCCCCGCAAATTGGAAAAAACTTCATATTTTTCTTCAGTTACAACTACTTCAAAAAAAACTAGAAAAAAAGTCTGTCAAGCCCGACTATAACATACTCTGTACCTGTAAAGTGCTGCCCATCACCGTTGCGCTAAGTCAGAGGGCAAGCTCAGTGGTGCTGAATGATGGCGCTACAGCAGATGAGAAATGGAGCGAAGTCAAGGAAATTTACCTAGATGTTGGCGACAGCATAATAGGTAAAGTCTCCAGAGGTCACCGCCCTTGGATGAGCGAATGGACATGGGCCCTTATAAGGCAACGTGCGGAAATTAGGCAGAAATTGCAGAGTCCGAACCCAACACAACAACTAACGGCTCTGAAGCAAGAATACCGCGCAAAGAACAAAAACAGCCGCATCAACAATCTCGCAGAAAAAGCGGAAACTGCAGCAGCAAACGACGACCTGAAATGCGTCTATAAGGCGACCAACGAAATAGCAGATAAAAAGACAAATACGGAGCGCCCAATTAAGGACACAGATGGGAAAATATCTTACCACTGCAAAAGACCAATTGATCAGATGGAGATCCCACTTTGCAGCAGTCCTTAACTGTGAGGTGTCCACGGCCGCATCTCGCCTTTTTACCGAGCTGCCACAGATTTCAAGCCACCACAGGGTAAGGACATCAGCACCCACTAAACCCGAAATCCTTTCGGCCATACAATCGCTGCCCGACAACAAAGCAGCAGGAGTAGACGGCATACCGGCGGAGTTCTTCAAATGCCAACCGGCAACCGCTGTGGAGTTACTGTACCCGGTAATACAACGGGCATGGGAAACTGAGGAGCTCCCCTCGGAATGGTATGAAGGCATCCTGGTAAAAATCCCCAAAAAGGGTGACCTGCGCGAATGCGACAACTGGCGTGGAATTTGTGTGCTGCCAACTATTTCGAAGCTCATAGCAATAATAGTTCTGGATCGCCTGAGAGACACCATTATGGAAACCATCGGCGAAGAGCAAGCCGGATTCAGACAGGGCTCGGCGTGTACGGACCACATAAACACTGTGCGCATTCTGATCGAGCAATGCACCGAACTCAACTCAGACCTGCACATGGCCTTTGTGGACTTCGCTAAAGCCTTTGACAGTGTTAGCAGGGAGTGCATATGGCAAGGACTGCGAAGGAGAGGGATACCGGAAAAACTTATTTCCCTCATCAGAGCGACATACGACAGAGCCCAGTGTAGAGTGCTTCACGGTGGAATGCTATCACAGCCTTTTCCAGTCCTGAGCGGCGTTCGGCAGGGATGTGCTCTGTCGCCCATTTTGTTCATAATGGTGGTTGCAGATGTGTTCGCTACAATGCAACCTGCTCCCAACAACAGCGGCATTGGGTGGTCAATGACTACAAGACTGCGGCATCTAGACTATGCAGACGATATATGCCTCCTTTCAAATAGGCTAAGCGACCTGCTTAATACACTAGCCCACCTTGACACCTCAGCTAAGTCGACAGGCCTCAAAATCAACACGAAGAAGACAAAAGCGCTCAGCATGCGTTCCAGACAATCCCAGGCTCTGGTTTTGGACGAAGAGCCAATTGAGCAAGTTGAGCAATTCAGCTACCTGGGAAGCGTAGTCGCTGTTGATGGAGGGACGGAGCTCGATGTGGATGTGCGCCTTCAAAAGGCTAAAGGTGCCTATGGGATGCTGTCAGCTGTTTGGCGTTGCTCGACCTATCCACACTGGCTCAAAATCAGGCTCTTCAAGTCCAACATAATGCCAGTGCTCTTATACGGTTCTTCCACTTGGAAAATTAAAACTTCCATAGTGGCGAAACTACAAACTTTTGTAAACCGTTGCCTGCGACGCATCTACTGCATATTCTGGCCTGACGGAATACGGAACTCTGAGCTACTTGAACGAGCGAATATGGAGAGTGTCGACAACATAATAAGCAGGATGAAATGGAGCTGGATAGGGCATACATTGCGAAAAAACGAGAACAACATCGCAAGGAAGGCAATGGAATGGAACCCGTTGGACGGAGTCGGGCGGTCACGTGGCAGACCTAAGGAAACTTGGAGGAGGACTGTCGGTAGAGAGGCGCAAAGCATCGGGAAAAGTTGGGGAGAACTGAAAGCGACGGCCAACAACAGAGTTCGCTGGAGGAGAGGAGTGGTTGATGCCCTATGTCCCACAAGGGATCGGAACTAGAAGAAGAAGACGAGCAATGCAGTAACCGACTATTTTTATATTTTCACATTTGGTTATCGATTTCGCATTTGGTTATTTGGCATGCTAATAATCAAGTTTGCGCTCAAAATATTTACCAATTATTTTTAAACTTTTGCTTAGATACACACCTAACTGAATTAAATACATTTAACTCTAAAAATAAAAATTAAAAAAGGTTAGAAAGAAAATTTGAAACTCATCCCATATTTGGTTAAAATTTCGTTTTTAGGGCGAAGGCATCCACTTAATGTTGTCCGATCGCAATTTTTTTTTTTTTTATATATTTGAACCAAAACTAAACTTTTTCAGCCCGGTATTATTAATTCTATTTTTAAAGGCCAGTATTATTTAAAACTTAAAAAAAATTAACATAAATGTACAACATTTACTTTTTTAGACATCCCATGGAAGGAAGAACCGCTATATGAACAAACCATCTATATGATATGATACTTTGCATGAAATTGTGTTCATAAAAATTAAGTCCTCATGAAATTTATAATTGAAATCATACGCTTACTCGTTATGAAGCCAACATCCGGCGAAACCCTTAGAGCTTGGCTTTTGTCGGCCCTAATGGTGCATGGAGCAGTTGCTGGCAATCCGGATGCAAAACGACTGTACGATGATCTTTTAAGCAACTACAACAAGCTGGTCCGACCTGTTGTCAATACCACAGATGTTCTTAAAGTTTGCATAAAGTTAAAACTTTCACAACTAATTGATGTGGTGAGTCTAAAACCAAATTGATTTTATTCTATAAGGCAAGAACACCCGATCAAAACTCAAACACCTTTAACGAGAGCTTAAGAAAAAGTTGGCCCTGCCCGACTCCTGGGGGTGGATTTTTCAATTTCGAAAAATTAAATCACAAATCATTTTGCATACTACGTATAACACTGCTCGACAGCATATTTCTCCAATTCACAAAACCAACCTTTTCTAAAGTATTTTGGCCCGCAGAGCACGAAAGTCGACATCTGTCGAGTAGTTGTCGAGATATTATTGAAAAACTGTTTTTCTAGATTGTTTTTAAAGTTGACTCTTGCTACTTTTTTGATTTTGCAACGATTAAAAAGTTCTACAAAAAAGGAACAAAACAACAAATAAAATCGGTCAAGCCCGACTATAATATACACCCAGAAAAAAGTATGGACTTGAATGGTCCAAAATTACCTTATATATTAGGCCATTTGGCCTAAACTAGGGTCTTAGGAATATTGGACTCGAATTTAGGACATACATAACCTAAAAAAATTTAAAAAAAAAAGAAAATTTGGGTGGGGGTGGATGCGAACAAACACACCTCACAACAACACCACCACTCCTACTATTTTACTGTGTGCGATTGATTTTTATTTTTGAATACCAAATAAAAATTTTCACTTACCCTTACGGAAGGGATTCGAACTCAGCACCTCAAAGAAGACTGCAACAACCGCTGACACCGCCGTCTCAGCCATCACCACCAAACCACACGTTGTTCTGTATACCTCTAAATCTTATAAATTTTAGCCCAAACCCGCTTGGCATTTTGAAACGAATTTGGAATGCAGGCATTTAGCTCAGAAAAGGGCTGTTATTTCTCTTGAATGTTGAAGTCATGGGTTCAAATCCCCGTAGGAGCACTGTTTTTTTTTTAATATATTAATTTATTTAAGGTATTTTTAGCATTGTCTATATTTTTATACTCTGTACCAAAGGTACATAGAGTATAATAAGTTTGTGCAAAAGCCATGTCCGTCTGTCTATCCGTATGAACGCACAGATCTCAGAAATGGTAAGAGATAGAGGTTTGACATGTATAGGACTTATGCTTCTTATACTTGCAGTCAGATCAAGTTTATTTTTAATTTTTGCCACGCCCCCTCCCGCCCCCGCAAATTGGAAATAGCGTCATATCTCCCACAGTTTTATAGATAGAAGGTTCGTTCCTTCTGGACACATTTAGTAATTAGGATTAATAATCGATCCGCCAAAAAAATGGTAGAGATCGGATGAACGGTTGTCGAGCTATAATGAAAACAAACAATTATGGGCAGCACCGGTCGCAACGGTATGGGCAGCACCTCACAGGTACAGAGTATGTTATAGTCGGGCTTGACCGACTTCCTTTCTTGTTTACAATGCATGAATTGATTTTTTACGTGCATAACGTCAAAATACCAAATTTATGGGCGAAAATATATTTAGCCTCTTGAACATTGAGGTCGTGGGCTCAAATCCCCGAAGGGGCATGTGTTTTTTTAAAATTTTTTTATTTTTTTTTAATTTTGATCATTTTTTTAAGGTGTTTTTAGCATTGTCTATATTTTTTACATTGCATTTATTGATATTTTACGAACATAACGTCAAAACATACAAAATATATAGGCAAAAATATTTTTAGCCCATTGGACTCAAATTCCTTAAACTTGTTTACCTAAAATTGAAAGATTTAGGCTATATTTGATTTTTTAGGGCAATTATTGCCTAAAACTAAAATTTTAGGTCACTAAAACCAGATTCCTAAAATTTTAGGAATCACTTTTTTCTCAGGTGTTTCCCCCCGGATTTTTGGCGAAATCTTAAATAAAGTATGTACATCATGAGAAAATCCCCCGGGCCTGGAATTCCCATTCGACAGGCCTGCCCATACATGTCAAACCACTATCTCTTACCATCTTTGAGATCTGTTTGTTCATACGGACATAGCTATATCGAGTCGGCTGTTGATGCTGATCCAGAATATATATATACTTTATAGGGTCAGGAATTCTTCCTTCTGCCAGTTACATACTTTTGCGCTAACTTAATATACCCTGTGTAGCTCTGGTACAGAGTATAACAAGAAAGAAAGTCGGTCAAGCCCGACCATAACATACTCTGTACCTGTGAAGTGCTGTCTATCACCGTTACGACCGGTGCTGCCCATAATTGTTTGTTTTTTACTTTTCTATATTTATAAAACTGTTCATCCTGACTGACTGGTGACCATCGCACAGCCTAAACGGTAAGAGCTAGACGGCTGAAATTTGGACAGGTGATAGTGCGTACTAAGACGGGGTTTTCGAAAATTCCACCTGGAAAAGCAGGAAAAGCGTCGGGAAAGTTTGTATGGGGAAAATTTTATTTTTCATCCGATTGACTTGAAATTCGGTTTGTAAGGACAGTAAGTGAAATAAATTGAAATGTGATTTTCCGATGCTGGAAAATTCGACCGTAGGGTCGGGAGATTCTCGGAAAAGCGCCGGAAAAGTTTGTATGGGTACATTTTTATTTTTCATCCGATTGACTTGAAATTTGGTTTGTAAGGACAGTATGCAAAATAATTGGACTCGTGTTTTCCCGATTGCGGAAAATCCGCCCACAAGAAAAATTCTCGGGAAATTCGATATGCAAAAATATATTTTTCATCCGATTGACTTGAAGTTCGGTTTGTTAGGATAAATTGAAATGTAATTTTCTGATGTTGGAAATTTTGACGTTAGGGTCGGAAAACTCAGCAGCCAAAAACCTATTTTCATCCGATTATCTTTAAACTGGGTTTGTAAGGATAGTAAAAGAAATAACGATGAAGGTAACGCAACGATAACGATAGCGATGTCGATAACGATAACAATAATGATAGCGATAACGATAATGATGACGATAGCGATAATTATAACGATAACGATTACGATAGCGATAACAGCAACGATAACAACAACGATAGCGATAACAATAGCGATAACTAAAACGGTAATGTTAATCAAAGCCGGTCGGAAAAGAAAAAATATATCGGTTTTATGTGATGTAGACTGACGGCGGCGTAACGAAGCGCGCTGGGATATATGTTAGTAACTTATAACCTTATAACTTGTTTCCTTATAACCTTTCATCCGATCTTTACCATTCCTTTGGCGGATCGATAAATAGTCTTGATTTCGAATTATGTCCAAAAGGTTCAAACCTTCTATCTATAAAACTGACGGCGATATTACGTTTTACCTAAATTGCGGGGGCGGGAGGGGGCGTGGCGAAAATTGAAAATAAACTTGATCTGCCTGCAAGTATAAAAAGTTTTGGTCCCATACACGTCGAATCTCTATCCCTTCCAACTCTGAGATCTGTTTGTTCATACAGACAGACGGACAGCCGGACGGACAGACGGACATGGCTAGATCGACTCGCCTGTTAATGTTGATCAAGAATATATACTGTATAGGGTCGGAGATGATTCCTTCTGCGTGTTACATACTTTTGCACAAACTGTACCTCTGGTAAAGAGTTTAAAAATACTGCGCCGAAAGTTTTGTTTTCAGTCAAAAATGTAATAGGGTGAGTGCCTATAATGCTATGGCCAACTTTTCGCCAATTTTACTTAATTAAAATATTTATAACTGCATATGGGTGAAATTTTGTGTTTTTAAAAATTCAAGCTTAAAGTATTTAGTTTACTTTAAATAAAATCGACAGTAACAGCCATGCTCCCCTTTTTGCATTCGCAAAATTTGTTTGAAAACCCAGTTTCAAATCGCTAAACTTTTGCGAATGCGAAAATGGGAGCATGTCTGTAAGCATCTCCTTTTTATACCCTTGAAGAGGGTATATAAGTGTACATATTCTTGATCAGCATGACGAGCTGAGTTGATATAGCCATATCCGTCTGTTTATATGCGATTTCCTCCGTCAGTTTCAAAGCTGTCTTCACGAAACTTTCCACTAAGTCTTGTAGTACCAATACGCTGGACAAGTGTGTAAACCGGCCGGATCGGACAACTATAGCATATAGCTACCATAAAAACGATCGGTCGAAAAAGTAGTTTTAGTGAGAAAAACTTTTTTATTTTGAATGGAATCGGCATCAGATTTCGAATTTATATGTTTTCTATGCTTTTTCGTGATATCATTTAGTTTGGTCTAAGCCGGAAGACTGTATAGTACTGCTGCCATAGAAAAGTTAGGTTTGAAAAACAATCTTAGTAGGCGTCCCGAAAATTTGTATGAGTTTCAAGGGCATATAAGCTTCGGCTGAGCCGAAGTTAGCTTCCCTCCATTTTTTATTTGATACGTAATCGGTTAAATTAAATTTAAAAGCTGTTGTCGTTGTTTTTGTTGCTGCGACTGTTTTTGTATCTCGGTTTAAGAACGGATTATGTGAAAATAATAATAAAAACTGGGTTTGTTAAGAATTGTTGTGGTTATGGTGTGAAACAGGATATTTGAGATCGTTCAATAAATATCAGAGTTATGGAGTTTCAAAGTCAAAATTTCTCAAATCGACTTTTGTTCCCCTTGTATTGGTCCAAACTCCGTTCAAAGTCCAAACTCCGTCAACAGTTACTCTTCTTAGCGAGTAAAAAATTTTCGAGAAAGTGGCTTCGAGATTTTCAAAGTGCGTCAAAAGTGGTAAAATAAGAACAAGTAAGGGAGCTGGAGTCGAGTGCCCCGACTACAAAATACCCTGTTCCCTTGATTTCGTGTGTTTTCCTTTACATACACACACACTCACACATACACACACTCCAACATACACACAAACGCATGGCATGCGTCCGCGCGCGATAACTCACACTGCAAGGCCCCCCCTCTCTCCCACAAGCAAAATTGATTCGTATATAACTTCGGTGTCTTTTGTCCGATCTTATTGATCTTTTCAGAATAGAAAGATATTGGGCCTTACTTGATATATATACGGCGGTGTCCCAGAAATCTCTTCCAACCAAATTCCAACCCAAAACCAATTCTTGGTGTCCCAGAAATCTCTTTCGGTTGGTTTTAAATCTCTAGTGATTTTTTTAGAGATTTTCTAAATTCACCGCTAAAATTATTTTGATAAGCAAAATTAGTTTTGGAAATCTAAACCACATTATTTTATTGGATAGGCTGCATCAAATAAATAACATGTTTTATTTGATTAAATTTTAATAATTTTTAGCAAAACAAACCAAAGGCTGCCATAACCGCCAAAACCGTGGGACAGCATCGCTTCCTCAGTAGCGCCAAATGGGAAATTTGCCAACAACAAACAAGCCAAGGGCTGAAAAGTGTTGCTTTATGATTGGCGTGAAAATATTTTTAAATTTTTAATTTTAATATTGGGTAACGCGACTTTAATTTAATTTATAATATGAGCATAAATCATAAAACTTATACCACAGCTAACAGATTTTCGTTTAACATCATTTTAATTTAAAACTAACACAAGGGAAATTTTTTTGCGCGTGATGCAGCCCTGTTTTGGGAGATGTACAATTATTTTGAACCCAATTGGACCAATTCGCTTTGCCACTAAGAAAATGAAATCTCTCGAAGTTCTGGGACACCGACGGTTTTTTCAAGCGATTTGCAAACCAACTGAAGGCAAAATCTCTAGAGATTTCCAGGACACCCCCGATAAAGTCTCGAAGGTCTAACTTAAAAATGATGGCTCTGACAGTGTTTTGCGCTTAAAGGGGGGAGGGGGAGGAATTTTCCAAATCTGAAACAAACTCGATTTGAATCTGGTAAACATCACCTACATGCAAAAATTTGTGGCTCTATCTCTTATAGTCTCTGAGATCGACGCGTTCATACGGACAGACGGACGGACAGACGCACATGGCTAAATCGACTCGGCTGTTGATGCTGATCAAGAATATATATACTTTATAAGGTCGCAAATGCTTCCTTCTACCTGTTACATACTTTCACAACTTCTTGATCCCCCTTTTCCCATTTTCAATGGTAACAGGGTATAATTACGCATCCGCATCGTGTTGTTTCAGGTCCATGGCATTTTTAAATTAGCTGGTGGTGGGTCACACTGCTCAAACAGTTGTGATTTGTTTTGATGACAAGTGATTTACGCTTGTGCTTCTGCCATGATAGCAATAGCTCTCCGCAAAGCCTTTAAAACAATTCGGCAATTAACAACTGTCACATATTGGTAGAAATTTGAATTAATTTATCCAAAGTGTTAGTCATTCACATATGTTACAAACCTTCTTTTTGAACAACGAAAATTTAAGTCCGAGTGTTTGGGTTGTGATAAATCCCAAATGGCATCCCGATCTCTCACCACCACAATCAGAGCAACCTTGTCCAATGGGCTCTTTCGCTTTGTTTTTTCTGCCATTGTTTTATTTTAGCACTAAGCAAAGAAATATATAGAGGCGTCAAACAGCAGAAAAAGTGCTATCAACCAAACGGCTGAGCCTGGAACCCCAGAGCAGCCGAACGAAATGTCTAGCACCCCGAGAGCGCTCGGCTGTTTCGAGTTCGAAGCATTCGTTCGAAAGCCAGCACAACAAGAAACCGATTGTCAGTCGCAGATCAAATGCGGAACGATGAGGCACGGGCGCGCGTCTGCGCGCTGTGCTCTCGTTTCTCTGTATGTGTGTATATGCGCTCGCACGTTTGCATGCGTGTGCTCTTCTTTGTTATGTTTTTGATCCTGGGTTGTCTGCGGACACAGCAAGTGGCGCCGCGACGGCTCATTTGCTTATGACGTCACGACAATGTGAAAATTAGTTTTATTATCGACCATCACTTTTAAATGCCCTATGACCCAAACAAAAATCAATTACATTAATAGACTTAATATATGTACATACTTGTGTATTTTTATTTATTTCAGTACATTTTGATATCAAAATTAAATAATTTTTGAATCTTTAATAATATAATTATGATAATTTATTAAAAGTGCGTTTAAACTGTGAACAGCATGCGTGCACATACATACATACATACATACATGCATATGCATACAACAAGTGCGAATTCGTCTTCTGTTGGGGTAGGTTCTCAAAGTTGACCGAATGCTTGTTAGGTGCTTGCATGCATGTGTGTTCATATGTTGTTGTTATCTATGCAAGTGGTTTGCGCGTGCCACTTTCTGATCTATAATTATGATCTATAATGATCAAGAAACAATTCTATTTAATAAAGAAATTTCTCCTAATAAATTTAAAGTAGGGGGAGCAGCTATATTAGCTGAACTTAATAAAAATCACCATAATGTTATAGCAGGCATAAAATTTAATAATCCTTTATTGATTTATAAACTTCGTCTACCTAAACGTTCATAACATACATTAGCTAAACAAAATAAACCTGATGAACACAAATAAGTTATTGTTAAAAATCCAGCTAATACAATTCCTATATGAGCAACAGAAGAATAGGCAATTAAAGATTTTAAATCCGTTTGCCGTAAACAAATTAATCTAACTAAAACTCCTCCTACAAAACTTTATTAACTGTAAAAAAGAAATTACTCGCAATAACCCATACCCTCCTAATTTTAATATAATACCAGCTAAAATTATTGAGCCAGAAACTGGAGCTTCTACATGAGCTTTAGGTAATCATAAATGAACTAAAAATATAGGTATTTTTACAAGAAAAGCACATAATATACAAAAATAAAGTATATCATAATTAAATATAAAATTATTTATTAAATAAAAATTTATAGTTCCTATCTGATTTATTAAATAAAAAATACCAATTAATATAGGTAAAGACACTAACAAAGTATAAAATAACAAATAAACACCAGCTTGTAAACGCTCAGGTTGATAACCTCACCCTAAAATTAAAAACAAAGTAGGAATTAATCTACTTTCAAAAAATAAATAAAATATAAATAATCTTATTCTTGTAAATGTTAAAACTAATAATAATAATAATATAACAACATTTAATAAAAATAAATTCTTATAATTATTATATTTATTAACTCTTTCTCTAGCTAACAATATTAAAGAACAAATTCATAAACTTAATAAAACTAAACCATAAGATAATATATCACAACCTAAAAAATATGAAATTCTAGATCAATAATTAAAAAAATTATTTATTAATAAAAATAAAAATCTAACAAAAAATAACAATACCTGTACCATTCAATACATATTATTAATAAAACAAATAGGTATTAAAAATATTAAAAAAATACTAATTTTAACATTATATAATTCTAAAAGATTGAAAATAATCATTTCCATGTGTTCGAATTATTGAAACTAAAATAGATAGGCCTAAAGCTCCCTCACATACTCTAAAAGTTAAAAATATTATTCTAAAATAACTTTCATAATTTAATATTTGCAATAAATAAATAATATAAAAAATAATATTAAAACAATAAATTCTAAACTTAATAATATTGAAAGTAAATGTTTACGATTTGTTTTTATTTAATAAATCAGATAGGAACTATAAATTTTTATTTAATAAATAATTTTATATTTAATTATGATATACTTTATTTTTGTATATTATGTGCTTTTCTTGTAAAAAACCCTATATTTTTAGTTCATTTATGATTACCTAAAGCTCATGTAGAAGCTCCAGCTTCTGGCTCAATAATTTTAGCTGGTATTATATTAAAATTAGGAGGGTATGGGTTATTGCGAGTAATTTCTTTTTTACAGTTAATAAATTTGAAATTTAGATTTATTTGAGTTAGAATTAGTTTAGTAGGAGGAGTTTTAGTTAGATTAATTTGTTTACGGCAAACGGATTTAAAATCTTTAATTGCCTATTCTTCTGTTGCTCATATAGGAATTGTATTAGCTGGATTTTTAACAATAACTTATTGAGGTTTATGCGGTTCTTATGTTTTAATAATTGCTCATGGTTTGTGTTCATCAGGTTTATTTTGTTTAGCTAATGTATGTTATGAACGTTTAGGTAGACGAAGTTTATAAATCAATAAAGGATTATTAAATTTTATGCCTGCTATAACATTATGGTGATTTTTATTAAGTTCAGCTAATATAGCTGCTCCCCCTACTTTAAATTTATTAGGAGAAATTTCTTTATTAAATAGAATTGTTTCTTGATCATTATAGATCATAATTATAGATCAGAAAGTGGCACGCGCAAACCACTTGCATAGATAACAACAACATATGAACACACATGCATGCAAGCACCTAACAAGCATTCGGTCAACTTTGAGAACCTACCCCAACAGAAGACGAATTCGCACTTGTTGTATGCATATGCATGTATGTATGTATGTATGTATGTATGTGCACGCATGCTGTTCACAGTTTAAACGCACTTTTAATAAATTATCATAATTATATTATTAAAGATTCAAAAATTATTTAATTTTGATATCAAAATGTACTGAAATAAATAAAAATACACAAGTATGTACATATATTAAGTCTATTAATGTAATTGATTTTTGTTTGGGTCATAGGGCATTTAAAAGTGATGGTCGATAATAAAACTAATTTTCACATTGTCGTGACGTCATAAGCAAATGAGCCGTCGCGGCGCCACTTGCTGTGGCCGCAGACAACCCAGGATCAAAAACATAACAAAGAAGAGCACACGCATGCAAACGTGCGAGCGCATATACACACATACAGAGAAACGAGAGCACAGCGCGCAGACGCGCGCCCGTGCCTCATCGTTCCGCATTTGATCTGCGACTGACAATCGGTTTCTTGTTGTGCTGGCTTTCGAACGAATGCTTCGAACTCGAAACAGCCGAGCGCTCTCGGGGTGCTAGACATTTCGTTCGGCTGCTCTGGGGTTCCAGGCTCAGCCGTTTGGTTGATAGCACTTTTTCTGCTGTTTGACGCCTCTATATATTTCTTTGCTTAGTGATTTTAGTTAAGTCCAGCTGCCTATTAACATAGAATCCACGTATGAGATGTTAAGTTCTGTTAGCGCTGTTAAGCGCAAAAATACTTTTTGACTCCAACGGGGGAAAATGTAAAGTGCAAGGAAATCGTTACGCCTGCTTCTTCTTCTCTCAACTTTTGTTTGAAGGTTCTCGTTACGTCGTCAGTCCGTCTGGGCCTTAAGCTTCAAAAAAACGGTCCCAAAATCGCATTCTATTCTTCAATGGCGGCCATTTTGCCAAAAAAAAAAAAAATAAAAATTTTTTTTCGAGGTTCACACCAGAATGACATCTATACTGATTACCAATTTTTACTTTTCATATCAGACAACCTGGAGACGAGAAATCGTGGCCTCCAGCACTATACATTTTTTGAGATTGTCCAAGACGCGTAGGCTCACTGCGCGCTGAGACTAGGAACTTGTTTTTTCCTCATTTACCGCTAAGCCCATGTGTTTTGACTGCTTCTCAATCTCTGAAAACGCCTTGCTTACCGCCCGTTCGGATTTGCCGATAATGTATATGTCATCGGCATATGCAAGTAGCATTACATCTTTATAAAAGATGGTGCCCGATCTGTTAGCATTTGGGCACTGGCGCAGTAGATTAAAGAAGTTACACGATAAAGTGTCACCCTGCCTAAAACCTCTTCTGGTATCGAAAGGCTCGGAGAGGATCTTTCCTATTTTGACGGAACTTCGTGTGCTTCACAACGTCATCATGCAAAGTCGATTGCACTTTGCTGGTATACCAAAAGTAGTCAGGGCTTCAAAGAACTTTGACCTTATCGGTGTGTCAAAAGCGGATTATAAAGAATCAACAAAAAGATGGTAGGTTTTGATTTTCTTCGCTTTGGTTTTCTCCAGTATTTGTCTCTATGTGAATATTTGGTCTATGGTGCATTTACTAGGTCTAAAGCAGCGATGTCCAAAATTTGAAAAGGCAGCCACGCGTGGTTGGCAAGCCAAATTCGGCCGGCGTCGCAGCGTCACATGTATAGAGAGAGGGACAATATGTGTATTCTATAAATAGAACGCTCGGCAGCATTTGCTCTTACGACTCATGTGTTCGGCTGTTCGGGCGGTCAGTTGCTTTGCAGCATTCAAAGAGGAAAGACCATAAAGCGCATGATTTTTACACTACACTGAAAAAAATGTTTGATCTCAATTGGGAAAATGAATTATTTTTCATTGAGAATATGGATGGTAACGCTCAATGTTTATTGTGCCATTACATTGCATGTCGCTTCACCTTTGATGTTATTAAAAGGCACTACCAACTTTGCCACGGGGGATATAATGAAATAAAGGGGAGGGAGAGAGATTTAAAAATTTAATTTGTTTTATGTTTGAATCGCACGCCTTTTATTTTTTCAGTGTAAAGAAGTAAAACGTCACCTTGGCTTCGTGTTTTGCTGCTTCGCACACAAGCAAACGCTTTCATTGTGTGAGTTTGGACACCACTGGTCTAAAGCCATACTGATAAGGTTCGATCAGCCCTCTCATTCTCGGCTTTAGACGTTCACATAAGATAAGGTCTCCTTTTTTAAGTATTGGGCAGAGAACACTTTGTGTTCATCATCGCCTCCCAGCAGGTTGGAGAAATAGTTTCTCCATTTGTCTAGTACCTCCTTTGGATCTGTGACAAGATTTCCGGCTTCGTCCTTACATTGTAAGGCTCCGGGCTGAAAACCTTCGGCTAGTCGCCGAACTTTTTGGTCGAATTTTCGAATCTCACTCATGCCGAACAGGCTTTCCTCACGCATACGCCTTTCCTGCTCATTCTTTTTCCTTCTGAAAAGGCGCTTCTCCTCTCTCCTTTTCTTCCGATATCGCTCCTTGACAGCTCGCGTTGCTCCCGACTGCAGAGTTCTCCTCTAGGCAGCGTCTTTCTCTGCAGTATCGCGGCGGCACTCATCATCGTACCATGACTGTTTTCGGGAGTGCTCGACATATCCGAGAGTCTCCTTGGCAGCCGTACTAATGGAGTGTGAAATATGTTTCCACTGCACACTTTCTCCAAATCTCCTAACAAAATACGAGAGGTTTGAAACCAACCGAAAGAGATTTTTAGGGCACCGAGAATTGGTTTTGGGTTGGAATTTGGTTGAAAGAGATTTCTGGGACACCTCCGAATGTAAACCAAAGAATCGGTTTAATTAAATAAATGCCTCTTGTACTTCTGATGCCAGTCAAAGATTTATGGAAGAAGCAAGTCCATAAGAAGTCGATAGATCGCAGCTAATTAATTTATCGTGTTGACTAGAGTACTAAGAAAGACATAAATCTGTTTTTCACAAGGCAATCAACCGGAAAATGCTTTAAAAAATGTTCCCGTTGCTCGAACAGAATCTTGGGCCCGCTTTATTCAATTCAAGCAATCGAAAAAAAGGTTGCTCAGATGCAAGGTCAACTAGTCCCAGGCTGCAGCTACAGCAACCATGTCGCCCCTTGTAAAATTGTAAGCCGTACTAATGCTCCTTTATAAAAGACCTGCTCTTCTGATTGATGCTTTGCCTTAATAACACAAATTTAGAAAATAACACTAGTTACAGCATTTTTCATCCTCTGCAATTTGAAATCATTCCTTATGTAAAATCACTCGCTGATTCCGAATCTGGGCATAAACAATTTTTAAGTAGAACAGATTTCTAGATAATCCGAAATGATCGTTTTTGGCATTTTTGAAAAAGATCTTCTCATTTAACTACAAATATCTCAATTATTAAATAACTAATGAATAAGTACTATACACCAAATTAAAGCTAATAAAATTGTCTTTCAATCATTTACACGTTGCTTTATTGTCCGACTTGTAGTGTGGATGCTATTTACAAAGATATCGAGCATTTCGTTTTATTTTTATCGAAAATTCGAAAAACCCTTTAATTTAACCGTTATTTTCAATAACAAAAAAAATTTTAAAATTCATTTCTCTTTTGGATGATGTAACCTAATTAATAACAAATAAACAAAGTTTTCATTTATCGAAATCTGATCTGAACATGTGACATGATCGTTATGGAGAGCTTGTAAAGCCCTGGAGATCTTGGAAAGCTCTTGAGATCCTAGAAAGCTTTAAAATAACATATGGTTTAAACCGTTATTCAAGTTTTTTTTATGCTGGAATTCTCTGTCGCATTTATTCTTTTTGAAGTTGTTTTATAAAATGAGTGAATATAAACGAAAATACAATTGCGAAAATGATCCTAACAAGTTTTGCTACGCTTGTTCGGAATACATTCTTGCAAACCCGCGTAATTTTACTCGATCGCTACAGACTGCCTATAGTGTCTATTTCAAAAGTGGTCCCAAAAATGTTGCTGCATATTGGACGCCGAATGTTTTGTGCAACAAAACATTTGAATCAGTCGATAACTTAAAAAACTATGGAGAACCCGCAGAAGAGCGAAATTTCTCTGGCCAATGTGGACTAAACTAATAAGAGATCTTGATCTTTCATAAGAAAAATCGGAAATTTTAGCATTACGTTTGCAAGAACGGAATTTGTTAAGGGATGATGTCAAAATATCGAGATCGGCAAAAGCGCTATGCTAAGTAATACTTAAAAGAAAACAAGATTTGCACAAGCATTGCACTGATGTGTTTGGTTTATTTGAGAAGCTTAACGAGCCATATGATCCACTCGAGTGGCCTTTGTTTATCGACGGTTGCAAGCTCAGTCTTAAAGCGGTATTGATAATATTGTGCAAATTTTGTTTTTTGTGCAAATGGGACAGTCGAGCACGCCATGTGTAACGTTCGAAAAGAATGGCCGGACCGAACGAATTACATAGTTGGCAAAGAAAATGTAAGGTTCGAGCCACTTGTCAGTAATGAGCAAATTATACTGCCACCTCTTCATATAAAACTGGGCTTGTTTAAAAATGATGTGAAAGCTTTATCAAAATACGGTGATGCATTTGCATATTTGAAGAGCGTGTTCCCCAACCTTTCCGAGGCTAAAATCAAAGAGGGTGTGTTTGTTGGGCCTAAGAATAAAAAACTTTTGGAAGACTCCAAATTTAATTTAATGTTGTCCAAGGATGAGGAGGACGTTGTGTAGTCACTTCGATTTCAAAGAAGTCGTCGCACATTAAATAAGAAATTAGGTAAAGTTTGTATATTATATTAATATTTTTATTACGCTTTACACATTTGATTGCAAACAGGAGTGAAAATGACGTTAAAAATTCATTTTTTGGATTCTCATTTTGATTTCTTTCCTGAAAACCTTGGCGATGAGAGTGATGAGCATGGTGAACGATTTCATAAGGATATGAAGATTATGGAACGCCGCTATCAAGGATTTTGGGATGAGGCCATGATGGGTGACTATTGTTGATTTCTCACGCGAGAGGAAAACTGTGCACACAAACGGAATATAGACATTTTGAATACCATTTTAACGGAAAAACTGAAATTGCTCATTTTTCATATAAATGCTAATTTCTTCTACAATTTCCAACCGATTTCGATAAATGAACACTTTTTTATTTGTTATTAATTAGGTTACATAATCCAAAAGAGAAAGGAGTTTTTAAATTTTTTTTTGTTAGTGAAAATAAAATTTTCGATAAAAATGAAACGAAATGTTCGATATCTTTGTAAATAGCATTTACATTACAAGTTGGACAATAAAACAACGTATGAATGATTGAAAAATTATTAGCTTTAATTTGGTGTATAGTAATTATTTATCGGGGGTGTCCTGGAAATCTCTGGAGATTTTGTCTTCGGTTGGTTTGCAAATTGCTCGAAAAATCCGTCGGTGTCCCAGAACTTCAAGAGATTTAATTTTCTTAGTGGAAAAGACAATTGGTCCAATAAATTTAAATTTAATTTCTTTCTCTTTTGGATGATGTAAACTAAGTTAGGTTAGGTTAGGTTGAGATGGATAGGGACAATAAATTGTCCCTTCACTTAGGCCAAGATAGGCCCATTGCGATACCATATATATTCCCTATTTAAACCAGGGGGGTTTCTCCCGATTGAACCACTGTGAAATAAGTAAAAATTTTAGTAGAGACGGAATCTCTATCTCAGATAGTTCCGAGAGGTTGAGTAGAAAGGGGTGACCAAGTGTTTTGAGTCTCCTTCTTCTAAGTGCTGGGCAGTGGCATATAAGATGCAGTAGTGCTTCCTCCTCATCCTCACACTTGCAGCTTCATCATTGAGGGCGACTCCTAAGCGTGCTGCATGTCTTCCGATAAGGCAGTGTCCCGTTAGGGCTCCGACCAGAAGTGAGATGTTTCCTTTACTTTGGCGTAAAATGCTACTGGTACGTTTTAGGTCGAACGTGGGCCACGTGACCCAAGCTACAACGCAAACAGGAAGGTTGTTCCATCTTTCAGTAGCTAGGCGCTGGGTTTCATTTCTTGTGATTAGTTTATATGAGGCCAAGGGCATCCCTATCGTGCTCTTCTCCGGGAGTAGCTGGATGGTAGTGCCCTGTCTACCCTCAATGTTGCGGTGACCCAGATAAGGTGGATACAGAGATGCCGAGCGATCTCATTTAAGGATCTAAGGCATTCCGTGAGCGTTTTGGCATTATTTGTGTGAGAGTCAAGCGCCCTTAGAGCTGCTTGACTGTCTGAGTAAATGTATACATTCCTTTCTTCGACCATTAGTGTGCTAAGGTAATTGATGGCCTCCAGGATGGTCACCAGTTCTGCTTGATACACGCTGCAAGGATCAGGGAGTCGGAATGATACTTCCATATCTAGGTCGGTGGAGCAAACTCCCCCTCCTACTTTGTTATCGAGCTTAGATCCATCCGTGTAGATATTAATGGCATTACCTCTGCAATTGGGTAGGTTATCCCAGTGTCTATTATGGATATTGACGTCATAGAATTTCTGAAATGACATCGTGGGTATACAGTAATCTGTGAAGGCGGGAAACGCGGTTTGGTGGTTGAGGATGATTGTTCCAGTCTTCAGACTCTCTTAATCTCAGGGCTGTGATGAAATATGGTGTTGAGCGCCTCCGTTGGGGTGGTTCGGAGGGCGCCGCTCATGCATAATTCAGCACTTCTCTGTACTTTCTGTAAGGTGTTTAGGACTGATTGTCTCCCGAGTGCTGGCCACCATACTAAAACTCCGTAGAGCAGTATGGGACGTACTATGGCTGTGTTTAGCCAATGAACAATTGCTGGGCAAAAACCCCATTTTCGGCCTATCGCCTGCTTACATGAAAAGAGGGCGATGTTTGCCTTCTTGACTCGTTCTATGATGTTGTCATGCCAGAGTAGTTTCCTGTCAAGAACTACGCCTAGGTAATTGGCACTGTTTTTGAACTCCAGACTTATATTGTTTAGTCTAGGAGGGATAAGGTCCGGAACTTTGTATCTCCGTGTGAAGAGGACTAGTTCCGTCTTTTCCGGGTTTACGACCAAGCCGAAAGAAGACGCCCACTCAGAGAGTGTCGGTCTGCATAAGGTCGCACAAGGTTTGCGAAAAGGTTCCACATTTAAAAATGGCAAAGAACCGGGGAGAGAACACCCTCTTGCGGAGTGCCTCGACGAACGAATCTGCGAGTGGACGCACCGCCAAAGCTCGAATTCACTGCTCTACTTGGGAGCATAAGGTTAATGAATTCCACCAGCGGCGCGTCCACTCCCACAGACGGCAAGGCAGAGGTGATGGCCCCGGGTAGGACATTGTTAAAAGCACCCTGAATGTCTAGAAATGCTGTCAGAGAGTATTCTATTTTTCGAGAGATTTTTCAATCCTTGAAACTAGGTTATGTAAGGCAGTTTCGGTGGATCTGCCTTTACAGTAAACATGTTGTGTATTTGCTAAAAGGGATGGGTTGAAAGTCTCTTATTGATGGGTGTCAATTAATCTTTCAAGTGTTTTGAGAAGAAATGAGGTTAAGCTTAATGGCCTATAATCGCTGGGATTTGCATGTGAGGCTTTACCAGCTTTGGGTATAAATACCACATTAGCTTCCCTTTATTTTATAGGAATATAGCTTACCTTGAGGCAGCTTGTGAAAATGGTGTATATCCATGCCACGGTGTGCTACAATGAGTTTTGCAGCTGCGCTGGAAATATATTGTCTGGCCCATTTAATTCTCGCCTTTGTAACAAGAGCTAGAGTCACAAATTTTTGAATGTAGGTAGGTGTATACCCGATTCAATACGAGTTTGTTTCAGATTTGGAAAATTCCTCCCCCTAAGCACAAAAAACTGTCACAGCCACAATTTTTAAGTTAGACCTTCCAAACTTTATATATATCAAGTAAGGCCCAATATCTATCTATTCTAAAACGATCAAACTTTATATATATCAAGTAAGGCCCAATATCTATCTATTCTAAAACGATCAATAAGATCGAACAAAAACACTGAAGTTATAAACGAATCAATTTTGCTTTTGGGAGAGAGGGGGGCCTTACATTGTCAGTTACCGCGTTTGCGCGTGCGTGTGTGCGTATGTTAGAGTGTATGTGTGAGTGAGTGTATATGTGAATGGAAACACAAGAAGTCAAGGGAACAGGGTATTTTGTAGTCGGGGCACTCGACTACAGCTCCCTTACTTGTTGAATTTGCTTAAAGAGCTTTTAGAGATCAGCACAGACACTAGTTTTTCATTTGTATAATGATTTTGGTCCGACTCCTAGGTAAGGTAAATGCTTAATAATCATGAAGTCACTTGAAAGCTTCGGTGAGCTTGTAATATAGCTGGAGAATTTGCGCAGACCTCAAAATTGTTGCAATAGTTCAAGGATTGCAACAAGGATATACTAAACACATGTGTTTTTTGTGCAAGTGGGACATTCGGGCACGACACGAGCATTACGTTCGTAAAGAATATACTTTTGGAGGTCTCCAAGTTCATTTTAATGTTGTCCAAGGATAAGGAGGACGCATGGAATTCGTTCCGTTGTGCTGTCACTTCATTTCTTGGAAATTTCGAAAGTTCTAACTACAATGAAGTCGTCGCACATTTAACAAGAAATTTAGAGAATATATTTACATTTTGTATATTATATTAATGTTTTTATTGTATTTGTGGAGAGACTGGTTTGCCTCGCCAATTGGCCCAGTTAACCGAACGAAATAAAATTAACACGGCGCGCAAATAATTTAACAAGTCTTCTTTATTTGAGTTCTTATGTGCAAGTGACTCGCCTGCGCTTTACAAAAGTTCTAAAGCGGCCAAAGCGTCGCTAGCGACTGCGAGTGAGCTTAAGAGAGCGACTGCGCAGCTGCAATGCCTAAATATAGAACAGGCGAGGGAGAAATATGTATAACAAGAGCGAATAGCAAAGCAAACAAACATAATTTGGTGGCAGATGGCCATTGATTTGATTGACATTAATTATAGGTTGGCAAAGTTATAGAAACTTTACATGGGCGGCTGTGGTTCTGGCCCGAACAGTATTCAAACACTACACATTGCATTGCAAACAGGAGTGAAAATTTCGGTATAATTAATTTTTTGGATTTGTCTCCGGAAAATATCGTCGTGAGCATGATGAACGACTTCTTTAGGATACAAATATTGTGGAATTCAGCTATCAAGAATTTTTGGAATAAGGCTATGTTGGGGGGCTTTTGTTGGTCTCTTACGTGAGAGGAAAACTGTGCACACAAACGGTTGTGCAAAACGGACCATAGACATTTTGAATACCATTTGAACGGTAAAACTGAAATTGCTCATATTTTATATAAATGCTAATAACTTCTACAATCTCAACAGATTTCGATAAATAAACATTTTTTAGTTTGATATATATAAGTTTACATCATCCAAAAGAGAAAAGAGAGTCAAGTGCCCCGACTACAAAATACCCTATTCCCTTGACTTCTTGTGTTTTCATACACATATACACACACTCACACACACACTCAACATACGCACGCGCAAACGCGGTAACTCACAATGCAAGGCCCCCGCTCTCTCCCACAAGCAAAATTGATTCGTATATAGCTTCGGTGTTTTTTGTCCGATCTTATTGATCTTTTCATAATAGATAGATATTGGGCCTTACTCTATCTTAAAAATTGTGGCTCTGACAGTTTTTTGCGCTTAAAGGGGGGAGGGGGAGGAATTTTCCAAATCTGAAACAAACTCGATTTGCATCGGGTATACACCTATCTACATGCAAAAATTTGTGTCTCTAGCTCTTATAGTCTCTCAGATCGACGCGTTCATACGGACAGACGGACGGACAGGGCTAAATCGACTCGGCTGTTGATGCTGATCAAGAATATATATACTTTATAGGGTCGCAAATGCTTCCTTCTACCTGTTACATACTTTTGCACAACTTCATGATCCCCTTTCCCATTTTCAGTGGGAACAGGGATAAAAAGGCTTAAAAAATTTTGGTTGTTAGTTAAAATAGCGGTGTAATTAACGGGTTTTTCAAATTTTCGATAAAAATGAAACGAAATGTTCGATATCTTTGTACATAGCATCCACATTACAAGTTTGACAACTAAACATGGTATGAATGATTGAAAGTTAATTTTGTTAGCTTTTATTTAATATATAATTCTTATTCATACGTTATTTCATATTTGAGATATTTGTAATTAAGTGAGAAAATCTTTTTCAAAATGCTAAAAACGATAATTTCTGATTATCTCAAAATCTGTTATGCTTAAAAATTTTTTAATTTTTTTTTACATTGGAATTGCCATCAAATTGAAGAGGATGTAAAA